>AP027107.1:14666457-15186635 GCA_028142955.1 Pinctada fucata | reverse complement strand
TTTATTTTTAAAGTTTTAGACTAATACGTGCGCTCTCTATGTCATATCCACCCATCCTGTTACGTCTTTCGGTACATTTTGGGCATAATAACTTTCACACAATTATTACAATGCTTAGATTGAGGAACACTAACGAGGGTTAAGTACCCGAAACGTGCATGTCTGGTCCATGCTGCAAATTTATCTATTCTTAAATGACGATACTGAATTTTAGGACGTTTAATATTACACGAAAACCAGAATGTTTACACTTGACTCTTTTATCAAATCAGAGTCATATTGAGAATTTTTTTCTGTCGTAAAGGTGTGTACAGTACTGGTACCGAGACATACATGGAAGGAATCAAACGTCTTTATATAATTTACGGAGTTTATGGAGGTTTTTGAAATAGAAGACTATGTATGTAGATGTTGATATGTGTAAGTGAGGGCATTAGTCATACATGTGTATTCAACATCAAACAATTATCGCAACGGTGTAGTTGGATGTTTCGGGCATTGAATGAACAATGGAACGAAATTATGTTTAGAATTTTGAAAATGTGTGTATTAATTATTTGGTAAGTTTCTTTGCCCTTTGGTGTTATGATACAAGCAATCGCACTAGGAAAGTACATTATGACGGAATGAATATGGCCATATTAAAGAGTAACACATGTTACATTCATATCGATTCCTTGATAAAAAAATGTACATCTTTAAAATCGATTGCAAATTGATTGCAAAAGGAATTAATTGCTAACTTTAGTTTTTCTTACCTTCGATATTGATGATTATAATTTTTCCAAAATGTTTACAAAATCTAAAATAATCCCGTCTTTCCTTGATGAAGGGCATAATACATTTTGCTAAAACCTTTGGATTTATTTCTTTATCATAATAACAATTACATACGTTCAGATGTCCAAATACAATAAATGGGTGAATTTCCCCCTTCAACATCTAAAAGGGAAAGCAGTTAAATGGGAGTTTTGATCCAGTGCACTTACATAATACTGTTTTATGTACTGCATATGCCATTAACTGAGAACTCTTACACAGGTTTATTGCAAAATTCACATAGCGCTTATACTAATCTAAATATAATGCTTGAACCAAAACGGTTCTACGTCAATTTAATATTCAAAAGACTTTTGAAATCAAATCCCTCGAGAAAGGTGGATGTTTATTTCCACCCTTTTTTTTAAATAACAAAGCGGTTGTAAACTACCCCTTTAAAAATGAAACGAAAATTGAACAAATTAAATTGAAATCTAAGAGTGTCATCTTATAACTGATACCGGTATATTTTGTTAAGGGGTATTTCTGTCATCAAAAATGAAAATATTTTTGAAATAATACTATCTGAACAAAAAACAACAAGACACTGTAGTGATTAATATTTCGGTCCTCCATTATGAATTCAGAAAAGTCTTGTTTTCACATTTATTACATGGAGGTAAAATATGAAAGCCCTACATGAATATTGAATTTACCTACTTATACCATTTATACCCATCTATCAAAGCATCCGCTATATCCAGATTCTTTTCTGTGGAACATATCAAACGCGGATTCAGAGGGGAGGGGGGTTCCGGACCCCCTGGAATTTTCGAAGCATTGTTTGATAAAGCGTATAGATATACATATTTCATGAGATTAAGTTCCGATTCCCCTGTCATATTATTTGAAGAATAAAATTAATATGTATTGAAAATCTTTCATTTTTATTGATCTTTTTGGTCCACATTGCAAAATGATCCCTGGCTCGCATTCGCTCACCAGATTTCATTACGTACATGTCAATTTCAAATTATGCTTACCTTTGCAACCCCTATACATTAAACCTTTGTCAATAAACAATACAGGAATAGAGGATGCAAATGATATTATATTCTGACCTTTTTATTCCAACTCTGAGATTTTTTTGCTGGTTCACTCCCGCTATTTTATAGATATTTTGATCAATAACAAGAACAACGTGGTGGAAATTCAAGATTTTTTCAAAAAAATTTAAGACCAATGAATTTGAGGTCCCCTCCTGGAACAAATCGTGGATCCGCCCATACATATGGTCAAGATTGCTTTTTACAGACATAGGTCTTGTGAGAGGTGGGATATTTTCTGTGTGGTGTTTCAGGGAGGGGTGTGGGCTTTCTGTCACCCTGATTAGCGAACAACACAGAAAAGTGGATCAAAAAGTAAACACTGAATTGACCAATAAAAACCGATATACTTTTTCGATATTGTATAACTTAAATAAAATTGATTAATACAAACGAAAAGTAAAGACTGAACCGACCGAAAGGAACTGATATACTGGTTTGATATCGTAACACTAAAATATCTTTTGATAACAATCTTAGCCCATTCTCCTCCTTAGTCGTATATCTTTTTCTGAACGAAAGATATCGATCAACTGACATACGTGTACATGCACAGGAAGATAATCGAATAACTTCGCATTGATGCTTAAGTTGTGTAAAGTAGCGTACAGATAAATAAATAAATAGGTCAGAATATTGATTTCCTTACTTGAAGCAAAATTTGCAATTATTTTAAAGGGGGCTACAATTTAAAGTTACTATGTAAAAAGAGAAAAAAGAGGTTAAATGCGCATACCTAAGGTTGTCCATTTTTGTTGTTGACAACCTGGCGTTATGGCGACTGAACTCGTCCTGAAGATAATGGTAGAGAAAGGGACCCAGTCAGTCAGTTATATGTCATTATAACTTAAAAGTTAAAACATAATAATTACCTTAAGTAGGATCACAGATTAAATATATCCCTGATGACAACATGATATTTGGACATTCCATGATACACGATATAAAAGACACACATCTATTCAAAACTTACTTAGAAACGAAATCGAAACGAAAAGTTGAAACTTAACCGAAAGTTAAAGCAATCCTATTTTGACTAGGTATAACCGAATTACATTAGTATTTTTTTTTTATATTGTATACATGCAGATTCCGGTTTTCTTAAGAATATACAAAATTTGTATTGTTTCGTGTTTTCGACGTATACTTTGTAAGAGAGCAAGTATTTGATTAATATTGATATAGAAAGACTTTTACTAGCCGGGAGGTTTTTATTTATGATATTTTTCTCATTCATTTTTTTTTTTTTTTTTTTTTTTTGGTTTTACGAGCATAGGATTTCTTGTCGGCCCTTCGGGTAGGATAGTTTAATTTTGCCTAAAATACAAAGCAATTGTATTATCTGGATAATGTTTGCTTCGCCCGAATCCTTTAATTTTCTGTCAAACTCTCGAGCAGGAGTATTTTCAACGTCTTTCTTCCGCTCCCTTAAAATCGAATGGTTTCGCTCCTAACTTCCGATTATATTCTGAAAAGCGAGCGACTCGGATTTTTTTTCTTTTGAGCTCGGAAATTTTTTTTAATCAAAATCTTTTAACAGAGACCCGCAAAGTAAGCCGTGTCGTTCATCAATCTCTATTTAGATTTAAAAAAATTATTTTCTGAAAAAATCAGATGTCTCCTACCCCCATCCCTCTAAGTTAGTTTGACCTTGGTAACATGGCTTTAGACCACGATTACATGAAACCTTTGAGTCATGGGAACATTATATAATAATAAAAAAAACCTTTGAGTCACGTGAATATCATATAATGATAAAACATAGGTAATCACAGATTACGAAGCTCACCTCGTGACAGCAAAATTCAATTCAAACATATTTCTTAGTACATGTATATTGGCTTTAAAGGCAAAACCACTGGAGCAGAAAAAGTAGGTCAAGGTCATTTTATGAAAGTTTGATCAAAGATACATCCAATATGCAAGTTTGGTACATGTAGCAGTTATACTCTGCTCAATATTGACTTTATAGAGCAAAATCACTCAAGCGGAAAAAGTAGGTCAAGGTCATTTTATGAAAGATTGATCAAAGATACATCCAATATGCAAGTTTGGTACATGTATCACTTATACTTTGCTCAATATTGGCTTTTAAAGGCTAAATCACTCAAGCGGAAAAAGTAGGTCAAGGTCATTTTATGAAAGTTTGATCAAAGATACATCTAATATGCAAGTTTGGAACATCTAGCACTTATACTTTGCTCAATATTGGCTTTTAGAGGCAAAATCACTCAAGCGGAAAAAGTAGGTCAAGGTCATTTTATGAAAGTTTGATCAAAGATACATCCAATATGCAAGTTTGGTACATGTAGCACTTATACTTTGCTCAATATTGGCTTTTAAAAGCGAAATCACTCAAGTGGAAAAAGTAGGTCAGATGCTGCATCCGATGCATGGGTCCATCTCGGCATCCAAAGATGAATCACTTGTGACTTACTGTCAAACCCCGCGAGGGGTTTGACAGTAAGTGTTTTGAATATACTTCCCTGACATTGTCGCCATAGCACTTTCTATATAGACATAATGTCAGACAGTGCATGAAGTTTTTATATTTTCATTTACATGCTTCATAAACATCGACGGCGGGTGCGGCTAGCCAACAGGGGATGCTTACTCCTCCCGGGCACCTGGTCCCACCTCTAGCTTGCTAGGGGTCCGTCGATGTTTAATTTTGCGCTCTATTGTGAGTGCTGTTGAGATTATCGTCAGGATCTTCTTTAACTCATTTGGTTACTGTAGCATTAGTACTTTGTCAGATACTGAGCTACCCCAAACTTCCTAACCAAGTCACTCAAGCGGAAAATGTAGGTCAGATACTGCATCCGATGCATGGGTTCACCTCAGCATCCAAAGATGAATCATTTGTGCAAGTTTGGTTACTGTAGCATCAGTACTTTGTCAGATACTGAGCTATCCCAAACTTCTTAACCAAGTCACTCAAGCGGAAAATGTAGGTCAGATGCTGCATCCGATGCATGGGTTCACCTCAGCATCTTAAGATGAATCACTTGTGCAAGTTTGGTTACTGTAGCATTAGTACTTTGTCAGATACTGAGCTACCCCAAACTTCTTAACCGGACGCAGACGCGGACACGGACGCGGACGCGTGGGGTTATAGCATAAGCTCACTCAACTTCGTCGAGGTGAGCTAAAAATGAAAGTGATTCATTATATTGTTTTAAGAGGTATAGCCCAAACATGATTAGCATATACAATTTCAGTATAAGTGTACCTGGTTACCTTGACTTTGGTCACATGACCATGGAGGTAATCTGAAACCTATGGATCATGAACAACAAAAAACTGAATTAGTGATTGGATAATTACACAATTCAAAAGATATAGCCTGGTCATGATCATCTATATAATTTCAGCCTGGACATAATTAGCATGTGGAATTTTATTACAGCTGACACTCGTTATCTCGAAGTCGATGGGCCCACTGAAAATACTTCGACATAAGCGGAGTTCGAGATAAACGTCAGTCGAATTTACGGTATATTTTCGAATGTATTGTACCACCTATAAGGCTAAAAGAATCGTTTTGCTATTGTATTTTATACAATAGATATCGCAGCTTAAAAGGCTACTCGTGCTGACAATGTAATGTTTACTTCACAACGTAGAATAGATTCTAGAAGTGCCATAAACGTATTCTTAATACTGAAATTTTACGAAGAGGCGCATTGAGAACGTCAGGTATTTTTATTCGTTGTGTGACCCCCCCCCCCCCTTTCCGCGCCGATCGCATCGGCCCTGATATAATACAAGTTTGGTTGTCTTATCAATCTGTCATAAGTTGTTTACCTTCACGAGTTTTAGATCATTGTGTCAACAAAGTACAATGAAGACATTTGTTCGTACGCTATTTAATTTTTTCGTCTGCTAGATTTCAAAGTCGTATGTACATGTCTTCATTCTTCACTTAAATTTACTCGCATGCAATCAAGTTTAATCATCTTCCTCTTAGTGTATGAAATTTTATGTATGGATCATTTTGTAGATCATCAGTATAATCATTGTTGCTCAAATTGCTTTATTTCAGTTACGATAAATCTTGCAATTTTTTTTTTGGGGGGGGGGGGATTGAATTGGTTTGTTTATTTTTTTTAGCTGTCGCTTCTCATAAGAATTTCAACATAACAAACAATGCAATTTTAATGAATGAAACATGCACATATCATTGTTTCCGCAATGATATTATCTAATTAACTGTTATCCCCCTCGGTCGATCAAACAACGGCGAATCAGTCAACCTGCGCTACCGGTACCTATAATTGTTTGTTTACCATGCGATTTCACTATTGTTTGGTACGTTAATTGGTTTGTTTATACAAACATTAGGACTTCGACTTAACGAGTATAAAATACACGAAGAAAATAACTTGGGACTTCGAAATTACTTCGAGATAAGCGAAATTTCGAGATAACCGATTTCGAGATATCCGAAGTCAAATTGGTTAGAATATGAAGGAAAAAAGATGGGACCGCCCCTCGACTTCGAGATAAACGGAATTTCGAGATAACCGAGTTTGAGATAACGAGTGTCAGCTGTACTAAAGTAGGAAATGACTTTGTTCATGTGACCTTCGGACAACGTGATAAGAAACATTTAGTCCTGAGGAACAACTTACTAAAATATGAAAACAATGGTAAAACGGATCAAGAGATATAGCCCAGACATGATTAGCATGTACAGCTTCATTAAAAAGAACAAAATAATCTTGACCTTGGGTCAAAGTGATAAGAAATCCATCTATCATGAACAACAGCATAGTTTTTACTTAAGTATCAAAATGATCCATTATTACGATTCAGGAGATATAGCCCAGACACGATGATAGCATGTACAATATGATATATAGTGTAATAAGTGTCTTTGACCTTTGTCACATGACCTGGGGTTAAGGTGATATGAAACCTTTAGATCATAAGCAACAACAAACTTATAAATGAAAATGATCCTGTAAACAGTACAGATCAAGTGATAGTACAGACAGGATAGCATGTACAACTTCAATAAAAATCTTGGCAACATGACCTTGGGTCATAGTAATGTGAAACCTTTGGGTCATAAGCAACAGCATACTAGAATTTGAAAGTGAAAAAGTAGGTAGTTGAAAAGATATAGTCTGGACAGTAATGTATGTACAATTCCATAAAAATGTACTAAGTGACCTTGACCTTGGTCACATGACCTTGGGTCAAGGTGATGTGAAACCTTCAAGTCATAAGCAACAACATGCTATAATATTAAAGTGATCAGGCAAACGGTTCAGGAGATATAGCCCGGACATCAAGTGTGACAGACGGACAGACGGACGCGAGGGCAAAACAATATGTCTCTCCCCGTTGTGGAGATGCATTATTTTGTCATGATGAACATTTACTTAGTATTGATTGATCTCAGTTGAGTTTTAAGTTTCGATCCGCTCACTAATTATTATTTTGCTGCTCAGAAATGAGATATCACTCTCACTGTGACAACATGACTCTATGACGGACCCTGTACAATCCCAGATAACACAGGACCCGATAGCTATCCTCTCTGAATTTCTGTCGGTCCTTGGTTGATAAAATGCATAATCTCGTTACAGTCGGTAGAGCGCGGGCTGTATTTCGTACGCCATTTATTTTCATATCTATCTCCATAGTCATCTGTGTACTTTTTAAGCTTGAACCCTTGCAATTTGCTGTTCTGTTTGTATGGCAAATCTTAAAGTGAGGACGTTATAATACACAACAACTACCGTACTACGAGACCACTGGTTAACTGGAAATTTCAGTGGGAGTTTGTACATGCGTTATCCGGACACATCATAAGTCGACACTGATTGCCCATTGTTCTTGATGGTTTACCTGTAGCCTTTTGTGTTCAATGTTTCTATCTTGTATATAGGGCTCCATATCCGTAGTGAGTTTTTGCATCGGATGTTTTTGTGTCTTGCTGTGAGTGCTGCAACCAAGTGTTGTTGGAGACGCCCTTTTTTTCTCACTTATTTGTTATTGCATGGTGCATCAGTCTGTTTGTGATAAGTGCATCTTTTGAAGGGTACTTGTCTTAACGTCATTTCGCAAGCCTTAGAAAACACCAGTAGTCTTCCTGGTAAATCGTATAAGATATACTTAAAATCAGAACAATTTGATTCTACTGTTCTTTATTCATACGATTTCACGTAAAATGTATTGATTCATTTTCATACAAGAAGTTTGAAACATAAAGGTCAAAGTCCTAGCGGCTATGTTTGTTGAGGGATTCGCTCAAAAACCCAATATTTGTAGAGGAACTTGAAAACTTGTTTTGTGTAATTATTTTTTTTTTCTTAATTCTAAGTAGCTTCTGTGAAAAAGTAAAAAAAAAACCAGAGCCCTCGGTTGTCTTGTTTGTCAGTAGATAAACTCGATGGTATAGAGATTTGAATGTAGGTTTTCTACGTAAAATTTCATGAATGTCTCTGCAGCGGCCTATTAAGGAAAGTTGGTGACATACAAAATTGATCAATGCCCCAATAAGCTACATACTTTTTATCATTTTTCAAGACATATATATAATAAACTACCATACTCTTGAATTATAACTCTCATAAAGCTGAAATTTGAATCGTTTTAATATAAGTACAAATAAATCATATTTTTTCACAATTAGTATCATAATAGTGCAAATATTTGTCATTTGCTCCCTTCACAACTGCTTCATCACAGTAAATTCCTTCTACCTTATCAAAACCATTCAACTATAAAAGAAACACATGCTCTCGCTCATGAAACACACAAAGTTTCAGTTAATCAAAAGCGCATGATTTCAAAATTTGCATTGTCACTACTGTTGCTTCATGTAGAATTTCCATGAATCGGACTTTTACAATCTAAATATTTACATGTCGCTACACAAAACACCATTTGATTTACTTCAAGTAGGTTGCGATTAAAACATTTTTCTTTTGCCCTATCCACAGCCGTCCTTTGCCGTCTACATCCATTGAAAGCGGTTCACAGATACCGTTCTGTTCAGTTAGTAATGTCCGTACACGCTGACCATCTATGTTGAGCATCACAATCTCTTTCTTGTAACTATCTCCCACAATGATATTATTGTACTTGTCACAGTACAAACTCGTAATGTTTCCATTCCAGTCATTCGATTCAAACACGTATGTCCATTTGTTATGTAAGTCTATGCTATAGCATTTCACTCTACCATCAAAAGCCACCACATAGTCTCCGCTAACCGTCTGTCGTATTTGTGTGATACCATATCCTCCAAACATATTAACTTCCGTTGTCTCCTGCAGCAGAGATGATGCATCGGAAGAGTAAGCTTTAAGCATAAAAGCACTTACTGTAAATTGCTTTATTTTCGTCAGTACCAATTTTCGTCGATTCCTCAGAAAAGACAATTACGTCAGTACGTAAATTCGTCATCCAAGGGTCCCTAAAATATAAATTCGTCTGTTCAGAGACCGACCGGAAATAAAAAATAAGATCCGCAGTCTGACCCGTGTTTGCCATTGTTTGTTAATGAATTATCGGTAATTAATGTATTGCCTAGCTTATTTTGATAACATTTCATTATCACGTAATTAGAAGTATATGTGACTTAAAACAAATATTACGTATTGAGTATTTAGTTGAACTTTTATGTGTGAAAGTTGTAATTTTTAGAACTCTCACTCATCTTTTATGAAATTTCGTTTTATTCGTAGACTCTGCTATGTTAATCCTTTGCCTTTACATGTCCTAAGTATATCGATTACATAACAGTGAATGAAAACTATAATCAAATCTTAAGTTTCTTCTCCGAACTATTTTGTCGGGTGTATTTATATTCGTCGGTACGTAATTTCGTTAAGGAAAACACAGACGAAAATGGCGAAAATTGGTACATGACGAATAAAAACCAATTTACAGTATTTCGACATCACAATTATCTTCGTCTTCTGCTCCTACCACGATCTGTTTTTTGTTGTCCACACATATCACACACCAATTGCGGTCTATGTTGCATAGGAAGGTGGTTCTGCCAGATCTCGATATTCTGAATAACCGATTATTGTCTTTGTCCATGGCCATAATCTCATTTCTGTTATACAATGCCATTCCATCGCAAGAAAAATCAACTTTGATGCTCTTTGTTCTGGTAAAGTTTTCATCATACACTTTTATAGATTTTGCATAAGAATCATAAATCCACAACACGCCTTCCTCTGTAACATGTACCATGAATTTAGCATTTATTTCATTAATTCTCTTCAGTATCCTGACTGTAAGGGGACCGAAACTATTTTCTTTCGTTGCCATATGTTTGCTTATGGTTGATGCATTGTACAAGACATTCTCTTGACCATAATTGATACTGCCAATGACATCATGAACTGGCGATAATTTGAAGTTGGTCGTGGTAAACGATGGTTTACCTGGACATGTTATCCTGCCAGGTACACGTGAACAGACTTTGGAGAGCTCACCTAATACAAGAAAAAGTGATGCATCAACAGGTGCTGACTTGGCTTTTTCAGCCGCTGCCCTGACTTCATCTAAATTTGTCTGTAACTCTCGTTTCTTTCTTTCTTTTATTTTCTTATCTTTTCTCCCACGTTCATCAACCTCCATGGTTTTTGATCAACTGTTGTATGAGTTGTCCAAGCCTCTCTTTTGAAAGTCGTTTAACATCATCTACTGCTTTCTCATATGACGTCATTTCTCCTCCAAGCTGAGAAATAGCCTTTTCAAACTTTGGAATCACATTTTGTTCTAAGTCATGAACTAGTCCATTTACCTCGGACTCCGTTTGAGATAACATCTTCTCCAAATCACAAAACTAGTGACCGTCATGTTCTTCCGTGATACATGTGGCACAGCAAGGTTGTTTACATCGAGTGCAGTATGTTACATACTCTTTCCCAGTATGACTTAGACAATATATCTTCTTGGAACGTCTGGCCTTGACAACTTCCGAATGTGTCCGAGAAAGGACGATGTGATCTCTGTGAAGCCTCGTGTTACAGTGGGTAGCTTTGCATGTATTGCAGATATTTGCATTACATTGCAGACAGTAGTTGATTTCGTCATTTTGTCCATCACATTCATCACAGACCACAGGTGTCAATAAATCACAGTACTGTTTACTAGTATCGTTACTAGTGGCCATTTCCTGTGTTGATATGAAAAATGCAACATTCAGTTAATGTATACTTTACAGGTAATGTCATGAAATGAAAGTTATCAAAGCTTAAAGTAAAATATCTACCATGACCGGGTCTGACCCACGGTATACATGTATTTCAATAATTCATTTCCTCTTAACACGGATATCATACTTTTGCATTGTGATTCGTCCATCTTTCGATCGGACAATACGTGCACCAATTATGTCTAGTTTTTATTTTTAAAGTTGTAGACCAATACGTGCGCTCTATTTGTCATATCCACCCATCCTGTTACGTCTTTCGGTACATTTCGGGCATAATAACTTTCACACAATTATTACAATGCTTAGATTGAGGAACACTAACGAGGGTTAAGTACCCGAAACGTGCATGTCTGGTCCATGCTGCAAATTTATCTATTCTTAAATGACGATATTGAATTTTAGGACGTTTAATATTACACGAAAACCAGAATATTTACACTTGACTCTTTTATCAAATCAGAGTCATATTGAGAATTTTTTTCTGTCGTAAAGGTGTGTACAGTACTGGTACCGAGACATATATGTAAGGAATCAAACGTCTTTATATAGTTTACGGAGTTTATGGAGGTTTTTGAAATAGAAGACTATGTATGTAGATGTTGATATGTGTAAGTGAGGTCATTAGTCATACATGTGCACTCAACTTCAAACAATTATCGCAATGGTACAGTTTGACGTTTCCGGTATTAAATGAACTATGAAACGAAATCATGTTTAGAATTTTGAAAATGTGTGTTTTGATGATTTAGTAAGTGTCTTTGCCCTTTGCTGTTACGATACAAACCACCCTACTAGGATAGTACATTATGACAGAATGGATATGGCCGTATTAAAGAGTAAGAAATGTAACATTGATATCGATCCCTTGATAAAAAAAACGTACATCTTTAAAATCGATTGCAAATCGATTGCAAAAGGTATTAACTGTGAAGTTACTTTTAATTTTTCTTACCTTAGATTGATTATAATTTTTCCAGAATGTTTACCAAATCTAAAGTAATCCCCTGTCTTTTCCTTGATGAAGGGCATAATACATTTTGCTTAAACCAATGGATGAAATGTTTTGGATTTATTTCTTTATCATAATTACAATTACATACGTTCAGATGTCCAAATACAATAAATGGGTGAATTTCCCCCTTCAACATCTAAAAGGGAAAGCAGTTAAATGGGAGTTTTGATCCAGTGCACTTACATAATACTGTTTTATGTACTGCATATGCCATTAACTGAGAACTCTTACACAGGTTTATTGCAAAATTCACATAGCGCTTATACTAATCTAAATATAATGCTTGAACCAAAACGGTTCTACGTCAATCTAATATTCAAAAGACTTTTGAAATCAAATCCCTCGAGAAAGGTGGATGTTTATTTCCATCGTATTTTTTAACATAGGAAAGCGGTTGTAAACTACCCCTTTAAGAATGAAACGAAAGTTGAACAAATCAAATTGAAGTCTAAGAGTGTCATCTTATAACTGATACCGGTATATTTTGTTAAGGGGTATTTCTGTCATCAAAAATGAAAATATTTTTGAAATAATACACTCTGAACAAAAAACAACAAGACACTGCAGTGATTCATATTTCGGTCCTCACATTCATTACATGGGGGTACATTGTAAATATGAAAACCCTGCAGGAATATTACCTACTTATACCATTTATACCCATCTATCAAAGCATCCGCTATATCCAGATTCTTTTCTGTGGAACATATCAAGCGCGGATTCAGAGGGGAGGGGGGTTCCGGACCCCCTGGAATTTTCGAAGCATTGTTTGATAAAGCTTATAGATATACATATTTCATGAGATTAAGTCCCGATTCCCCTTATGTTGTCATATTATTTGAAGAATAAAATTAATATGTATTGAAAACCTTTCATTTTTATTTATCGTTTTGGTCCACATTGCAAAATGATCCTGGGCTCGCATTCGCTCACCAGATTTTATTACATACATATCAATTTCAAAGTATTTTTATCTTTGCAACCCTTATACATTACACCTTTGTCAATAAACAAACTGAAAAATACAGGAATAGAGGAGTATTATTTTCTGACCTTTTTATTCCAACTCTGAGAAATTTTCGCTGGTTCACTCCCGCTATTATATAGATAGAAAGAAGGGAGGAGATCTCCAACAAGACCCCGTTGCAGCATCAACAGCAAAACACCAAAACACCCGATGCAAAAACACAAAAGACGAGTACAGCACGAGACGGAAAAGAGACACACGACATGTAAACATCAAACACAAAAGACTACACATAAACCGACGAGACCAATGGGTAACCGGTGCCGACTTTGGACGGCCATCTGTCACGCAAGTAGCAAATGGTGTGGTTATCCTGGATTACGTGCGCACAACCCTCTCACTTCTCCAATTACCCAGAGGTCTCGAAGAACGTACAATTGTGGTGTAAAACAACCTCCTCACTGTAAGATGACATCACACAAACAAGACCGCAAAACGCAGAGGCCCCAGAGACACAGATGAATATGTAAATGGATATAAAAAGAGGGCATGCGTTATACAGTCCGTGCTCTGCCGGCTGTAGCGAGCTCATGTATGCAATCACCCGAGGAGTCCGACTGACATTCAGAGAGGACAGGTGGTCGGGGCCCTGTCCTCTCTAAAGAGGTTTGGACAGGGCCCGTCATGGAGTCCCGTCGTCACAGTCAGTCAGAGTGCAAGTCTCAAGGATGCGCTTGTACAAGACTGTAGATTGGTCAAGTACCAAGCCTAGTGTCCGTCTGGTGACATTAGGATCATATCCACGGTATAAAAGGCGTTTGATGATTCTGACGCATTTTCGATGGTTATGCTGCCTACCTTTGATCCTCTTTATTTTGTTTATCATATCACCATAAAAGACAGGTTGTGTAATACCCATAGTAATGTACTCTGTTGCATGTATAGATCCGAATTTTAAAAAAAATTGACTGTAATTTTTGTAAAATTTCCAGAAAGTCTTAACTAGTTTATGAAAGCGGAAACCTTGACCTAAAAGTTTTTTGGTAATTTGTAAATTTCTACTGTGAAAATCCAACAGATATTACAACGTTAACGTGGTGGAAATTCAAGACTTCATTAATTTTCTCTCAAAAAATTAAGGACCAATGAAATTTAGGTCCCCTCCTTGAACAAATCGTGGATCCGCCCATACATACGGTCAAGATGACTTTTTACAGACATAGGTTTTGTGAGAGGGGGATATTTTCTGTGTGTTGTTTCAGAGAGGGGGGCTTTTTGTCACCCTTATTAGCGATCAACACAGCGAAATCGAACAAAAAGAAAAAAAACTGAATTGACCAAAGAAACCGATATACTTGATGGATATCTATTGTATTACTTAAATAAAATTGATTAATACAAACAAAAAGTAAAGATTGAACCAACCGAAAGGAACTGATATACTGGTTTGATAAAGTAATACTAAAATTTTTTTTGATAACATTCATAGCCCATTCTCTTCCTAAGTCGTACATGTATACCTTTTTCTGAAATAAGATATCGATCAACTAACATACGTGTACATGCACAAGAAGATTATCGAACAACTTTGCATTGATGCTTAAGTTGTGTAAAGTAGCGTAGTAAATAGGTCAGAATATTAATTTTCTTACTTGAAGCAAAAAATTGCAATAAGTTTAAAAGGGGTTACAATTTGGAGTTACTGAGAGGTTAAATGCGTATACCTGATTAAGGGTGTCCATTTTTGTTATTGACAACCTAACGTTTGCAGACTGAACTCGTCCTGAAAGAAGTGGTAGAGAAATTGACCCAATCATTCTGTTATATGGCATTATAAATTATGAATTGAAACATAATTACCTTAAGGTGGGTCCCTACTCAAAGAATTAACAGATGAAATTTGTATTTTAGGGTTTTTTCCTAAACACTATGGTCCAAATGAGAAATAAAACACAGACATAGATATGCATTTTTTTTCCATCAAAGATACAGTACATTATAGAAAGGTACCCTTGCACATTAAGATTGAGGAATATCAAATATCCAGCATATGCTTTTGAACCCTCCAAATTCAGTTATGATAATAATACGTTTATTTGTTTTGTTTTATTTTATGATAACAAGTCATATAGAAGAAATGTAACACATAAAATAATACTCAAACATAAATCTGAGCATGATAAGTCTCCAAACATAAGGGTACCCCCTTATAATTTCATGACATTTTTTACCAGTAATATATACTAAATCCAACTTTTTGAAGAAAAAAACAGATGAATTTTTTTCGTTTTGACATATTTCATATGATTATGTATGTAGATGAAGAAAAAAACACATACAGGTACACAGTTTTAAAAATGATCAAGATATGGCTCCAAACATAAGGGTACCCCTTTATAATTTCATTGCAATTTCAGCTAAGAATATATAGTATATCCCACTTTTTTGCATAAAATACCTGATGGAAGTTCTTCATTTTGCATTATTTCATATTATAATGTATATAGATTGTGAAAAAATCGTATACAGGTATACAGCTTTATTAATGATCAAGATATCGCTCCAAAGTTAAGGATACCCTATTACAATTTCATCGCTTTTTCAACTAAGAATATACCGGAATACTATATCCATCTTTTTGCATAAAATACCTGATAGAAGTTGTTCATATTGCATAATTTCATAAGATAATGTCAACAGATGAAGAAAAATCACATACAGGTATACATTTTTATAAATGATCAAGATATCGCTCCAAACATACTGCATAGAAGGAAAACCTATAACGGTTCGAGTAGGGACCCACCTTAAGTAGGATCACAGATGAAGTATATCTCTGATGACAACATGATCTTATGACATTCGATTATACACGATAGAAAACACATGCATGTATAATGTATTTAAAACTTACTTAGAAACGAAATCGAAACGAAAAGTTAAAACTAAACCGAAAGGTAAGGCAATCCTTAACTGAATTAGATTGAAATATTTCTTTCAGAGGAAAGGGATGATGCAAATAAATATTTGCAATGAATGCCAGAGAAGCAAGGACGGATTTACTTAGTGTATACTTTGTCGTTTTTACACTTGATAATGGCCAAGGGGCCGAAAATTCGTGTAACCGAATGTTTGCGTTTTTATTTATAACCGAATTATATCATTAGTTTTTTCTTATCATGTATAAAGATTCTGGTTTTCTTAAAGATAAACAAACTTTTATATTATTTCGTGTTTTCGACTTTTACTTTTAAGGGAACAACCATTTGATTATCATTGGCAAAAATAGATTTTTCCCAGCTGGAATGCATGTTTTATTACTCAAACGAGAGAATGGGATTTTGTCCAAGCCTTTTTAGCTCTGAAAATTAGCTACATAATTTTCCAATCAAAATCTTAAAAAGGACAGGCATAGTCCGCTAAGAACTGGACCTTATAACACACTCGCTCCTCCTTTCGACACGTCAAACTTTTTCTCTGTCAAGGGGTTAGAGGTAATCGAGTGATGAGTTGGAATAGGTAATTCCTTAGAAAGAGAGATAACTTCAGAATGACTTCTTCTGTGAAGCGTCAAAGATAGAGAATGGTCGCCTTTTTGCACTACCCGATACTTGCGTAGTAATTAATACCTATCGTCTATCAAGACTCATTTCATTCAATGATAATGAATATCCACTAACTATCCATGCAACTCTCTTCGGAAATCGAATAATAAAAGTTTTGTCTATTTTGACGGAAAATTTATTTCCAAAAAGGGATAGATCACGAGATCTAGTAACTAACAGTTCAAGTTATACGTCCATACGACAAAACGCTCACAGTGAAAATAAGATTAGGAGTCTTCTACTGTAAAACGAGAATATTTAGCGCAAACATATTTTAGCGCAATGAGGGCTGAAAACCTTTTGGCGCAAACTTAATTTAGCGGATTGACACCATCTGGTCAATAAAATTAGCGCACAGTGACTTTAGGACTTTGTTTCTCAGACATCGCCGGTAACAAATTGCCGTTGATGAATCGTATTTTTTTTTGTAACGTCCGACAAAAGATATCCATCATGTCTCATGTTCGGACGATCGTTGGTAATACGAAATAATTATCAATTCTATTAAAAGTGATGAAAGAAAATAACGCTGTTCTGTAACATGGATGAATATATATCGTCCCAATTTTTCAACTTGGCGTAACGAATCATTTTACGGCAACGGCGTTAACATCCCGATTTTATTCACGTTGTGTAAATAAATCCTTTTAAAGACTGCGCATCTAATGTACATGTTCACAGCGATATAGATGGAGGTATTGACTAAATGCCGGCACGTGTCTATTCGTATGCTTGTATTAATGTTTGTAAACTTTTCTTTATAGATCTCCTTTTTTACGATATATGCACCTTGTGTTATAAAGTACTGTGTTTTCACATAAATGGCACGCCATCTATATATCAGCGAGAGAGAAGTCTTCTCGTTAGAAATAATACATATGAACGTCTCTTCCTGCATTTAGGTACGACTACAATTTTTTGTCTACTTGGTTGGAATGAAAATTTGTTCCGATTAATGCAACTTCAGTTTTTTTTTCTGTTTTTGTTTTTTTTTTTGTTTTGTTTTTTTTTTTTGTTTTTTGTTAAAGAATAATCTCGTCCGACTCTTATTTATATTTCATGATTGGTTATTACGACACGAAGACAATCATGATCTACTCAGTACAAATGTACAATCACATGTTAATCACGGCCCGTGTACTATCATTATCTACCCAAGCGCTAGCGTTAATCCAATTATCTAATTAGCTATAAAAACAACAAGCGTTGCCGGATAGACCATGCCGTGGACACGTTGTAATGCACTTTGAATAGAATGTCGAATACTTTCTTATTGAAATTTGATGTTGCATCTGAAAATTTTAGCGCACTACTTAATTTAGCGCAACCATGCCTTTGCGCTAATGGCGCTAAATTAAATCGAGCGCTAAATATTCTCGTTTTACAGTATGTTAATTTTAGAGTGACGTCGTCGATGTTATACGTTGAGTAAATGGAGAACGTCAACGATGTCACCCTCAAATCAACATAGGAAACTCTCTTTCTAATGCCATTTTCTATAATACTGAGTGAAGAATAGGACGCACGGACAAAATAGGTTCAACACAGTTTTTTATGATAGTTCAAAATCATTCCATTTTGATGTTCATTACAAATGAGACAAAACTTCCCATTTTCCGATTTCCGAATTGAGATGCGGGACAGAAATACCGGTTTCTCTTAGTTGAGTTTCTTTTGAGATCTGGTCACCAGTTTATCTTGTTTCTCAGAAAAGAAATGTTACCTGACTTTATCTATAGTTTTATCTTGACATCATGCAGACTGTTTGTTAAGACATCATTTTTTCTAGGGTACTAGTCTTAATTACACATTAACATTCTGTCAGAGAATTTGTCAAAGACATTCATTTAATCAGAATACTAAAATTCTATGAGCGAAAGAGTACTTTCGTCACAGGATTTTGTAAAGCTTTGTAAAATTAATTGAATCACTTTCATAAGAGAAGTTTGAATTATGTAAGTCAATAAAAACCCCTACCGGCTGGTCGACAGATTCGCTCATTAAGAAAAAGCAAAAGTGGTAGAGGACCATTCATACTAGCTTCCATTAAGATGTTTTTCTCCGACTTTTGCGGGGAAGTAAAAAAAAATGTTAAACGTCTTCATATTTAAAAACATTCGACAGCAAACCAAAGTCCTCAAAACATAGTAGAGGACTTTAAATGTATGTTTTCTACGGAGTTTCATACAATTTTCTGCACTAACAGGAAAAGAGAACTTGATAATTTGTCAGTCAATGAGGAAACATGAAAGATGGGACATAGTGACATACAAAATTGATTTTATCCCATATAAGCGTACTCATCTTGATTTCATTGTTACTAAAAGGAATAAATATTATCCTGAATAAAAGAATCATGAAACAAACATTCGTTCTTTCTTTAATCAGTAAATATGTTGCAGGTGTTTCACATTTGTATCATAAAAGTTCAAAATAGTTGATATCTGTTTCTATTACATCACAGAACGAGTAATTCATTACTACACTAAATTGTTATTATGAAAAGCTCTCAAAACTGTATATTGTACTAATCACATTATCATGTCAATGTTTACGTATCAGATATTCGATAGCTATACATTTACATGTCACTGCATAAGAAAATCCTTTACTTAAAGTACGATACGATTAAAACATTTTTCCCCTTAGACGTCCTTTGTTGTCTACATCCATTGATAGTGGTACATGTATACCGTCCTCTTTCGTAAGTAATGTCCGCATACGCTGGCCGTGAATATTGAGCATTACTATTTTATCCTTATAAGTATCCCCAACTAAGATGTTGTTGTACCTATCACAAAACAAACATGTAATGGTCCCAGTACAGGAGTCCGATTCCAACACATGTGTCCATTTGTTGTTTAAGTCTATGCTAAAGCATATTACTCTTTCATCAATGGCCACCACATAATCTCCAGTTACGGTTTGTACAATGTGTTCGATAAAATTTCCGTGAAACATCTGGTCTTCTTGCATTTCCTGTAGCATAGATGATTCATCAGGGGAATATACTATCAGCTTCATGAGGCGATCAGTTTCGAGATGATCCTCCGTTACTCCTACAACAAAATGCTTATTGTTTACACACAGATCACACCAATATCTTTCTGTGCTACAGATATTGGTAACGTTGCCACTTTGTGATATTCTCAATATATAATCATCATCAATGTATTTGGCTACAACGTCTTTTCCATACATTGTAATATTATGACAAAAAAACTCAAAGCCAATGCGCTTTGTTCTTCTAAAATTTTCATTAAAAACATCTATATATCTTTCATAGCTATTATAGATCCACATGCCTTCATTTGGAAAATATACAATTTTCACTGATTCTTTTGAGTACCTTGACTTCAACTATTAAGGGATCGAAACTAGTTTCTTCGCTGACTCTAAGTTGATCCTCAGCTGATGCATCAAACAAGACATTCTCTGGACCATAATTGATACTACCTATGACCTCATAATTAGATGATAATTCAACTTTGGACGCAGAAAATGATGGTTTACCCAAACATGTTATTTTGTGTGGTACAAGTGAACAGACTTTGTAAAGCTCGTCTAATATGAGTAGAAGTGATGCATCTACAGGTACGACTTGCTTTTTTCTGCAACGGCCTTGAATTCTTCTAAATTTGTCTTCAGCTCTCGTTTCTTTCTTTCTATTGTTCTCATACCCTTTCTCCCACGTTTATCAAGCTCAGTCAGAAGTATTTCATCAGCTTTCATTAACTGTTGCATGAGCTGTTGAAGCCTCTCTTTTGATTGTCGTTTAACATCATCTACAACTTCCTCATATGACGTCATTTCTCCTCCAAGTTGAGAAATAGTCTTTTCAAAGTTGGAATCACATTTTGTTCCAAATCATGAACAAATCCATTTACCACGGACTCTGTTTGGTATACCATCTTCTCCAGATCACAAAAATGTTATCTCTGTGAAGCCTTGTTTCACAATGGTAGGCTTCGCATGCATTGCAGATATTTGCATGACATTGCAGACAGAAGTAGATGACGTCATATTGTCCATCACATTCATCGCAAACAACAGGTGTCAGTAAATCACAGTATTGTTTTTGCTTACTTGTAGTCATATTCTGTAATACAAAAGGGACATAATTTTTAAGCAATATGTCTTGTCAGCATTTATGATCGTAGTATTGTACTAAGACATACATTCAATGTTCAATTGTTCTGAACTATCTATAGGCCAGTTAATAAATTGTTATACAAAGTAATCTCTCAATTTACTACTTCTTCCTCAGATCTAAAGAATATAGTGGTAAACAAATTCAAATTCATTGCAAGCATTCTCGATTGGTCAGTTTTGCCCACGGAATGGATATGTCTCAAGGTCGGACACACAGTCGAGAAGAAAGGGGAATATATCAATCTCAATTGCATTTGGTTCCTTTTACAAATTTTATATTTCAAAGGTTGGAATCCTAATTTTCTTTCATCATCCACGATATTATGTAAAATTCATTGAAATGCTCAAAAGTTGTTTTTACCTTTCAAAAGAATAATTTCCCATGTTCCCAAGAGCCTTTCTTCCTATGTGTATACACCCTCTCGCATGACTTGATAAAGTATGTACGGTACATATTCACTAATTATCAAACAAGATAGCATAGCAGTAAAGATAATACCCTTTCTGTGCACATAAACCGCACAAGTGTACGATATCTATATGGGATGGTAAGACTGCAATTATTATATGTTTGTTTAAAAAGATATCATCTTGATACTATATCTTTCTTACCTATGCATAATATAGGTTGAGAGCAAAACCACTGTGAGATTTTTCAAAGCTTGTTACATGTCCTTTATCACTGTGTAGCATCATGCGACTTTAGTTGGTGAAACCACGAATAAATAAAATGCTCAGTTGAAGGAAAGAAAACAGGAACTGCAATAATTGCTTTGATTAGATTCTATCTTTTCATAGCTTATATATCCTTGACTAAACTGATACTTTAACATTCGTTGACTAGTTAGAAAATAAAACATTGTGACAAAAGCTGTAGATATGTGCGTGGAAACCACCACAACATCGTGTTTAACATATTTCGACCACGATACTCCTTTCATCAGAATGTTTGTAAAAACTACAATGGTTTCTTGATCGACAAACAAAGAATCAAGAAAATATAATTTTTTACTTGGACATCGGCTATGAAAAGATAAAATTGAATCAAAATAATCATAACACTAACTGTTTTCTTTCACCCAAACGAGTGGTATGCCTCCATTTTGTGTTCGTGGTTTCACCAACTTAAGTCACGTGATGCTACACAGTGTATATTGACTTCTTGATACTGGGTCCTGTAGCATCATATCCCACCTATCCTGCTACGGCTTTCGGTACACTTTTTCCACATAGTAACTTTCATACTTTTTTGGCATATTACATTGTTTAGATTTGAGGATAACTGACGAGGGTTGAGTACCCGAAACGTGCATGTCTGGTCCATGCTGCCAATTTATCGGTTCTTAAATGATGCTATTAAATTTGAAGACGTTTAACATTAACATTGCACACTATAAGTGATACCCCATTAGTACTACACGATAAGTCCCTAATTGTCTTCCTTATTGCTTTTGTCTCATAAATATGTACATCTAAACATGTAATTAATCATTCGAAATTTGTCAATTAAAACACTCGTCATATATGTATATACCGCTTTAATCACCATAATTTCTTTTTCATAGAATTCCTCTATGGGATGATATCTAAGATGAAGTTCAATTTAGGTCGTTTAGAGTCGCACTTATAAAATACAACGTAGGAATTTGAAGAATCCTTTGAAAACATTGTTAACGATCATTGTAATAATTCACATGTTCAACGTTCGAAGCTTATCCAACGGCGGATTCAACGGGGATGCATAGGGATGAATCTCTCTGGAATTCTCAAACAAGCGGTCGTTTGGCTACATCGTTCACATGAGATTACTGCAGAAAACTTTAGAAAACTGATGGCGAGTGAGTTTTAAGATATATAAATTTATCGTAATTTTGAGAAATGTGAAATATGCCAAATCTCTATCCGCCATGTTGGTTATGTATCAGAACGAGAAAAACAAATAGAGAACCTTGCATGTAGTACATTTTTACTGTAAGATGCCATGTTTGTTGTGGGATCGGCTCAATCTTGTAAACTTTCTGTACGAATTTGTGAAAATCTTTACGGTAGTTGTGGCAGACTTATATGATTTATCATTGGGATAGCGACTGGAATATTACCCGATTCTAAAACATTTTCAATCCACGACAAGGCTGGCAGAGAGTTTTTGATGTAGCAAATATTTTGCTCGAGGATGAAATTCCTTTGTCTCAGTTACAATTTAGTAATTGATTATTTTCCTCTCTCAGCTCATTAGATTATCACTAAATTGATCTGTGACCATAATTGATACCAAAATATGCGCAAATTTAACGATGACGTGACATAACTTTCTATGACGTCTATAACGTCATTATATGTATCATGTGGAGTGTGAGATAGGAAAAAATAACGTTTTTTCTTCAGTCTCAAGACGTGATTGAGAAGGGAAAGCAATTTCTCAACACGTTTTGTACAAAATTTGCAAGTCCATAAACGAGGCTGGCCGAGCAGTGAAAAAGCAATTTCTAAAAGAAGGACGAGAATTAGCCATCCCTTCCTCACGATGGTGTTTGATTGATTTTCTCTCGCGTTGTTTTCTAGGAGAAAACACTTATATCGTATGTTATATTCACCTGCAATGATGTCACAAGGTGAGATCGAGTTATCTAACCCAAAGAATAAATTCAAAAGCGTCATTTAAGAACAGATAAAATTTCAGCATGGACCACAATTGCACGTTTCGGGTACTTACCCCCGTCAGTGATCCTCAATTTAAACAAAGTAATATGACCAAAGAGTGTGAAAAATATTATGTCCACAAATGTACCGAAAATGTTGCTGGATGGGTGGGATATGATGCTACATGACCAACGTTTTAGAAATTTCAAGATTTTGTGATTATCAAACATGGGAGGAATCTAGATCTCTAAACCCACCAAAACCTTGTGTAAGTATTTTTTTTTACGAATTGCGGTTCTTAGAAGTGTTAAAATAACTCTGAAAGATGACCTTGATTATAGAACTTGCTTCATCTCATTAAATTATCTGTAGTAGTTTTGAAGAAGCTGTCAAAAATATGAAATGTTTACTAATGGACACCGGACAAAGTACTACGGTGATGTTCAATTAAGGCATTATTCTAAAAGTATGACATTGAGAGGTGGAATTAACCAATTATAAATCTCATTGCTATAGTATTTTCAAAAGTCTGACGTTCTCTCTCTAAATTAAAATCCGTAACTGCTGTCGTAGGGTTTCAATTCAAGGACATCGTAAATAAACCATAAGTAAAAGAAAGTCAGTCATACAGCAAAGGTTATCCGAGCAAATGAAATGATCATGAAATTATTAAAGTTAAAGTAGGAGAGTAAGCATCTTCTGGTTTGTACTACACCTTTCCAATATGTCATTATATCTGAACTTATAAGAAGAAATGAAAGATTTTATGAGATAAGTGAGATCGGGAGCCCGGGATAGTAAGTATCGCCTGCTTGCTGAAACACCTTTCATCAAACGTACGTTGATTAATAGTTAATAATTTATCGAATTCCAATAGAGAAAATGATATATATTTTAATGGAAGTGGGATCCGGAGCCAGGAAGAATAAATATCTCCTGCTTGCTAAAACATCTCTCAATGAAGTCATGAAGTTATGTTACTGAAGCTATATCTAAGGCGTCAAAGGAGCAAAAAGACAAATTGCACACATCGTTTGCTATATCCCCAAATGCATGTCATAATCGCTATTTATGGATAGCGAAATGTCATTCTCAGAGAAACGAAGCAAATCCGTGCACTTTGTCACGCAGGGAATACAGTCCATTCGCAGCATTCAGAGGCATGTGCACATAATCGACACATAACCCAAAAATATTTGTCAATAAACGTCCCCTTCTCCATGTGAAATGAAGCTCTATGGCATAGTGGTTACCACGTTTGGCATCCGAATTTATTTTACACCTTTCCGAGTGGGTTCGAATCCCGGACGAGGATACATTTTTTTTCCTTTTCTCAATTTTATGTATAATGTAACTTGTCCATGTTGTTCATCTGCCCAGTAGAGGATGTAGAAAAAATGGGGGTACTAATAAAAATAAAATGTTTTTCTATGCATTTTTTTAAAGTTTTTCTTAGGGGGGGGGGTCATTGTTTTGGAAAAAAAATATGGCGGGCAACTGTACATTATCATTATTCAGTTGAAAAAAAATAATTATTTTTGTTACAAAACTTTGCAAAAGCTTCGTTGGCTCACTGTCGTCGCTTGCAATTAAATCATCTTTGAAAAGTCATAATTTTGATAAATTGCCTTTTATATGCCCGTCAATGCGTTTCTGTACCATAAATCGGGTGATTCTTGCATAAGAAGATAAAACTTATATTATTGACTTTGACGTATGGACTTATGAAGATCAATGTTCAAGGTCAATCCTTGCAAGCATCAAACGTTTGGATTTCAATCTTAACCTTGATCTTGTGTCGAACAAGAGTGGCGGATTTAGGGGATGCGGAAGGGGCATCCTCCCTTCCTGCACAGACCCATTATTTTCCCGGCAAAAACAGGTACATCGGTAAAATCGGCAAAATTCGGCCCTTGACCCCCGGTAAAGGGGACACTGAATCCGCCACTGAACAAGAAGAATCTGACAAGATCGCCATAGTGCAATCTAATCAAAATTATAGCGAGTGGAGCTCGCTGCAAAGGTCCAAAGGGCCTTTGCGAGTGAAGCTCGCCCTTATGGTAACGCGTATATTACACATACCTTATTGAGAAAATATGCTGAATTAAAGAATGAGAATGTACTACTATTCTTTCAAAAACTTTCGTCCTCTCGCAGACAGAGTTGCTGCGGAGATGCTACAGATATTGCCATTTAAATTTTTTTCGACTCCAAATAGACGTATATGTTATACTCAATTTTTGTTTATAAGTTAAATTTATTGAAAACATTTTTCGTAAATCAGGTAACGATAAAGCATCAACAAGACGGCGTAACCACGGGTAATCCGACATTTCCGGATTTAGACGAGACGTTTCGCTCTGATTGCTTTTCTCGTCTCGGGTGGTTTCGTACTGTCAGAAGTCGGAATATGTTTGTTTTTTCTTTTGTTCTTAAGTAATTTATTTTCAGCTAGCCTAAACATTATTCTTACAAAATAAAAATGAATTATAAAGAACCACATTTTTAAAGAACCATATTTTAAAGAATGCTGGACGTTTCGGTACAAGGACGTTTCGGTACAGGGACGTTTCGGTACAGCAGAAAGACGTTTCGGTACAAGTAGAGACATTTCGGTACAATGTACGAGACGTTTCGATACATATTTTTTTGTATGACATGGCCGGGGTTATTATGAGCTTGTGTTTGGTTTTTGTTTTCGGTACAGATACCTGACATTTATAAGCCTTATCAAATATTGCTAAGAAAACTAATTACAAATGTAATTTTAAATCAATTTGTCGCTAGACATACCATACACATCATGTATGACGAAAGATCATCCCCCCACCCCCCCCCCCCCACCCCATTTTTTCTGCTTTTCCATTAACTTAAAGAGTAAAAAATGAGGTAATGTACAAGAACAAAAATATGTACCGAAAAAATCTTAATCATGTACCGAAACGTATTTGTACCATGTACCGAAACGACTTTTACTTTTGTACCGAAACGTCCTGCACCCATTTTAAGGCCCTCCTTAAAATGTTTATCTGCTGGTCTAGATCAATTTTACAAATGCTTCTGTGTTTCCACTTGCCTTATACTACCTTTTTTGGCAATCATCAAACAGAAAGTTTTGTAAGATAAGATAAACCATCATAATCAAAATAAAAAAGAAAAATCTTTTTTCATTTTATATAATCATATCTATTTTCTCTCCGCTCGCACAAAAAGGCTTTGCCTTGATTCATATTACTTTCCTTGCGCTCCTAACACGGAGTATAGGAACACTATATATATAAAGGTCTAAATTTTGGCCATTGTTGAAAAAGGCTGTGAATGACACTGAAATGTTTTTGTGCCACGTTCCTGAGCAGGCGTAGTCCTGGACCAACGACGTAGCCCTGCCTGAAAAATTTCTACCAAGCGACAAAAAAAAAAGGTGGGGGAGAGATTAAAAAAATATATGGGGGTTTCATGTTCTGTATGCACAAATTTAACATTTCTGGTGCAATTCTAAATCTTAAGTACATGAATAAATGTCTGGCGAGCGGTAGAGGACCAGGAGATCTTTTTTGTTTCTATACCCTCTATCACTAACAAGTACATGTAATCATATTCTATATAGTTTGAATTAAATGCCTTCATGTACATTGATAAAGTGATATGTACAAAGGATGGATCAGAATAGTTAAATTATATAAAAAGTCTATAAAGAACTGACGAGCGGTAGCGAGCCAAAGAAAAATTTTGAAAATTGACCGAAAAATTGCAGATTTATGGTACAAAATGTTGCTATTTCAAACAATGTTAATGCATCATAAGATTTTATGATTAAAAAGTGGGGGGGGGGCAGGGGCATAAACATGGTTGTGCCCCCCCCCCCCCCACTTTTCAAAGTCCCCCCCTCAGCTTGGAGTAATTTTGGCATGCAGGGATGTCAAAAAGTAAATTTTCAAGGTTCAAGGTCAAAACTATGAAAGGAAACTAGAAACTGCATTATTGAATGATCTCTAGGTTCGATCAGTGTAGGACGCGCGGCAGTTTCAATTTATCGATTTGAAATACCGCCTTTCCCACGATATCTCAGAAAAAAAACCTGACTTTTCCCACTCACAATTCAGAAATAAAATGTAGCCGATGGGATTCGAACCCACGTTGGAAAAAAATGCAGCGACTGTCAAGTACGCTAACCGCTGTGCCACAATGACTCTACCAAATTCCAGCAGAACTTAAAGCTTTGAAATCCCCAAATGGCTATTACTGTATAAATATAAAAGAAAAAAACAAACAAACAGAAAAGGCCAACATAAATTATTTCTTTTATTTTTTGTTCAAATATTTCAATCGGCTTTTGCTTTTTTTTCCGCTATTTGTAACTCCAAGTACTGCAACAGGGGACGTCACAAAGTTCATTTAAAGGAACGGACAAAAACGGAGCGCCACCTGGTATCAAAATTGAGGTTAGCATTGACGAAGCAATAATGTCATTAGGACGAAAGAATGATGGCACAATGAAAGATGTCACAACGCATGGTAGAAAGACAATTATGCATTGACGAAGGACAAATGTACATGTAAGATGCACGAAAGCAACATTGCATAAAGAAGAAAGACAAATGCAATAAAGTCAATTTGAAATGAAAGCAAGACAATTGAACATGGAATGATCAAACATTGAATTAAGCAACATAGCATGAAGCATGTAAGCAAGTCAAATAGCATTGTGACCCTAATCCCCCTCCATACGATCCAGCATAATTCTACTACATGTCTTTAGAAAGGTTTCCCCGTTTTTACTGGTTCTTTTTTTCAAAATGTATACCTTGTCGGGCTGGACTCTCCCTTTTTTTCGGAGGAAAAAATCTAGAACCGCCCTTCACTGAGTCCTTCGTACACAAGATTTCCAAATTGGAGCGACAGTTACAGGATCCTAGTCCAAATTTTATAAGTTATGAGAATGATTTCATTGGCGGGAAGTCAAGGTGCGAATTTTGCCGATGTTTACTGAAAATGGGCCAATATATAGGTTTTTTTTTAAATTTTGGGTCAGTGCCGGGGGCCGGTCGCTCCCTCCGCACCCCCTTAATCCGCCACTGAATTTTGTTTGAGTGTTGTTGATCATGTCTGTTTCATATAAATTTTCTGTCAAGCATGTCAAAGTTGCATGAAAATATGGCCGTTCCCTGTTTCCCCTCTCAATATTTCCCCAATAATCATTGCTTTTTTAAGTCATGATCATTTTATTGTACATTGAAACGATAATTTTCAACCATGTTTATATACTTTTTATGAACCCATTTCCCTTCAAGTGCTACTCCAAACCAAGTTAATCTTCATGAATCTCGGATGCGAAACGTCCTAAATTTAATTGTCCTACTCGGTTATGACGTGAAGGATTCAGGCGCGGGTCTATCATTTTACCTCCGAGGTGGTACATCCTATACTAATTAAACGTAGCCCTCTCAAATAATATTTTTATAAATAAAAAAACCAAGTAGGAAAAGGTGCCATTTTGCCTCTATGACACTGCACTGCCCTCCTTTTTCCGGCAAATATTGCCTTAATTAATTACATGTAATTATTTTTATTCCAGATGCTTTGAGGTAGGCGATGAGCTGAACTATAGAAGTGTCGATTTTTTTACAAAAACAACGACGATTCCTTTGTTGTACATATGTCATAGAGGGCAAATTCATTTATTGCAAAATATTTCTTTATCTAAAGAAACTCGAAGAAAGAAAGGTTTTTTTAAGACATATATTCTAAAATCATTTGATCAGATTTGATGTGCAATATGCATATACATTGCATCTTACATTCATCAAAAATGACCACACGAACATCCAGTAACTTTGGTGATAATTCCATTTCAATTGGATCCATGAGGGGGAGGGGGGCAAGCCCTCGGACTCTTTGGGACTTTTAACTTTACATGAGCTGTTTCTATTCTTATTACTGGTGAATAATATAGGGCTTGCATATTTCACATGTACATACGTGCATTCCTTGTGACATTTCTATTGTCGTATTGGTATCAAAATTCTGACCTTGTATTGAATATCGAAGAGGGGATGGCAAATATGGAAACAAGAATTCAAAATTGTTGAAGAAAAAAGAAGTGTTCCACATTTTATATCGGAGAGAAATTTCCATACATGAATTTAGTGTACTATATATTTTTTGAATTCGATAAACAATGTCTCGTCAGTGAGGCTAGAGGTCGAAGTTTTAATGGGAATTCTAAAGTATATTTTTTGTTTGATTTTAAAGAAAACAGTTTAACGATTATTTAGAAATTATCCACACTAAGTATAATATAAAGAAAATGAAACGATCTAAATTATTTCTAACAACGTAAATGACACAAAGAGATAGGTTATGAACACAGATCTCGTATTGAATAGCAAATACTTCAGGTTGTCAGATACGACTTTTGAGACAATCCCCACATTTTTATGCCGAAATACATTTATCTGAATTTGAATTGTATTATTGCACAATGTAAGAAATATACTGTGGATTATTTAATAGCAGAAAACTTTCAAGTACCAAAACTGGTCTTGGAATGTGACTTTTTCGTATAATTCAGATAAAAAAGTCAAAATTTATACTTTGAGACGGTCCCTAATTGAACGTTAAATGGAGAACAACCCCTTCAACATTGGGTCATAATGTCAAACATTATTATTACAATCACATGTATCATATATGCTCAAGAAAAAGGCACTGTATGAGGTATAATGAGGACAAGTTCATCCCATAATGCAATAGTAATACTATTGCATTATGGGATTATACCTGTTACGGTTACATGTACGTTGAAACGGTCCCTGATAAAACTAATCTGTGACATTTTTATTTGATAAATCTGAAGAGTATTATTGGACATATTGCTGATACATTGTATAAATTTAATAAAAATCGCCAGGGCACAAATATGAAAAAATGATAAAAAACCTTTAATTTCTCTAAAAATCCAATATACCCCTATAGGGACACGAACGAAAACTTTGAGATTATCCCCTGAAAATCTCAGACTGTAAATTTTCATATTTTTTTTCACACAATTATCCTCAAAGTATAATTTATTGATGATTTCAATTTTATCAAATTCGCCAGGGCAGAAAGTATTTTTTTTTCAAATTGTACTCGGCCTCCTTAAATCCCGAATAAGCGTAAACATTTGTTCCCAATTTTTACTTAAAAGGAGAAGGTTTTCTTCTCGAATTTAAACTATCATAAAACTTAAATTGAATCTCTCTTTAATAAGTACATACATTTGTATATGGAGCACATGTTTCACATTCTGTATCATAATAGTTCCAAAAATATTGTATCTGCTTCGTACTGTATATCATACTTAAGTATTTTCTTTCTTTTGACCCTTAACTGATCAATTACAAAGCGAAACTACACGAAATTTTAATTGTCAAAAGCTCCCAAGCCTGTAGACATTTGTACTAATCACATGATCATGTTCAAGTTTACCTATCAGATATTCGATATATTTATTTAAGTAAATCCTTTACTTCAAGTACGATGCGATCAAAACATTTTTCTCCTGCCCTATCCACAGACGTCCTTTGCTGTCTACATCCAATGATAGTGGTTCACAGATACCATCCTCTTTCGTAAGCAATGTCCGTATACGCTGACCGTGAATGTTGAGTATTACTATTTCATTCTTGTAACGATCTCCGACTAAGAGGTTGTTGTACTTATCACAGTACAAACATGTAATGGTCCCAACAAAGTATTTTGATTCAAACTCGTATGTCCATTTGTTCTTTAAGTCTATGCTAAAACATATTACTCTTGCATCAACAGCCACCACATACTCCCCAGTTACGGTTTGTATAACTTGTCTCATAGTATCTCCTTCAAACATCTGGTCTTCTTCCATTTCCTGTAGCACAGATAATTCAGCAGGGGAATACACTATAAGCTTCATGAGGCACCAATCAGTTCCAAGATAATCCACCAATACTCCTACGACGAAATGCTTATTGTTGTTTACGCACAACTCACTCCAATATGTGCCTCTGCTACAGAGAATGGTAATTTCGCCAGATCGTGATATTCTCAATATCTGATCTTCATCAATGTCTATGGCTATAACGGCTTTTCCATACATTGTAATATGACCAAAAAAATCACAGCTTATGCGCTTTGTTATTGTAAAATTTTCATTAAAAACATCTATAGATTTTTCAGACCTATTATAAATCCAGATGCCTTCATTTGGAAAATATACAATGGATTCCGCATCAATTTCACTGATTCTTTTGAGTACATTGACTTCAACTGTTAAGGGATCGAAACTAGTTTCTTCGCTGACTTTAAGTTGATCCTCAGCTGACGCATCGAACAAGACATTCTCTGGACCATAATTGATACTACCTATGACGTCATGATTTAGTGATAATTCAACTTTGGACGCAGAAAATGATGGTTTACACGAACATGTTATTTTGTGTGGTACAAGTGAACAGACTTTGTAAAGCTCATCTAAAATTAGTAGAAGTGATACATCTACAGGTGCAGACTTGCCTTTTTCTGCCAACGCCTTGATTTTTTCTAAATTTGTCTTCAGCTCTCGTTTCTTTCTTTCTATTGTTCTCATATCCTTTCTCCCACGTTTATCAAGCTCAGTCAGAAGTATTTCATGAGCTTTCATTAACTGTTGCATGAGCTGTTGAAGCCTTTCTTTTGATTGTCGTTTAACATCATCTACAGCTTCCTCATATGACATCATTTCTCCTTCAAGTTGAGAAATAATCTTTTCAAATTTTGGAATCACATTTTGTTCCAAATCGTGAACAAGTCCATTTGCCTCGGACTCCGTTTGGGATAAAATCTTCTCCAAATCACAAAACTTGTGACCGTCATGTTCTTCTGTGATGCATGTTGCACAGCATGGTTGTTTACATCGAGTGCAGTAAGTTACATACTCTTTCCCTGAATGGTGTGGACAATATATCTTCTTTGATCGTCTGGCCTTGACAACTTCCGGATGTGTCCGAGAAAGGACGATGTGATCTCTGTGAAGCCTCGTGTTACAGTGGGTAGCTTTGCATGTATTGCAGATATTTGCATTACATTGCAGACAGTAGTTGATGACGTCATTTTGTCCATCACATTCTTCACAGACAACAGGTGTCAATAAATCACAGTACTGTTTCTTAGTATCCTTACTAGTGGCCATTTCCTGTGAAAATATGAAAAAAGCAAAATTCAATTTATGCATACTTTACAGGTAATGTCATAAAATTAGAGTTCTCAAAGCATAAGTTATTTTATTTTAACATGGATACCATACGTTTGCAATATGATTCGTTCATATTTAAAACAAATCGTTTCGATCGAACAATACGTGCAATCGTTATGTCTAGTTTTTATTTTAAAAGTAACTGTTGTAGACCAATACGTGCGCTCTCTATATCATATCCCACCCATTCTGTTACGTCTTTCGATACATTGTTGGGCATAATAACTGTCACACTCTTTGGCCATATTACAATGTTTAGACTGAGGAACACTAACGAGGGTTAAGTACCCGAAACGTGCATGTCTGGTCCATGCTGCAAACTTATCTGTTCTTAAGGAGGTATTGAACACTTGGACGCCAAATTCAATTTTTCTCTGAAATTATATATTTCTTGTCTGTCCTTGATTATTCAAACTTATACTTGATTTTATCCACAGGAAAATTTTCTACGAGACTTTGAAATATGCATTAATCGACGTTTTCGTGAATTTCTTAATGACGTCAATATTGAAAGTGTCATCCCAGTTCTGGTAAAGCTATCGAAAATTAATTTTGATTTACCTTCCAAAATCTTCATAAATGTACTGCACTTACATATTGAAAAGATAAGATTAATTGTGTTTTAAACACAGGCAGGATATTGGAATAAAAGTTGACACTGTCGCTAAAAAATTGCGATTTCTAGCCAACTGATGTAGTTGATACTTAATTATTAGGAATCCTGTGGATGAATATTTGCCAAAAACTAACAAAATTATTATCATTAATGTCCAGAGATGAGTTCATGATTAAATGAGAAAAATTGAATTTAGGATAAAAATATTACAAAGCTTTATATTTTCTAATTTTCTATCGAAAATCGTCCATTTTAAATGAAGTGGCATCCGCCCTCCTGTAATGTTAATTTGTCAACGAATTCGCCATGATGAAGGTTAAATTTTCTATTTTATACATGCAAAGTTTCAATGCGATACGTTTGGTATTAATGTTTTTATTGCATTTTGAATGCGAAGGTTTCACGGGCAGGAACACGTTACGTCGCCTTACAGTACCGTTGTCAGAAGTATTTAGTGTTCTGCACTTAAAATCGTCCGTTGACATTCTGCAACAGGTGAGGATATGTTGAAAACCATCCGTTGTCATGAAAATTATCGACAAAATTTCAGTAAAATCACAAATAAATCATTAGGTAACCGGTGGTTTCTTTTAAAAAGCCAACGGGGGGTAGCCACACGCTTCAGTAATACATTATTACCATGAAATGAATAGAACTTTTTTTATGTTATGAGGAGATCTAATTGGCGATGACCTACTGTCAGCAACGAAAACGGAAATTTGAACAGGAAAACTATCCTGTCTCTAAATTATTTGATTTTATATACCAATTTTATGTAGAAAATTATCGACAACATTATACAAACAATATATTTGAATGACCGTCTTTTACATTGTATATTTATTGTATACTTTGATTATTAGATAAAGAATGTCCGTTGTTATGACAAGACAAGAAGATATGGTCCGTTGTCGTGACTCTTAACGGTATCTTTATCTTTATTTAGAATCTAAGGCTGAGCAATTAAATTAGCTTAGTTAATTTTTAAAGTATTCAGCTCTCTTTTTTTGTAAAGCTGTAAAGGAGGATATCATATAATTTTCAGGTTACGTGAACATAGATCGTATAGAATAGATTTAAAATTGAAAATATGATTTATGAATTTGAAGAGGTGTTAGATGAGTTCATGAATTTATACATTGATCAATTAAACAATAATTGTTAAAGGGATTTTGAAGTCATATATAGCGTTAAATACAAAGACATCAAATATCGGTCACTGAAGACATTTTGATAGCCTCAGCCTTTATCACGTAATTGTTCCAAACGTTCTTAACATGAAATCGCTCTTTGATCTAGAATTTTCGCATGCTTTTTTTCAAGAAACAATAAGATTCTTACCTACATATGGGCTATTCGGCACAGTTTTATCGAAGGGACAAAATGATAATGAATATAAACGTACAAAGTAATAAAATACTTGTAATAAATGGCCATTATAATTTTGCCCATAGTAGCTCCCTATAACTGCTATACACTTACTGGAGACCCCCCCCCTCGGGCGAAACAAAAACTTTATTGTAGTCTTTGAAGTCCCCTAAAGCAGATTTCCCTCGCCTACCATTAATGGTTTGGAGTTTCTCTTTGAAACATTAAACTTGTAATTTTGCATTCAATAGACCTTACATGCATATCTCAGGTGATGATGAAAATTGTAGTTGATATGTTATTTACATTTGTGTGTGTCTGTATGTAAGTTCGTGTGTTTTTTTATTTCAGCGTCGATATCGGTGTCTCTGTCTCCCTGCGAGTGAATTTTTTGTCCGCGTTTGTTAGCATGTGTGTCTGTATATGAGAGGGTGCATCTGTCTGTGTCTTTTGTGTGTGTGTGTCTATATACATGTCTGTCTGTACGTTTTTTTTGCGTATGTCTGTGTATACCCTGTGTCTGTCAGTCTGTCGTTTTGCGCATGTCTGTGTATGTCTTTCAGGATGTTCCTTTCAGGATGCTCATGTCTGTGTTTTGATCAGTGTCTGTCGTTGAGTCTGTCTGTGTGAATCTCTTTTTGTTTCTCCCTGTGTCTGTTTTTCTGTGAGTGCTTGACTATGTGTGTCTAACTGCTTGACTTGATGAGAGGTTTTTGTCAAGAAAGAGATATTGGCCTAGTCTAATTTTTCGTCTGTCTTGATAAACTGTGGATTTACTGAAATGCAAGTCAATACATTTTTTGTTTGTGTGTGTGTGTGAGTACATCTGTGTATGTCTGTCTACCTGTCTATCCGTCTGCCTATGTGTATCTTTCTGTATGAGTGTGTCTGTTGATGAATGTGTTTGTCTGTATATATGTATTTGTCTGAATATATATGAATTTGTCTAAAACACCATATATGCGTGAGTGTCTAACCCTCCCCCTCCCAGAAACCTCTTACATATTCTACAAAAGAAAAAATAGAAATAGGGTCAAGTGTCCGGGAAGAGTAATTATATCCTGCTCTGTTGAAGTTTTGTGATTTTTTTCATTACAGCACACCATCTGTCTTCCGCCAGTATGTAAACTTTTCAAAATATCGCGTTCCTTCTGCAGAACCGATGATGAAAATCATATTAAAAAGTCAACTTTTCAAGAATGATAGAGACTATTGGTGGGTAAAGAGGAGACATGGGTGCAATATATATATGAATGTAAGATCATTCGAGCATTTTTCATGTATTTTGCAATATTGGAGGCCAATGGAAGGTAAACAAATACGGACTTAACAGGGGGTAAATGGTTATATAACATTACTTCTCTATGCTAATATGAGGAAAGTCTAATATACATGTATAGCGGAATATCTCCAAGGGGAAGAAACCTCTTATATAGCAAATTTTCCTATGAGAAAACTACTGCATTACACCATTTTATAATACACTTATAAAATAAGATACTATATACATTCACATTTTAGCCTCCATTTATATTTTACCATTTTCACCCATAGCCCAGAAGATGAATTTAAGACGGGACGAATAAAATTTTATGTTAAGGTAATCTTAACAAAACGGATGATTCGGCGAATTCAAATCTGGGCAAATCAGTCTCCATTCTAAATTGGTTGAAAATTATATTGTGCGTATTGATTGATGAATTTCAATGATTAGTACAGGTATCATAGTATCATTCCATCCATTAAAATATAAAAGCAGACAACGGACATCTGACAACGGACAGAACTTTCGCAACATGGATTGACAACGGACTAATTTGAAAAAAATCCCAAAAAAGTGGTCCAAAATTGAATTCGTCATCATGACACTACCAGAGGAGCATTATATAGACTTTATATTTATTATTAGTATATTTCTGGAATATGATAATCTGGATATTCAAAGATTTCAAGAAAAAGGAAGAATAACACATGTGCAGGACGTGGTGATCAAAGGACGCCAACTCGATCTCCTCCTTTCAAACTGTATATCAGTACCAGAAAAGCGTATAAACCAATAGCTTAGTATTATGACTACCCCCCATTGAATTTTCGAGTGTATTACTTCTTAAATTTCAACGTTTATTAGAAAATCATACTTTCCACACATGCTCATTGTCACGACAACGGATGATTTCCTTCATATCCTTACCTGTGGCATAATGTCAACGGACGGTTTTAGGTGCAGAACTTTAAATACTTCTGACAACGGTACTGTAAGGCGACGTAACGTGTTCCTGCCCGTGGGTTTGTGACGCCATTTTCCCCGATAACGTCGAAATGACGTCGTGGTTTGCTCGTGGATAAAACTCCCAAAGTCCAAAATTTTGAAAATCGACATAATTTCTTCAAATGACGACGGAAATTATCGATCGGTCAGTTTTGCGCACGGAACGGATATGTCTCAATCTGAATCCTAATTTTCTTCCATCATCCACGATGTTATGTAAAATTCATTGAAATACTCAAAAGTTGTTTACCTTTCAAAAAGAATAATTTCCCATGTTCCCAAGAGCCTTTCTTCCTATGTATATACACCCTCTCGCATGACTTGATAAAGTATGTACGGTACATATTCACTTATTATCAAACTAGGTTAAGATAGCAGTAAAGATAGTACTCTTTCTGTGCACATAAACCGCACAAGTGTACGATATCTATATGGGATGGTAAGACTGCAATTATTATATGTTTGTTTAAACAGATATCATCTTGATACTATATCTTTCTTTCCTATGCATTATATAGATTGAGAGCAAAACCACTGTGAGATTTTTTAAAACTTGTTACATGTACTCCGGAAGTCCTATATCACTGTGAAGCATCACGTGACTTTAGTTGGTGAAACCACGAATAAATAAAATGCTCAGTTGGAGGAAGAAAACAGGAACTGCAATAATTGCTTTGGTTAGATTCTATCTTTTCATAGCCTATTTCCTTGTCTAAACTGATACTTTTACATTCGTTGACTAGTTAGAAAATAAAACGCCGTTGTTTTTACAAACATTTTGACAAAAGCTGTAAATATGTGCGTGGAAACCACCACAACATCGTGTTTAACATATTTCGACCACGATATTCCTTTCGTCAGAATGTTTGTAAAAACTACAATGATTTCTTGATCGACAAACAAAGAATCATGAAAATGTTATTATTTCCTAGGACATCGGCTATGAAAAGATAAAATTGAATCAAAATAATCATAACAGTACCTGTTTTCTTTCCCCAAAACGAGCAGTATGCCTCCATTTTGTGTTCGTGGTTTCACCAACTTAAGTCATGTGATGCTACACAGTGTATATTGACTACTTATTACTGGGTCCTGTATCATCATATCCCACCAATCCTGCCACGTCTTTCGGTACGCTTTTCGACATAGTAACTTTCATACTTTTTTGGCATATTACATTGTTTAGATTTGAGGATAACTGACGAGGGTTATGTACCGGAAACGTGCATGTCTGGTCCATGCTGTAAATATATCTGTTCTTAAATGATGCTATCCAATTTGAAGACGTTCAACATTAACATTGCACACTATAAGTGATACCCCATTAGTACTACACGATAAGTCCCTAATTGTCTTCCTTATTGCTTTATTCTCATAAATATGTACATGTATACATTTAATTAATCATTCATAATTTGTAAATTAAAAATTAGTCATATATGTATTTACCGCGTTTATCACCATAATTTCTTTTTCATAGAATTCCTCTATGGGGTGATATCTAAGATGAAGTTCGATTTAGGTCGTATAGAGTCGCAATGACAAGTTATTTACTGAATACCTCAGCACACCTCAGGTGAAGCAGACGGCTAGTGGAGAATATGTGGTGACTATTGACAATAGGGTTTTATGTTTCAGTGCAGAGTGGGAACACAAATGGACTTACAATATTGGTCCGCATTATTACTTGTTAGTCGGCGGCTTGTACTGTGATAGATATAACAACATCTTAGTCGGCAATACAAATGAGAATAAGATAGCATTGGCGGATCTAGCGAGGTGGATAGGGGGGTTGCAACCCCCCCCCCCCTTTGGTCGAACCAAAAAAAAACCAAGAGAGAGACAGACAGACAGACAGACAGACAGACAGAGAGAGAGATATTATATAAAAATAAACTTGATCTCTGTCCTTCTTACGTAACAAGCTTTCAACATCAAGGTGTACAACATTTGTGACATGAAGTCTGAATATTATAATGTTGAAGAATTATGGCTTATGAAATTATCTTTGCTCCGATGCGTGTTTAGTTATAAATGGGAAATTGTGTTTACTTTACAAAGGCGTAGGAGAAGGGAGGGGGGACAGCGGGTGCACATCCACCCCCCCATTTTTCAATCACAAATTTTAAAATGCATTAACATTGTTTAATGTAGTAATTTTTTGTAACTTAAATCTACAATTTTTCGGGCTATTTTCAAAATTTTTCTTTGGTTCGCTACCGCTCGCCAGTTCTTTATAGACTTTCTGATGAAGACATTTAACGTAAACTATATGTACTTGTTAATGATAGAGGGTATAGAAAGTATTTTCTGATTAAGTCAACATTTTGCTAAAAAGAATATTCTACCGCTCGCCAGACATTTATTCATGTACTTAAAATTTAGAATTTCGCCAGAAATGTTAAAATTTGTGCATGAAACCCCATATATTTTTAAAACTCTTTTCCTCCTCCCCTTACCTTTTTTTTTTTTTTTTTTTGCTTGTTAGAAATTTTAGGATGTTGTGCCCCTCGACTTTTTCAGGCAGAGCTACGCCGTTACTTTAAAAGATAATAAAACAGATATAGATTATCTTTGTGTAGTCAATAATGCACCCTTAGGTATTATTGCGAAACAGAAGCTTTTGATAGTATGCATTCAACATCCACCCTTTCAAAATCTTCAACCCCCCCTTTGAAAAATTCCTAGATTCGCCTATGGATAGTGATGCTCCATATAGATGGAAAGTTAGTTTGGACCTTGCTTACAGACGAGGACGGTATTTGTAACCCATGGTCTATGGATGTTGACAAATGAGGACGGCTATGGATTGGACAAGAAAAGAATGTCTTAGTCTTTACTTATTTGAAGCAATGATATATTTTCCCATCGCTGAGAGAGCCTTGATTAGTTTGCAAGACTGTAAATATATTATATACAGATGTATTCGTAATTATATTTGTGAAAATGTATATCGATTATGTTGCTATATTGATTGTTCATTAAACATCACAAAGCAAGCATCACCATTAATAATATTTATAAGTGGGATTACGTGTACATAGTCCGGATTACCACACCATTTACTTCTAATATGGCATATGACATATAGCCATCTGCACGGATTGCCCATTGGTCTCGTTGATTTATGCGTTGGCTTTTGTATTTGCTGTTTTGATGTGCGTCTTTGTGTCACATTTATGCACTTGCAATGTGGAGCTGATATGGTCGCCACAGCACTTTTGCCAGTGCATGTTTTGCAGATATTGTTTTCAGCTTCGTGTGTGAACATCGATGGTGGAAGCAGTTAGCTAAACAGGAGGTGTTTACTCCCTCTGGCTTGCTAGGGGGTCCGTCGATGCTCAATTTGGTGCTGTATTGTGAATGCTGTTGAAATTGTCGTCGGGATCTCCTTTTTCTCACTCACTGACGTAGTGAGACAAAAGAAAAAACCTAGACGTAGCAGTTTGAGATTAATAGGTTCTGTCACGATCTACTGAGTGAGACATACAAATTTACACGAGTGACGGAAAATTTTATCTTTCTCGAGTGGAGCGTAGCGGAACGGGGTAAAAGATGAAAAATTTCCGTCACGAGTGTAAAGTTTTATGTCTCACTCACTAGAAAGTGAAAGAATCTATTTCTTCTTCCATGAAAAATAAGAAAAAAAGTGAATTCAAACAACGTTCCGTGCTATCCAACGCCATGTTTTCTGACGACGTTACTGTGACGAGAACAAGATTATTCTTTTAGCATTGGCCAATTGGAGCCCTTGAAACAACTAATGTGTCTTACATAGGCTGTCTCAGAGGGTACGAGCAAAACTGGAGAAGAATTCCTTTTCTTCTCCTCTTTTGCTTGTACTCTGTGAGACAGAATATAAGAGACACATACGTTGTCTCAAAGGCTCCAATTGACCAATGATACATGTAAGAGAGAATCCTATCGTGATAGAGCCTATTATTCTCTCACCCCGGACAGAGATATCTACAGATTTACCCGTTCTGAGACAACTCTGTCTCGCACCCCCGGATGTTTGTCTCGAACCCCTATTGTGACGTCATAGACATATACGTAGGTTTAGCAGTGTCTGACGTCACATGGACTAACATTCAACGCAAAACAAGCAACGTTTATTCACAAATTATGTGAAAATATATTGGTGAGAGAAAAATAATCAATCACCCCTTTGTATAGGGACAGGGAAATCCCACCCTCGTATCAAAGATTTGCAACGTCCACGATTCGGCAAGCCTCGTCGTGGACTGCAAATCTTTGATACTCTGGTGGGATTTCCCTGTCCCTGTACAAAGGGGTGATAGATTCTATTATTCTCCCATTGTGGACTGGGATATCCAAGGAAACGCCGGGAAAAGATATTCTTGTCTTACCCCTATGGGGTAAGATAACATTTTCACGTGCCTTTTGACTGTAACGTCCATTGTGACGTCATACATAATTGCTGCGTTAGCTGATCAAAATATGAAAAACAATACACAAAATCTCATTTTTAGCGCTTTTAGACAGCGGGAGAAAAATAATCAATCCCCAGATGTGATCCAACCCTCGTGTCCAGGATTTGCTTTTGTCCAAGACTCGGCAAGCCTCGTCGTGGTACAAGCAAATCCTGTACACTCGGGTTGGATTTCCTTGTCCCTGATCACATCTGGGGATAGATTCATCTTCTCCTATTATGACGTCATAGAACATAACGTCACGCAATCGTTTGATTTGTGTAGGTTTTGGCATCGATTCTAGTTTTAAAAAGTCATTATAGTTATAATAAAATGAGTTGAGTGAGAAAAATAATCAATCATGACGTTACGACTGTATGGTGGCATACTTCTGCCTCCTGCATGCGAGATATTTTTTATAGATTATGTTGTCATGCAACTTATTTATGTCAACATGCAAGATAAATATGTAGACATGCACGATAAATATGTTGACATGCAAGATAAAAATGTTGACATGAAAGATGCTTATGTTGACATGCAAGATAATTATGTCGCATGTTGACAAAATAAGTTGCATGTTGACATAAATAAGTTGCATGTTGACATAATTATGTTGCATGTAGACATAAATAAGTTGCATATTAACATAAGTAAGTCGCATGTCGACATATTCTAAAGAAAAATATCTCGCATGTAGGATGCAGAAGTATGCCACCATACGACTGAGACAGGGGAATCTCATTCTCGTGTAAAAGATTTGCTACATCCACGACTCGGCAAGCCTCGTCGTTGATTGCAAATCTTTTGCACTCGGATGAGATTCCCCTTTCTCAGTCGTAACGTCGTGATAGATTCTATTAATCTCATTTGGTGTATGGTCCTCCTTGTCCCTAATGTGTCTCTTTTCAAGTTTGCTGTGAATTTTTGCATTTGGGTGTTTCGGAATTTTGCTGTTGGAAATCCCCTCCTTTCTATGTAGCAGTGTGCCTTTGGTTCGATTCTAGTACGTTGAAGGATTTCATCTCCGTTTGGTACAGTGTAACAGTATTTTTAGGCATGAGTGACCTGAGAGTAAAAATGTATTAATCAATGAAAGGCTTTGATTGCGATGGTTTTGGTTTTTTTCTTCTTTGGGGGGGGTTGTTGTTTTTTGTTGTTTGTTGTTTTTTTTATTTGTTTTTGATTTTGTTTTTTGTTTCTTTTTCTGGGGGGGGGGGGGGGTTGTTGCTTTGTTTTGTTTTTTGTTTTGCTTTGTTTTGTTTTTGTTTTGTTTTTTTAATTGACTCGAAATATTCAAACTTGGTATAGAGAACTTTACATATTTGCATCCTATAATTTAAGGTTTCATGAAATTCTGTGTAGCTTAAAGATGTATTCCCTGTATCTTCTAGAAAATAGAGTATATTATTTAATTTCACTATTTTTGTTTTATTGGGTAAAGAAACCTACAAAAAGTTCACTTGTCCAGGATATATAACCATAACATGTGTTTTGCAGGCGAATTCACAATGTTTACAATTACAATAATTATAAATATTTACATTGTTGTGGGTCATGTATTATTTTAGTTTTACTTTATGTGTAGGTACACATGTACTTAGTCATGTTATTTAATGATTTCATAATAATTCTTTCTAGATTTTACTATGTCATGTTTATATCATTAGAGAATATTCCAGTATGTTCTTTGTTACATCATTATCATCACATGACTGTGATTTCTGGAATTTACTCTATTGTTAATCATTTGTAATGAGTCATTGTTCTAGAAGCTTCTGGTTAATTCATTGTTATTTAGTATAAATACCTCTGAGGAACTGTGTTGAAGGGACATTCGTACACATTCGTAGACACGATTCATTCATCTATTCTGATATACTGGGACACTTTATTTGTTGAGACTTTAATCCATTTAACAACGTTTGGACACCGATCTTTCGAGAACGTTTGTGATTACCGGAAACCCATTCGATAGACTTTGTGGACCGTAACGGACACTTTGATCCGGACATTGTATTGTGAGTTGTAATCGTTTTAAATATATATATTTTGTACATAATTAAACTTGTAAATTATATTCTGTCTTTGTCTGATTTTTGCTGGCGTTTTGGGGTATTCTGACCCATAACAGAATTGGGGGCTCGTCCGGGATAGTAATCTCTGCAAATTTGCATTTTTACGTAAAGATCGTTTTTGAAAAAAAAAGGGAAATTTTTTTTAGTAAAACTTTTGCCAGCAGAAATCAATCATGGTATTTTCGGTCACTGAATTTTTGAAATCGCCGACTGTAGGTGAGTTCGAATCATTGAAAAAAGATGATTTGATTGGTTTAGGTCTTCACTTGAAGTTAGATGTAAAATCTTCTATGAGAAAACAAGAAATTAGAAATATTGTGGCTAAAGAGCTTTTAGCTAAGGAAATCTTTTCGTCATACGATTTTCCTGTTGAACCTGTTTCAAGCGAAACCAAAATGTCAAAATTTGAGTTTGAATTAGAGAAAATGAAAATACAATTACAATTTGAAAAAGAAGAAAAAGAAAGACAATTTCAAATTGAAAAAGAAGAAAAAGAAAGACAATTTCAAAGAGAAAAAGAAGAAAGAGAGAAACAGGAACGTATGCACGAGAAAGAACTCCAGTTTGAGTTAGAAAAGTTAAAGTTAGAGAAAAGCGTTAAGGAAAATCCTGTTCCTTCGCTTGTCAAGTCTGAATTCGACGCCGCCAAAAACATCAGATTAGTACCAAAATTTCAAGAAAAGTCCGTGGACAAATATTTTCCACATTTTGAGAAAATCGCGGCCAATCTGAAGTGGCCACGCGACTTTTGGCCAACTTTATTACAAAGCGTACTTATTGGCAAAGCGGCTGAAGTGTACTCGGCGCTCAGTATTGCTGAGAGTTCAGACTATGACAAGGTCAAGGACACGATTTTGAGAGCATATCAGTTAGTACCTGAGGCGTACAGACAAAAGTTTAGAAAGTACAAAAAGTTTGAAAATCAAACATATGTTGAATTCGCTCGAGAAAAAGAAGATTTATTTGATCAGTGGTTTCGATCTAAGAAAATTCCCAATTCATTTGACAATTTGCGTCAAATAATTCTGATAGAAGAGTTCAAAGAGTGTGTACATCAAGATTTAAGAACTCATTTGGAAGACAAAAATGTTAAAACTCTCGAAGAAGCCGCTGTTTTGTCTGATACGTATGCTCTCACTCATAAGAAAAATTTTGTGTCAAAAACTCAATCTAGCGATAGTGCCAAAACGTCAGATTTTCCAAAGAAAAATTTACAAGAGTCTCAGTCGTCCATTAGTTCCCAGTCACCATCTCAAGGTGGTTCTACGTCCGGTCCTAGGTCCGAGCGTTCTGAGGCATCCCCAGGGGTGGGGTCGCTTCCTACATGCAATTATTGTAAGAAAAAAGGTCATGTTATTGGTGAGTGTTTGAAGCTTAAGAAGAAAAAAGAACTTAAGTCACAGGCCTGTGCGTCTGTTAGAAATGACAGGAAAGCCTTAGATTCGATTTGTTCTGACACTCCTGAGATTCAGGGTTCTAAGTCCAGTTCTGATGATTTTGTGGAGGATCATTATAAGCCCTTTTTGTCACAGGGATTTGTTTCACTCAGTGATTCTAGCGAAGCGTTGCCTGTTCAGATTTTGAGAGATACTGGTGCTGCCCAGACTTTATTGTTAGAGGGTTCCTTGCCTTTGTCTGAGCACACTTTTACTGGTAGGTCAGTTTTATTACAGGGTGTGGAGCTAGGCGTCATTGATGTTCCCCTTCATGAAATTTATTTGAAGTCAGACTTAATTACTGGACCTGTTATCGTAGGTGTTCGACCTACTCTTCCCGTTCAAGGCGTTTCCTTGTTGCTTGGCAACGATTTAGCTGGCGGCAAAGTTGTAGCCGATCCGATTGTTTGTGAGAAAATCACGTCCGATGTCGTGTCCGATGATGAAGACGACGACTTGTACCCAGCTTGCGCTGTTACCAGGGCGATGGCCAGGAACAGACTAAAAGAGGCTGAGAGTACTTCTGCACTTAACGAGGACCATCCCTCAGAAGAAATAGACCTTTCTGACACATTCATGTCTACCATTGATGACAACGTACCTGAGAAGTCAGTACCACTTCATGTTGACAAGTCTCCGACAGTACCTAGTGATGATTACCATCCGCCATTAGACAGAGATACAGATGCCTTAAGCCGTGAGCAGCTCCTCTCCGAGCAAACTAAAGATCCGGAGATCATCCGACTAAGCAAGAGGGCCCTTCCCCAAGAAGAAGCGGACAAAGTCGGAGAGTGCTTCTACATACAAGATGGCATCCTTATGCGGAAATGGAGACCACCTGATGCACCCCCTAATGAAGTGTGGCGGGTCGTTCACCAGATAGTGGTTCCAGTAGCGTATCGCGGGGATATCATGAGTTTAGCTCACGACACACCCATGGCAGGTCATTTAGGTGTCAATAAGACTTATAATAGGATTTTAAGTCACTTTTACTGGCCTAAGTTGAGAAAAGATGTGTCTGAATTTTGTAAGTCTTGTCATAGTTGTCAGATGGTAGGTAAACCCAATCAAGTTATACCACCTGCTCCCCTCCAACCCATTCCAGCCTTTGAGGAACCTTTTAGTAGGGTGTTAGTTGATTGTGTAGGTCCTTTGCCTAGGACTAGGTCAGGGAATCAGTACTTACTGACAATTATGTGTACTTCGACTAGGTTTCCTGAAGCCATACCTCTTAGGAATATTAAGGCAAAGACTATAGTTAAAGCCCTTACAAAGTTTTTCAGTTTCGTAGGTGCTCCCAAGGCTATTCAGTCAGATCAGGGTTCGAATTTTATGTCAGGGTTGTTTCAGCAGGTTATGCATGAGCTAGGTATCAGGCAGTATAAGTCTTCTGCGTACCATCCTGAGTCCCAGGGGGCACTTGAACGCTTTCATCAGACCCTTAAAACTATGATGAAAACATATTGTCACCAGTATGGAAAAGACTGGGATGAAGGGGTTCACCTCGTGTTGTTTGCGGCACGAGAAGCGGTTCAGGAGTCCCTGGGGTTCAGTCCCTTTGAGCTAGTTTTTGGGCATACGGTCAGGGGGCCATTGAAGTTATTGAAGGAAAAATGGTTGACTGAGACTAGCGATTTGAATCTCTTAGACTACGTGTCTAATTTCAAAGAGAAATTATATAATGCTTGCAAATTAGCTCAAGAAAATCTCAAAACCTCACAAATGAAAATGAAATCATGGTATGACAAAGATGCTAGAAACAGAGTTTTTAAACCAGGCGATAAAGTTCTTGTATTTTTGCCAATCCCTGGTCATCCTTTGCAAGCTAGATATTTCGGTCCTTATGAGATTGAGAGTAAAATTAGTGATGTTAACTATGTGGTTAAGACACCAGGTCGGCGAAAAGAAAAAAGAGTGTGTCATGTTAACATGTTGAAAGAGTATTTTGATAGAAGTGACCGAAATTTTGTAAAACCAGTTTCCACTTTGGCCAATGTAAATACATTTGAAAATTGTGTTGAATCGGAATGTAATGAAGAGACTGTTGAAAAAGACTTCGCTCAAAGTGTCCGTTTAAAGAATTCTGAAATTCTGACAAATCCGGAAGTGAAACTCGGACATTTGACCGTGCATCAAAAAGAGGAAGTGCATCAATTAATGCGGGAATATACGACCATCTTTCCGGACGTTCCAAAAAAGACTAATGCATCTCATCATGACGTCATTGTGGGTGATGCGTCACCTATCAAACAGCATCCCTATCGGTTAAACCCGATAAAGCTTCAATACATGCGGAAAGAAATTCAATACATGCTTGAAAATGACATTATTGAACCCAGCAATAGTGATTGGAGTTCCCCATGTATTCTGGTTCCGAAGCCAGACGGAACTTACCGATTGTGTACGGACTTTAGAAAAGTCAATTCAGTCACCAAAACTGACTCTTATCCGATCCCACGAATCGATGACTGTATAGATAAAATTGGCAGTGCAAAATTTGTCAGTAAATTTGACTTGCTTAAAGGCTATTGGCAGGTCCCGCTTACCGAGAGAGCCAGAGAAATATCGGCATTTGCGACTCCAGATGGGCTATACCAATATAAAGTAATGCCCTTTGGTATGAAAAACGCACCAGCCACATTCCAGAGGATGATTCATTCGCTCCTAAATCATCTTGAAGGATGCGAGGCGTACATCGATGACGTCATCATCTACAGCGACACCTGGAATGATCATCTCCGAATCATGCGTACCTTCTTCGACATACTGGCGAAAGCAAACCTCACAGTGAACCTTGCGAAAAGTGAATTTTGTCATGCGACTGTAGAATATTTGGGTCACAAAGTAGGTCAAGGTTTTGTTACTCCTATCATGGCCAAGGTGGAAGCTATTTCAAAGTTCCCGATTCCTACCAATAAGAAAGAGATAATGAGATTCTTGGGAATGGCAGGATTTTACAGAAAATTTTGTCCAAATTTCTCGTCAGTTGTTGGTCCACTTACCAATCTGTTACAAAAGAGAGTGAATTTTGCATGGACCAATGACTGTGACGAATCTTTTAAGAAAATCAAATGTGTTCTTATGAATAGTCCTGTCCTGTCAGCTCCAAATTTTGATAAGCAATTTAAGCTTACTGTTGATGCCAGTGACGTAGGAATCGGGGCTGCTTTGTTTCAAGAAAATGATGATGGTGTAGATAGAGTTGTTTGTTATTTTTCAAAGAAATTGACAAAATGTCAAAAGAATTACTCTACTATTGAAAAAGAGTGTCTTGCATTATTGTTAGCTTTACAACATTTTGATGTTTATTTGAATGTTACTTTACATCCCATTCTTGTATATACTGACCACAACCCTCTCACATTTTTGCACAAAATGTCAAACAAGAATCAAAGACTTACAAGGTGGAGTTTATTGTTGCAAGCGTACAATATCATTATTAACCATATCAAGGGCAAAGACAATGTGATTGCAGATGCACTATCGAGAGTTTCATGAGTGATTTTTGCAGAATTTACCACCTAAGTTTTCATTGACATTCAAACTTTTTTTAAGGGGGGAGGTGTTGTGGGTCATGTATTATTTTAGTTTTACTTTATGTGTAGGTACACATGTACTTAGTCATGTTATTTAATGATTTCATAATAATTCTTTCTAGATTTTACTATGTCATGTTTATATCATTAGAGAATATTCCAGTATGTTCTTTGTTACATCATTATCATCACATGACTGTGATTTCTGGAATTTACTCTATTGTTAATCATTTGTAATGAGTCATTGTTCTAGAAGCTTCTGGTTAATTCATTGTTATTTAGTATAAATACCTCTGAGGAACTGTGTTGAAGGGACATTCGTACACATTCGTAGACACGATTCATTCATCTATTCTGATATACTGGGACACTTTATTTGTTGAGACTTTAATCCATTTAACAACGTTTGGACACCGATCTTTCGAGAACGTTTGTGATTACCGGAAACCCATTCGATAGACTTTGTGGACCGTAACGGACACTTTGATCCGGACATTGTATTGTGAGTTGTAATCGTTTTAAATATATATATTTTGTACATAATTAAACTTGTAAATTATATTCTGTCTTTGTCTGATTTTTGCTGGCGTTTTGGGGTATTCTGACCCATAACAACATGTATAGAATTTACACTGTCATTATAGGAGTATAACCGCGGTGGCTCGATTTGAACTATGACGTCATAGTACCTTGGCTTGATTTGAAGTCGGACGGTACGTAGTAACAGAGCCTTAGCAACGGAGTTTTAAACATATCTAAACGTCATTTTAAACGTGAAAAATGAAATGTAAATATATAGAATAATTGTCTTTTGGAATGTGATTATACTGTGATAACCTACAATGGATCCAGGAATTATGTTTCTCATAATGCGCTAACGCGACGCGCATTATGGAACATAATTCCTGGATCCATTGTAGGTTATCACAGTATATTTACATATGCCCATTCGTTTGTATAGAATTTACACTGTGATTATAGGAGTATAACCGCAGTGGCGTGATTTGAACTATGACGTCATAGTAAGTTGGCTTGATTTGAACTTTGACGGTACGTAGTAACAGAGCCTTAGCAACGTAGTTGTAAACGTATTTTAACGTCATTAAAGCTTGAAAAACTGGAATGTAAATATATATAATAACTGTCTTTTGGAATGTGATTATACTGTGATAACCTACAATGGATCCAGGAATTATGTTTCTCATAATGCGCTAACGCGCATTATGGAACATAATTCCTGGATCCATTGTAGGTTATCACAGTATAATCACATTCCAAAAGACAGTTATTCTATAAATAATCACATTCCAAAAGACAGTTAATCTACAAATAAACTCATGTCGTAAAAGGTGAGCTTTATCTCACGAAGCTTTCTAGTCATCAATCTGAAAGGTTTGAAAGTTTGCTAACTACCGACTAAATAATTAAAATTTACCCTTATTTACCCTTAATCAAGTTGAATAATCTATGTCGTTATCATTTTAAATTTGTAATCATGGTAATGTGCATGCGTAACTTGGGGTTTGCCATTTTCGGTGTAAATATTGTGAGCCAGAAATATTTACAATGAATTATCTTTATATTTTGGTATCTTGAGGAGCTTGGTTGCAAAAATTTTGTTATTGACGGAAAGTTAATAACTTTGGTAATGCTAGAAAAATACAGTTTGTGTTCTTCAAGTTAAATTTCATACAATTTTTGACGATTACAGGGTCTACAACTTTAAAGTCGAAAATGTGGAAAGTTTACAGAGGAATGGACGCCAGATAAAGCACTATGACAATAGTTCATTTTGAGCCCTTGAGTCTGGTGAGCTTAACATTCTTGCTCATGTATGTGTTATATTCTCCTAGAATTTCAACAGAAGATAAGCATATATTCATGAAAAAATAAAAGGGAAGTGAGATCAAATGCATGGGAGAGTAGACATATCTTGCTTGGAAAATGAACCTTTCATTTGATTTCTACATGCATTGTATACGGTAAAATCTGTGAACTTCTAACTAGGAAAATGATATAAAAACCATTGTCTTCGATTTCCCCAGTATGTCTTTTGCCAGAAAATTGATGGTCATTAAAAGCAACAGTGCAAATAGCTAACCTATGCTTTTTGTTTATTATGCAAGGAATACAATGTGCCCTAAAAAAACAGCAAAATGTATGCCTAAAAGTTGCATGTCTTCCAAAAATATAGGTCAACCAACCAACCTTTGAGTTCCTTTCCAAATAATAGGCAAGTATGACCAAAGTCACAAAATCCAAAATTGATAAAGCCCCCGTTCCACTGCAATCCCGCTGTACCTACGTTCATTCCCGACCACGAGAATTGCCAGGTCGGGAGAGAACGGCTCTTAGTCGTATCTTGGTCTGGTACAGCGTATGTTGGTCCAAAATTGATCGGTATTAGAGCGGGCACGCTTTAAAGGTCGGGAAAAGTTTCCCGTATTCTTTCAACCGGTTGAAAGAATACGGGAAACTTTCCCGCTCTCTTTGTGGTCGTGAAATGGTCGGCGCTTGGTCGGGATAGTCGTGGGTACAGCCTAGGTTAATCGTGTCCTGGTCGGGAAAGAGCGTGGCTTGAGCGTGGTCTGATCGGCATTTAACTAAACCCCGCTTTCTTCACCCATAAGATACGCTTTAATTACGCCCTGTTCCCGATCTTTACCCGTCTATTCTACGCTCTTACCACGATCTATTCACTACAGATTCAATGTTTGCTGATCTTACCAAGACCTTTTCATGACCATCTAGCGACCTATTCACGCTCTATATGACCAAGTTACGACCAAACGACGCTTCAAATAGGATCTGTGCATATTTCATTCATTTTCTCGCACTGATATTGATTTGTTCAAAATACTTATTACCAAAATGTCGCGGCGACGATTCTTGGCTATGCAATGCCACTTTTTAAGTAGTGATTTTTTTAAATTTTGATCGCGACACTTTTGGGTAAGGCTTGGTCAAAACGAGGAATATAGGCTTCTTCTCGATTGATTCAATCATTGGATGAAAAATGAGATCAGTTTAAGTTAGAAATTATGTTTTGAGCGGGAATGCGTCGGGGACAGTCGGAAATAGATCGGAATTGCATCGGGAATAGATCGGGTTTTGGTCGGGAATAGATCGGAGTTTGATCGGATTGAACGGGACTTGGTCGGCAATATGATCGTGAGTAGAGCGGGTAAAGCGTGAGTAAGTCCGCGATGAAACGTGAATCGGTCATAAATTGATCGGGAATCGGTCGGGAATAGAGCGTGATGTCAAGAAAAAAATGAAAAGGTCGGGAAAGTTTTACCCGCTCTTGTGAAAATTTCGGTCGGGAATGGTCGTAGGTACAGCGGGATTGCAGTGGAACGGCGGCTTAAGCAACTTATTTATCGAGCATCATATCATTCTCTTTATCAGTCCGGAGAAAAGAAGCTCCTTGAAAAAAACACACACACAAAAGACGATTTAAGAAAATTAAATAATTTCATTCGTAAAAGACACATTTTTAAATTACAGTATGTACAAATTATTTACAATGAAAATAAATTCAATCAAGCACATGATAGTAGTATATTATTTTTGTATCATGACCAATGCCTTCTTGTGGTAGTTGATCTAAGAGTCTGTGCAAACCAAGTTTGCCTGTCAGTTTTTCAAATCAATGTTGCCTCGTTTCCGTCTCAATTCTTGCTTTCTTCGAGGAGCATGGCAGGATCAAGAGAGGTTCCGAGAATAAGAAATCAGCGGCGTCTTCATTCCTTGTTAATGTTTCCTCGAATTTCCTCTTCCTGTATGATTTCTTGGGATTCTGGACGGTCGACTTTCTTTCTACTGTAGAAGTAGGGAGTTCCTCTTTGATACTGGTGTACTCCATCCATTCTTTCTGTGTGAAATCATAGTACAGATTGCTCTGAATTCGTCTGTCTCTGATAGTGAAGTAAGAGTCGTCGTCATCATATCTACGGTTTGTGATTAGCATTCTGTAATGAGAAAAAAACATTATAAACAACAACATAGCAATATAAACAACAATAGAATCATAATCACCATCGTCATCATCATAGCTTTCATCGTTCTTTTCGTAGTTTTCATTACGATCTTGAGAAGAAAAAGAAGAAGAAGAAGAAGAAGAAGAAGAAGACAAAGACAAAAAAGAAGAAGAAGAAGAAGAACAACAACAACAACAACAACAACAGCAACAACATCAACAAGAATTTTAACTTACCCAAGTTTTCCCCCGACTCTCTCTAGTTGCCTCCTCACTCCCTCCTCCTGTCTTTCCAGTAGCTCTGCTGCTGTAGATTCATTAACTGGTGTAGACAGAGGAATCCGCCCAGGGACACTGGCCGAGGTTGCTGCCGATGTTGATGCTGAGGTTGGTGCCGATTTTGATGCCTTGGCTTCACTGGCCTTGGTACTGACAAACAGCTTCTTCCTCGGTAATGGTGCGCTCTCCACATCAATGATACGGTTACGTTTTGCGTCAAAATCTTTGTCTGATGCGTCATCGCTGTGTCGTTTACGAGAGGCAATATGAAGAGGGAAAATGACGCCATTTGATTTATGTCCCTGTAATGATAAAAAGTCATTATAAAATAACGTATTCGTTGTTGTTTGAATTTCATTGCACTTGTATACAAATATATTTCAAGAAGGACTATTTACTCGATCTTTTTTCTAATTCTATTTTCCTTTATTTCTCTTTTGGGGGGGGGGGGGGGTTAATATTGGCCGAAAACCTCTTTACTTTGCATATACAACTAACATTTTTTGATAATATTCAAAATAGAATTCTAAATAATTACTGATGTATGTAATACTATGATGTTCTTATTTTATAAAAACTTAATGCAAACTTCATCTTAATCTTCTTGTTCCTATCGAGAAAAAAATAAAAACATAAATGAACTTTATTTCATTTAAGTAAAATAAGTAATTAAATTATCTATCAAGACTAGCATTAAAGGACATTTATTCAATACAATAAAATGAGTCGTAAAAATTAAAAAGTAGAAAATTCCATTTTTTTTTTCTCGTATGAACTTCAAAATTAAAATTCAGAACTAACTAAACACTGACGAAATTTCTCCATCGTTGAAAATCTTTTCATTAGAACAAACATTCATGCAAGAAAGTTGTAAAAAAGTAAAGATCAAATAATTAAATCCATGAATACGGAAAAAATTATAGAAAATCGATGAAAAGAAAAACACAGAAAAACTTAGAAGAGTGGAAAAAAACAATTTGAACATGCAAAATTTGTTGATGAAAATAGTTTTATACCTTTAGAGTTGAAGTGTATTATTGTCATCTTAATCACAAGTTTAGCATATCATTGTTTATTTTACAATGACGCTTACATTACTGGCGGATCCATAAATATCCTGGTAGAGTTTGTCCTGTCTGGTAGTCTTACTTCCGGTTACCAACGTAGTCCACTTCCTGGCTGGTATGAAAGTCTAAAAATAGAAACGAGGATGCCATGGTGAGAAATAATTCTGAAAAATATCATTAGTGTGGGGAGACTTTGGGGAGATTATGGAATTCACAAAATGAGATACTTCAGAATGCCATTTAATTGATAAGGATATGTATATAACTAAAGAAAAGTAACAATTAAAAAAAAATGACGCAGACTTTCGCACTGTTGTAAGACGCGCTAAACTGACAATTTGCTAAAAAAAATTCATCTTTAAGATTAAGCCCATTTGAAATCTTACTTACCTTTTGAAAGTCGTTATTTCTTTCCATGTTGAACAGTAGCAGCTCAAGTCCAACAAAAATTCAAGGAAATCGCAAAAGGTATACAACAGTGATAAAGCACGTCCACACTCGTGAAGCTATGTCGCTTTGTAGATGAACACTGTGACGTAATAATTCCATGAAACATCGCGAGACTTTCGGAACTTTTACACGTTATTTGTGAAAGAATTTTGTTCGCTATCACAAATTGCATTTTCTCCTTCTGTTTGTTCAAGAGTTCTTCGAAATAAAACAAAATGCCGATGAAAAGTCAAATCACGATTGTTTTGGACTCACTGAACAACATGCATGTGACGTCATAATAACCATGATGACATCTTCTACCTTTGCGCGCTGTCGAACGTCATTTTGGTTGGCGCAAATTTTGCAGAGAGAAAACTTGTAGTATTACGAATTCTCATTGCGATTTCCTACTCATTTCTGACTTTGTATTTCTGGAACAATTACGGAATAGAGGACATAAACTCTTTTTTTCTTTTTTTTTTTTTTTTTTTGATCTATTTGTAACTTTCGATATTTTTAGAATTACCCGTACGTCTCCCTTACCTCCAATTTTAGAATTACCCGTACGTCTCCCTTACCTCCAATAAATTTAATTTCGCTGATGCTGCTTTTGTTCAAGTTTTCAATCTCAGTGAATACACGAGTAGAAAAGCTTGCTATTACATTACTATTTACATGTCCACAATGGTCATATCACCTAGAGATTGACTGAAATTGTCATTTCGGATGTATTTTTTTCAAAACTTCTGGACGTTAATTAGGGAATAACTAGTTTCTGACGTTATGTTTGCGGACGGTAAATGCTGATTTTATGGTTGCAAATAGATTTTTCTGGCGACGCGTTAGCGGAGCCAGAAAAACGGATGTTTGCACCGTAAAATCAGCATTTACCGTCCGTAAACATTACTTCAGTATCTTGTTATTCCCATTCTAATGCAATCTATATTTTTGTGAATATAAGACGAACTGTGACGTTAGCAACGTCAAAGCCTAGTATGTTCTCGTTTTACAGCCGTAACTAAGGAGCAAACAACCAATGAAAATCGTCGTTATAGCGACGTTGCATTAGAATTGTCAATCGTAGACCAACTGAATTTTGAAATGATGGATACTAGAATCGACAAAAGTAAAGATTGAAATGTAATTACTTGGAAAATTGTAGGAAGTCTGTTTCTTTTATCTTTTGATCGTATTTTTCTCTCGTGCATTAAAATCATAGAGAGAGACTGTTCTGATGAACTTTAAAAACATCACAAAGCAACCAAAACCGCCGAAGAAACGGTACCACGATTTTTTTTAATAAGAAGATTGAAGTTCAAATCAAAACTTTCTCTCTCTCTCTCTCTCTCTCTCTCTCTCTCTCTCTCTCTCTCTCTCTCTCTCTCTCTCTGAAAATGTCGAACTGCAAAATATTTTATCATAGTCGGTTTTGGTTTTGAAATTCTCGGAATCATAATTTTCACGATGGCATTTCCCATAGGGCTGGGACGATTCAGGTATCCTTCGATTCGGTTCGGTTTCGAATCACAAGACCTCGGTTCGCCGTTAATTTCGATTCGGGTCATTTGAATGAGATAAAGTACATTGTCAAAATAATATGGTAAATAGATAATTCACAAAAATTAAAAAAAAAATGATTTGGCCAACACATCACTTCAGTTTAACCTTATCATGTTTATACAGCATAATTATTCGCATAATTATCTGAAAAATGTGTGGGTATATAATATTATATTTCTAAATGATTTCATCAGTTTTACATTCATAATTATTGTGGATGCATGTGCTCCATTGACACAACAGCATGTACTGTGAGAAATTAAATATAAATACAAAGTTCAACACTTCATTTTTCAACAACCAAGTATTGACAGGTTTCACAGTAAATATAGCTTTCCTTACATGATATTTGGCGACTACAGTCCCCGTTTATTCTTTTTGCTGCTTGTTGCGAACCCCGTCGGGGTGAGCATATTGGAATAGTCCAAATTGCTGTAATTCGCATGTGCAGACTCCATGTGCGTGGCATGATGAGTCTCAATGTTCGCGGAGTGTTTACTTCCTCGGCGCTACTTTGCATGTGTACACTACACACACCTGTTCTATATTTAGCGCTGTACGAATAACAAGAATTGAAGTGGTTTGCGGTAAGAATTGCATAATGTTTGCAGTGGCGGATTTAAGGGGGGCTTTGGGGCTCACTTGTACGATAAATGCACAAGTGTGCTGTGTATTGCACACCCATAACAAAACACAAATTTAAAGACACTTACTCTCTATTTGCATGATTTGAGCTGAATCAGGAAGTGGGACACACGTGATCTGATGTTCGAGGAATTTATCAAACCCTTTTTTGTCAGGAACCCCCCTCCCTTGGAATTTGTTTATTTTCCAGTTTTTAATTTGTTTTTCAAAATCATAGGCTGGATTTCCCGAATATAGGCTGAACCCTTGGATAACTTTTCCTCCCGTTTTCCTGAGAGAAATTTGAATTTAATTGACATTATTTGAAGGAAAAAAAAAGGAATTAGCATTAGAAAATGTCAAAATTGATATGATAACAGGTTTTACTTTTTTCAGTAAATAATTCATCGTTTGCTGACACTAGTTCTTATGCTTGAATCGTCGAATATGGTCCAGAAGCCACCAATTTGCTTCATTTTTCCAAAAATTCTCTGGGGAGCCCCCCCCCCCCGAATCCCCATAAATGTGAGGGGGAAACCCCCCATACCCTCCCCTACTCGACCCTTCGGGCCTCGCCAGTCATCCATTCAAAAATGTATGGGCGTTTAACGGCCCCAGTCCCCCTGTCTAGATTAATTTGAGTACACATAATTTCTACTCTGGCTACGCGCCTAAATACAACTGCTATGGGTTCGCACCCTAAGCTTTTTCGAAGGCTGAGCTTGTACAAAGCTTCCTCTGTCCAGTTCACGGAAAGCGAAAGAAGATCAACTTTCACTTTCCATTTCATGGAAGGTCTGCAATTAAGGGGAAAGTGTACGTAAATCGGAGCGATAAGTGAATGTACGCTCTTTTCTTACTTTCTGACGTTCTTGAATAATTTCTAAGCTATTTCAAACATTTTCTTGCCACTATTTGGCTTTAGTTTACTTTGATAAATTACGTCTGAACCGAATCGAAATACGCAATTCCACGTCCATACATCGAACCGACAATGCTAATTTCGAAGCACCGACATTTTCGGTGCACCGCCCAGCCCTAAAGTTTCCCACTTCGGCCTAATCTGATAACATTCTTTTAAAGAAAAGGGAGTTCTTTTTCGCAAAGTAATCTTCCTAATTGCTGTTCGTACTATGAATGTCTTCAATATCCATGTACGATTTCACGTAATAGAAAAATTGCTATCAAACAGCAAATTGTATATGACGAGTTCAAGAGTCGGTCATTTGATTGTGAAGTAAATGTGTTCAGATCTGATCTATCTATCAGATTATTTTTGAAAACAATGTCAATAGATATTCAATGTCTAAACTAGTTTTTGAAAGAATTTAAAAAACCAATGATTATTATCCCTACTTAGTACTTAGTCGCCCTTGTTTAATATAAACAGGAATTGTTATTAATTCTATACGCAAGGTTCTTGAATGGAGAATTGAATTATATCCTAATTATGATTTATTTTTCTTGTTTATGAAAGTGTCACTGTGATTAGATAATTTTATGCTCAGTAACATCTTGTTGTCGACGTCACCGCCGTCATTGCTGTAGTTGTTGTCGACGTCATCGCCGTCATTGCTGTAGTTGTTGTCCATGTCATCGCCGTCATTGCTGTAGTTGTTGTCGACGTCATCGCCGTCATTGCTGTAGTTGTTGTCGACGTCATCGCCATTATTGCTGTAGTTGCTGTCGACGTCATCGCCGTTATTGCTGTAAGTGTTGTCGACGTCATCGCCGTTATTGCTGTAGTTGTTGTCGACGTCATCGCCGTTATTGCTGTAGTTGTTGTCGACGTCATCGCCGTTATTGCTGCAAGTGTTGTCGGCGTCATCGCCGTTATTGCTGTAAGTGTTGTCGATGTCATCGCCGTTATTGCTGCAAGTGTTGTCGACATCATCGCCGTTATTGCTGTAGTTGTTGTCGACGTCATCGCCGTTATTGCTGTAAGTGATGTCGGCTTCATCGCCGTTATTGCTGTAAGTGTTGTCGATGTCATCGCCGTTATTGCTGTAAGTGTTGTCGGCTTCATCGCCGTTATTGCTGTAGTTGTTGTCAACGTCATCGCCGTCATTGCTGTAGTTGTTGTCGGCTTCATCGCCGTTATTGCTGTAGTTGTTGTCGGCGTCATCGCCGTTATTGCTGTAGTTGTTGTCGACATCATCGCCGTTATTGCTGCAAGTGTTGTCGGCTTCATCGCCGTTATTGCTGTAGTTGTTGTCGGCGTCATCGCCGTTATTGCTGTAGTTGTTGTCGACGTCATCGCCGTTATTGCTGCAAGTGTTGTCGGCTTCATCGTCGTTATTGCTGTAGTTGTTGTCGACGTCATTGCCGTTATTGCTGTAGTTGTTGTCGACGTCATCGCCGTTATTGCTGTAGTTGTTGTCGACGTCATCGCCGTTATTGCTGCAAGTGTTTTCGGCTTCATCGCCGTTATTGCTGTAGTTGTTGTCGACGTCATCGCCGTTATTGCTGCAAGTGTTGTCGGCTTCATCGCCGTTATTGCAGTAGTTGTTGTCGGCGTCATCGCCGTTATTGCTGTAGTTGTTGTCGACGTCATCGCCGTTATTGCTGCAAGTGTTGTAGACGTCATCGCTGTTATTGCTGTAAGTGTTGTCGGCTTCATCGCCGTTATTGCTGTAAGTGTTGTCGATGTCAACGCCGTTATTGCTGTAAGTGTTGTCGGCGTCATCGCCGTTATTGCTGTAAGTGTTGTCGATGTCATCGCCGTTATTGCTGCAAGTGTTGTCGACGTCATCGCCGTTATTGCTGTAGTTGTTGTCGACGTCATCGCCGTTATTGCTGTAAGTGTTGTCGGCTTCATCGCCGTTATTGCTGTAAGTGTTGTCGGTGTCATCGCCTTTATTGCTGTAAGTGTTGTCGGCTTCATCGCCGTTTCGGCTGTAGTTGTTGTCGACGTCATCGCCGTTATTGCTGTAGTTGTTGTCGACGTCATCGCCGTTATTGCTGCAAGTGTTGTCGGCGTCATCGCCGTTATTGCTGTAAGTGTTGTCCATGTCATCGCCGTTATTGCTGCAAGTGCTGTCGGCTTCATCGCCGTTATTGCTGTAATTGTTGTCGACGTCATCGCCGTTATTGCTGCAAGTGTTGTCAACGTCATCGCCGTTATTGCTGTAAGTGTTGTCGACGTCATCTCCGTTATTGCTGTAGTTGTTGTCGGCGTCATCGCCGTTATTGCTGTAGTTGTTGTCGACGTCATCGCCGTTATTGCTGTAGTTGTTGTCGACGTCATCGCCGTTATTGCTGCAAGTGTTGTCGGCGTCATCGCCGTTATTGCTGTAAGTGTTGTCGATGTCATCGCCGTTATCGCTGCAAGTGTTGTCGACGTCATCGCCGTTATTACTGTAGTTGTTGTCGACGTCATCGCCGTTATTGCTGTAAGTGTTGTCGGCTTCATCGCTGTTATTGCTGTAAGTGTTGTCGATGTCATCGCCGTTATTGCTGTAAGTGTTCTCGGCTTCATCGCCGTTATTGCTGTAGTTGTTGTCGACGTCATCGCCGTTATTGCTGCAAGTGTTGTAGACGTCATCGCTGTTATTGCTGTAAGTGTTGTCGACGTCATCGCCGTTATTGCTGCAAGTGTTGTCGATGTCATTGCCGTTATTGCTGCAAGTGTTGTCGGCGTCATTGCCGTTATTGTTGTAGTTGTTGTCGTCAACGTCGTCGTTGTTTTTGTTGTATGCATATGTGTTTCGGGAGGAGGAAATTCTATTTTTTTATATATATACACGTAAATTTGTAGAATATGCAAGTTTTCATCAAAGTATATTGAATTATTTCTTCTTTTATTCTTCTCTGTAAGAGAAAGCCGTGCTTAAAAAATGTATCGAAAATTTCTTTATTAAATGATTCTTGAAAACAGATATCAGACACCAAATTCAAGTTGAAAAAATGAAAAAAGAGTAAGACTGCATAATACTTATCATTCGCCCAATTTATCTTAAATATTTTTCATTTATTACGAACTATTACAATTGCAAGCAACTTTATATTTCATCTTTCATCTTATAACAACCTTATTCATACAATTTCACAATTCAAAATATTCTAGGAATAAACAATTTTCCGTACCATCACTGCCTTTATCTATAAATATATTTTATTCAAATTTGAGCATAACATCGTACAAGAGAACTCCATACCCAGTATAATCTATGACAGAAATCGACTTGATAAGAGCGAAGATTGAGTGGAAATCTAAGAAATCGAATCCCATTGATAATACAATCATGTATGAAGGAAGATAACGAATTTCAATGGTGACACGAAAGAAGATTACATGTGAATCTACGAAAAAGAATTTTTATGAGGAAATGTGGGAAGATTAAATGTAAATATACGAAAACAAACCCCGATGATAATTACATGCAGCTAAGAAAAAAAACATGTTAAAGATCGATAAAACTCATTCCAATAATGCCCGTTTTAAGATGCTTCAGTTGCATAATAAATTACAAGGATTGCAAAGACGATGAAAGTTGTCGAACAAACTAGCAACATCAAGACGAAGAAGAAAAACTTGTCCAAAAGAGTTGACACTATCTTCCACGACAAATCTTCTTCTTTTTCTTCTTCGTTTTCCTCATTTTCATCTTCATCGGTTAGCTTTGGTTTTTCGGTGTATTCAACAACTTTATTTTTCGGGATAGATTTCGCAGACGATTTCTTGCGTCCTCCACAGTTGCGTTCCTTAAAACAGTTTCTTCCATTCCAGCAGACGAGAGGCATGATCAATTTTGTAAGAAAAAACTTTAGCCAAGATGGAACTTCTTCCTCTTCCGGTTTATGGTTCGCCATCAAGACGAAGATGACAAAAATGACTGACAATGTCCCGTACATCAATGTCAAGGCCAGGTAGATTGCTATAAATAGAAACACAGTTAAAAATAATCATAGAAATTATTTTAAAACTTTACTGATTTTGTATTGGTAGAAAAATGAATATTTTTTCTTGTATCATTAAGCTTTCGAATGTATCCACATTTGTCTGCTTGGATGATTCAATTCAATCTCTGTTATTCTAATAAAAATGGAGATGTTACATAATGCTATTCTATCATAGTTTATTCACAGTTTGGGCACACTGTAATCTATTACAAATGTTCAAAAAGTGTTTTAGTTTATGCTGTGTAAGAATTTATATACGGGGAAAATGAGTGAAAATATCTCAGTGAAATTTCTTTTAATTCAAATTCAATCTTGTTTAAAGGTCATGGTCGCTAATAGACATTTTTCATCGTGACGAACTTCGCACTTCGAACTTCGTACTTCGCACTTCGAACATTGAAGAATCAGTGTCGTAGCTGCCGTTCACGTATAAACTCATTAGCGCAGCCATTTACATTTTGATTCGTAAAGTCAATGGAATAGGTATATTGGACTTCCCGTACAACTGCTTTTTCGGCAACCCACTTATAAAATTAAAGTGCGAAGTTCGTCACGGTGAAAAAAGTCTTCATTTCTTGAAATAAAAACTTCATATCAAATATTGAAAACCCTGAAAACCAAATATTGAAAATCTATGACTCAGAATTCTTAAACTTGTATCTCTTAAAATGAAGACTCCATTTTATTCATTTTACGCATTCATTGGTCATTAGTGATAAATGTTTTCATCAATTATTGTTTTTGGCCATGGAAGTTCATAGCATCTAATGATCTAAAATTAATTTATTAAAGCGAAGCTGCATGGTTATGAAGAATAATTGAGTAATCTGAGATTGAACCGAGATCAAATTACTGAGAAGACATGGAAGGGAGATTTTGGTACCATCCACGTTTTCCTACTCTTTAAAGAGACAATTTCTGGGGGGGGGGAGGCAAGGCATTGTCATTTATATCCGACGTTCAGCAAGTAGATTACATCAGGTTCATACTTACAAAGTACGCAGATGGTAACTGAGGTGCTTGGTATATTATCAGAGATCAGAGTTAGGTACACTGCATATGCCAGGAGAACCGTCAGGGAGTAACCGACCTTCTCCCCAGAGTCTGGGGGCAGTTTGAATACCAAAGGGATCAGGAAAGCCATTAGAGCTACAGGAAACAGAGTGTTGAGAACATGAAACATCGGTCGTCTCTGTAAACTAATTTGAAAAGTGAGGGATGAGAAGGTTTGGCCCTTTCTAGCCCTATCTGTTGAGTCGGTTCCCACTGCTGACACCAAATGCCATTCGCCATTTGTTGAATAGAAACTGAGCTCTAACGGTGTTGTTTGGTCGAATCCTAACTTTGTTTCACTAGCGGTATAGCTCCATGTGCTGACTTTGATGAAACAAATCTGGCTGTCCATTGGATAGTATGTTGTGTCCGAGTCACAGGATACTTTGTAAATTCCAGAGGGGCTCCAAGTGATGGTTCCGTCCGAGGCAATTCGCATGGGGATCTCTTTGTCACTAATCACTGATATGTCATTGACACTATGAGAAAAAAAGATATGGTCTATTATCGTATTGGGTTTGTTTTGTCATTTTGAATTTTTCTGAAAGCAAATCTTTATGCATGAAATATAAAAAGTATTCTAACGATTTTTTTTTTATTAATCTCAGTGAAAATCCATATATTGTAGATGCGGATAGTCAGCAGGAACTACCCCCCCCCCCCCCCCTTACAATCTGCCAAAAATAAAAGATTTTTTTTTCGTTTGCACGTATAATTCTCTCATTCAAAAGCTGATCTCCATACAGAGATGTATAGAAAATAAATGCCAGCAAACCCCCCCCCCCCCCGTCAGAATAATATGGTCGTCCCAAAAAAAAAACTATTTATTTTCACCGTCAACAAATGTCGGGTCAGCACATGTAAATGTAAACACTACTCACGAGTTTTCTATGATGATGGCGGGCCTCCATACATATTGTTCTGTACTGAACAGGAACGTGACGCTGCTGTAATCTTGTGTAGTAGTTGATGTATTGTCCCAGCTCAGTCGGGAATCTGACCACACCTTCAGAAGATACTGATAGTTAGTATATTTATTCATAGCTCTAGAGCAGCCTTAAATATATAGACCAATTCATAATTTTATTGTTTTCGATTGATTTTTTTCATATTTGAAAGGTTCAATACATGTACAATCAAACAATGCCCGACCTTCTCTTTTTTTTTGGGGGGGGGGGGGGGGAATGGAGATATACTAGCATCAAATACTAATCGATGGTAATTGTACCTTAAAATAAAAATGATCAGGGAATGAAGGAAAAATGCAAAATCATGCAAATCAACACTTCATGATCCACTTGTTTATGTAGATATGTACATGATATGTAGATATGTACATGATGTGTAGATATGTACATGATGTGTAGATATGTACATGATATGTAGATATGTACATGGTATGTAGATATGTACATGATATGTAGATATGTACATGATATGTGCATGATATGTAGATATGTACATGGTATGTAGATATGTACATGATATGTGGATATGTACATGGTATGTAGATATGTACATGATGTGTAGATATGTACATGATATGTAGATATGTACATGATATGTAGATATGAACATGATGTGTAGATATGTACATGATATGTAGATATGTACATGGTATGTAGGTATGTACATGATATGAGGATATGTACATAATATGTGCATAATATGTAGATATGTACATGATATGTGGATATGTACATGGTATGTGGATATGTACATTATATGTGGATATGTACATGATATGTGCATGATATGTATATATGTACATGATATGTGGATATGTACATGGTATGTGGATATGTACATGGCATGTGGGTATGTACATGGTAGTACATGGTATGTTAATATGTACATGATATGTGGATATGTACATGGAATGTGGATATGTACATAGTATGTGGGTATGTACATGGTATGTGGATATGTACATGATATGTAGATATGTACATGATATGTGATTATGTACATGGTATGTGGATATGTACATGATATGTAGATATGTACATGATATGTGCATGATATGTAGATATGTACATGATATATGCATGATATGTAGATATGTACATGATATGTGGATATGTACATGGTATGTGGATATGTACATGATATGTGCATGAAATGTATATATGTACATGATATGTGGATATGTAAATGGTATGTGGATATGAACATGGTATGTGGGTATGTACATGGTATGTGGATATGTAGATGGTATGTAGATATGTACATTATATGTGTATATGTACATGGAATGTGGATATGTACATGGTATGTGGGTATGTACATGGTATGTGGATATGTACATGATATGTAGATATGTACATAATATGTGGATATGTACATGGTATGTGGATATGTACATGATATGTCGATATGTACATGATATGTGCATGATATGTAGATATGTACATGATATGTGGATATGTACATTGTATGTGGATATGTACATGGTATGTCGGTATCTACATGGTATGTGGATATGTACATGATATGTAGATATGTACATGATATGTGGATATGTACATGATATGTGGATATGTACATGGTATGTGGATATGTACATGGTATGTGGATATGTACATGATATGTGGGTATGTGCATGGTATGTGGATATGTATATGATATGTAGATATGTACATGATATGTGGATATGTACATGATATGTACATGATATGTAGATATGTACATGATATGATGATATGTGGATATGCACATGGTATGTGGATATGTACATGATATGTGGATATGTACATGATACTTAGATGTGTACATGATACGTAGATGTGTACATTATATGTAGATATGTACATGATATGTAGATTTATCCCACCTCTGGTAAATTTCATGCAATCTGATTTGTCGAGAAGAACCGAATATAATGTTGTATTATGTTACTGACAGGATATTATTTTAATATCCTGCTTCTACAAAGGCGCTTTACGCTTTTGACGTCACCGAGATGCTTTAAAATATGTTGACGTAACATACACAAACCAAAAGCCATCGGTGGGATAAATTAGTTGTACAGTTGAGCTTCCAGAATTTAAGCGTAGATGGAATATCAAAATGAACCATTACATCATCTGCTTTTATATCCTAGGAGCTGGGCTTTAAGTAATTTTGAATTCCGTGTGACAAATCGTAATAAGTAAAAAATAAAAAGTAAGTTAGACAATTCTTGCTTTTATGGGTCGGTTCGAAAAACACAAATTTGGTATAAGACATTGAGTACTTGCTTCCTGAAAGGTTTAGTGAAATTCTATGCAGTAGATGAGCAGGAGAAGCTTAAAATATGTCAGTCAATCGGAACTCTTGGTGACTAGAAAAACACAACATTGTTAGAGAATCCTCAGTACTTGTGTCATGTAAGATTTCATGAAATTCTGTACAGTGCTTAAGCAGGAGAAGTAAAAAATATGTAAGCCAATCAGAAACGTCTCAACAACACCATTTATATAGAGAACTTTTTTAGAATTTGCTTCCCGTCAAGTTTGGCGAAATTATATAAAAAGTTTTTAGAGAATAAGGTTATATAAAATAGTTAACGACAGACGAAAGACAGAACGACAGACGTTTTTGCTGTGACAATGGCTCCCTTGAGCTTTGCTCAGGCGAACTAAAAAGCAAAATGAAAGTATTATTGAAAGACTTAGTACATAATCATTTCATAGATCCTTATAATGTTGTGAATGATTTTTTTTAATTGTGAATAATAAAACAAATTGAACGAGAGGATCAATTGGAGGGGGAAAGGGGGGTGTAGGTGTGGAGCCACCTTAATGTGTATTTTCAAACGTATCGATAGTTTCAGCTGTCTTACCAATGTTAGATATCCCGATATTGACAACGTTTGATCTTTGATGTTCTGCAATGAAATATATGAATAAATATCAGAATTTACATTACATATGAGAAAAATTAAAAATATTCATTGTCAAAAGGCAGCGAGGGTAATACTAGTGTATGATATAATACTTACATGTAGTGTATAACATATACCTTAAATATTATCAAATGAAATATATGAATAAATATCAGAAAGGATTTTTATCGCCAAAAGACAGTAAGTAAGAAAGACTATATAGTTGATGGGTTGGTGATTTCAGTAGGTTATTTTAATCTAAAAAACCCTTTTTGTCATTTATAAATTGATTTTTATCATCGGAAATCAACATTAGCGAAACTGGTTTTGTATATGTAATGAGTGAGTCACATCTAGAAGAATCTAACAGATTTATGCATAATGATGATTTTAATTTTTTTTTTTTAAATAATAAGTTATCATACGAATTTATGATGTAGATTGAAAAAAAAAATTTCCAGAGGGAAGGGATAATACAAATAAACATACAGATACACAAATTTTCGGGCCGTTGGCCTTTATCCAGTGTAAAAAACGACAAATTGAAGATACGTATATGAAAACTGAAAATAAATAAGTAAGATCCATCCTTTGCTTCTCAGGAATTAATTGCACGTGTGTTTTTATTTGAATATATTATGCATATTGCTACTCCTGTTATATGAAATCGGCGAGCGAAACGAGACGAAAATTAATTCAAAGAATTTACAGCTGCATCTTGTTGAATTTCCTTCAAACGGGAAGAAATAAAGTCACTTCTGAACATAGAAATAATTTGAAATTATAAGGAAAAAAATAAATCGCCAAAAATGTGCTGTGCTGTGCTTCCGTGCGTATGGTTAGCTACGCCCCTGAACAATTATCGGGTATGAAGAATATATGTATATGTTTTAATAAAAATAATAATACCATTTCATTAATGGTGAGCAAGGTGAGTGACAGCACAACACGGACTTGTTCATCCGGACGTTGCAGGACAGAGTAATCCTGGAATAATTCCGTCCGTAGGGATGTCTCTAAATCCTTTGAGTACGAGGGAGGGGCTGCTACCCCAACTCCGAGGGTTGAGTGGACACTCAGACCTATAGATTATAGGACAAATTGATAAAATACATTAAGCTTTGTTTTTTTTTTTTTTTTTTTTTTTTTTTTTTTTTTTTTTTTGCTTTTTTTAGGACACTTCCTACACATTTTGTATATGACGTACATTTTGTTTGAATTTTAGAATTAGCTCTCTTTAAATACAACAACATACATGAAGGATCCAAATCCTAGTTACTTTTCAATTACTTGATATAGGAAAAAATTATCACATTTGCACTTCTTTTAAATGATGAGAAATTTTATTTGAATCACACAGAAGATTCAAAATACGCAACTTTAAAAAAAAATAAATCCAAAGCCATGATACATCTATAGGGTATTATTCGAATTTTACTGATCTCAGAACCTATTTTCACACGTATTCTTCCGCACAAGTAGATGCCTCACCGTCACAGTTTTTTAAATCATATTCACAGTTTCATTTCATCTTTCTAGTCAACAATGACGGGGAGAAAACCCAAGATACACATGATTCCACAAATTGTTGAAAAAATAAGAAAATTTAATGAAGAAATGATAGGAACTATTTGCGATCTAAGCGGAATCTGTCTATCGGATATCGGAAATCCCTCATGCATGCATGAAGATACAAAAAAAATTGTACATGTAAGAAAATTTTGCGACCTTGCTGTGTTCTTTACACATATATGCCACTGAATGTATATAAGAATGAATACAAAAAAAATATATTCTTCTTGATTGGTATAATTATACAATTATACCTCAGTCTACGTATGTTGTTACAAAATAAAAGACTACATTTCCTTTTCTGTAGTTAAATTCTCATTCAATTCTTTGCATACATGTAAGAAAATCACGATTCAATTTAACATTGAATCTTAAATTATCTAACTCACCAGGCATTAGTTTCAAGGAGGGTTATTGAGTTTCAACACCTCGAATTCTTTAATTAGCTTGATGTAAAATATGAATAGCACAATGCAAGTTTCTCAAATTTCACTTAATTTTTAAAAATATAAATTAATAGATTCAAAATTCGTGGTCAGGTTCTGATCTAGGTTTTGATATAAGCTATGTATAATTTTTTGGGGGTTACAATTGAGTTAAAAGCTTGTGGGGGTATACAAGTTTGGCGTGAAAGTTAATCGTTTATGAGGACATATGACGATTTCGAAATAAAGTTTAGATAGAACGTTAACAATAGGCAATTTAAGCGAAACAGTAGAAGTTAAAGATGGAGCATGCAGGCAAAATCCACTCATGCCTTTATCTTGTAAAATTTACCTGCTTGAATCTTGAGAATCCCCCTCTCTTCTACCCTCAAAAGCCAAAACATTCGACTCGGGCGACAAGTGATGAACCTGTCCCTACCCTGGCTTGACTGGAGACGCCCCCTACCCAGCTCTTTTAAAATATGTCCCAGATGCGCACGGGTCTTCAAACTTATATTTATTATAAAGATCTGAAAGGCTGTACTTTAAACAAAATAGTAGAAAATTGCTCTCAAAACTACAAATGCAAGTTTTCATAGTCGACGTGGGGAATTGTCTTTTAAAATTTTAAAGTATTTCAGTTAAATTGCACTAAATGATATCTGTTGACCTTGCACCGACGAAATTAAGGAACAGCTCACGATTTTTTTTTGTTCTCATTGTCCTACTTTTTTAAAGAATATATCAATTTATTCTTCTCAAAATCACGATTTCAAAATCCCTGAGAAAGACATTTTCATTTGGACAGAAATATACAAGAATTCTCAATGTCATGAAAGACATGTTTTGATTTGGGTAAAATATCATCATTCATATGAACCATTATACAGACTTTTAAAGAAATATCAAAATTTATTCTACTGTCAATGCTATTATGATGTGTTTTGAAATAATAATTCACAGACCTTTAATTATTTTTTTCAAAGTCTTGGTTCATAAGCTTTTTTGATCTAAATAAAATAACGAATTAATCTATAGCGAAACCTCAAAGAAAGAAGTTATCTGACCTAAAAGGGATCTTTATATAAGTATACGCGTAGAGAGATAACAATGCACTATTTAAAAAAAAATACTAGTATTTAGAGAAGAATTATATTCCTTTGAATAGTGATTTTTTTTTTTTTTTTTTTTTTTTGGAAGTCTTACTTTTATTCGTCTCGGGCCTTTCCGACGGAAAGTACCGGGATTGTGTGATTTGAGAAATCAGAACAGGAAGACGATGCAATGGTGCAAAGATGAAAAAAGTGCAGAGTCAGACAAAGAAAGTTATCAATTATCAATTATTTGTTCACGATTGTTGTTAAAGTTTCCCCAGTTCTGTTTTAGACGTGCCATGATAGAGAGGGGCTTTTTTATTTGCATTTTTTTTCCTTCTTTTTTTAAATGATTGGACCCCAACAATACACAAGAATATAAAAGGCCAATTTAAGTAACTTCTAACCATGTCTATTCAATGGACAGTTTTTGAAAAAGAGTATTGTCAATTTCGTATTTGTTTCATAATTATTTCTCATTTCGAGTTAATCGTGTGTCTATTGTGAAAGGGCCTTAGGCTAGCAAAACAAAAATGGAAAATTCAAAACGAAAACCAATCGTTGAATATACATGGAATGAAGCGCTCTTTGTAAAGTAATATAGTCAAAAAACAATGTCACAAGTTTAATGGACCAATTGAAACATCAAGCGCGGATCTAGATTGGACGTTAGAGGGGTCAGTACATGGAATTTGCCAGAAATGCTGATTCTCCCAATTTTTTGGATAGTGCATTTTCAGAAAGATTATTTGTTTTTCCTCCAAAATTAAAGAAATATGTTATTACAAAAAAAAGAATAAATACCTGCTGTGTTTTAGATTCTATATTTCATAACTGATTTAAAAAAAAAAAATTTTATTATCATTATTTATGTCAATGTCGTAAATATATCATGCAGATACCTGTCCTCAATCTCCGTAATAATTGATGAAATGACTAGCAGTGCCAAACACCCCCCCCCCCCCCCTCCCTTGGAATTTAAAAAAAAAAATCAATTTTTTCACATATTCTCTCGGAGTATTGATGCAGTTTCTGTCCAATTTTTCGGATGATACCTGCATCAACAGAAAAAATATAAGATTCATTTCTTAAGTAAAGTATTATATGAAATATTCTAGTTTGAGTACTAGATTAGTATATTTTTACGACAATATCTCAATACCTTGGAACATTGTACTGGTAAGATACCAATGAATCGCCATACAACATAAAGCAATATGAAAATTAAGATGGACAGAGGTATTTCTCCTTTGTACATGTAGTTCAAGTAATGAACTTTTAAAGTCTCAAGGGTCCAATATTGTTTTAAGAATAGATGATGCCTACTAGAAGTACATATGTACTGGTCTACAATTCAGGTAAATAATAAAATAAATAAAATAATAAAGGGTGTAGTTTTGTTTTTGTTTTTTGTTGTTTTTTTTTTTTTTTCTATTTTTGGATGGGGTATCTTTCTTTTTTTCTTTTGTTTGACTTTCTTTTTTTTTTTCTTTCGTTTTCTTTTCTTTGCGGACTGTATTACTATCTAACTCTCGAATATTTCTTCTAAAACGAAGGCTCCTGGTTTTCATATTTCTTTTCTAATTCTTGAACTCTTCAATGTGTTATTTATCTATTTGCATATTTATGTACTCATTTATTTATTCGTATTTTTATTCATTCGTTAATATTGGTCTTTTCGTCGATTTTTTTCCAAATTCATTTAAATTACCACTTATCTTGGATAATATAAATTTAACTTTATCAAAATACACTTACATTCTATGATGAACATAAATTCCAAAATGTTAAAAATCTTTTTCGATCCCATTCTGAAGTTTCTGTCTCATCTCATAACAAATAGAAATCTACAGTAGCAGAGCACGAGTGCATTTTAAAATCATTACTTTTGTCACATGACCTATTTCGTAAATATTTTATTTACCAATTCAATATTCTTCTTCAATAGGAGAAAAACTGTATACCGTAACGTTAACATCAAAAGAATAAAAGAAAGAAGATAGGAACTTTCATGCATGGACATATTTGCAATATTGATTAACGTAGAGAAATTCTAAATGTTCAAAAGTAATTATAAAAATTACTAGAGTTATGTTCCAATACTTCAACATTATGTAACGAAATGAGGTGATGCAAGCAAGAGTTATCTCCCTTTAGTTGCATCTATTTCAAAGTCCTATGTGGGTCCTACTTCTCTTCCATTCTTTGTATTAATGTTCTACTTTCCCTTTGACAAGATTGCTTGACCGACAGGAAGTTAATCATTTAATTTACATTATTTACTTATATGGTTTACAAAAATAAAATGTAGTATGTGGAAAAAAATTATGCATCCTTCACCCGGACAGCAAAAAAAAAAAAAAAAGACGTACATCCGAATTCAACCAAAAGACAAATCTAAGTTATTTTCTTCAACTTTGTTCATATTGATATCAATAATATAAAGGAAAGAGGCGATCAAGACTCGATTGCTGTGCCGAGAGCAAAACATCGAAGCACTCCAACGCGAAAGTACGGAATAGACATGCGCAGGAAGTGAAACACCAAATATGACACCACGTTAGTAGCAAATGGTGGGGTTATCCGGATTATAAGCGCACAACCCTTCCACTTGTTAATTGTATCAGGATTGATGCATTTGTAAAAGAAATAGTTAATTTTCTCACAATAACCTTTCATAAGGTTTAATTAAAATCGTGAAGTATCAATTTTAAACATGTATATCTTAGGTACTTAACAGAATGCAGAGAATGCAGAGAATGTTGGTTACAACATTCACGAGAGTCAATAGAGCTGTAAAAGCGATTGAAAATCATTCTGCTGATAAAGTTACAGTCTGAGTCTGTATGAGATAGCCATTCAATCGGAGAAATACAGAAAGTCTTGATTGCTCTTGTTGGTTTGTGATTAGGGTTTGGTGTTCCTTGTTCCTTTTGTGTCTCTGATGTGGAGCACTTAAACCCGTAGCAAATGGTGTCTCCCATGACTGGATGTTTTTGAAGTGTAATAATTACTTCTCTCCAGCTCTGTCGCGTGAAAAAAGCTTTGTTTTGGTCATTTATAATTTAAAATCATATGTTATTTTGCTTTTTCGAAAACTTGTCATTTCATCCAAAAAATTATCGAAATTGAAGGAGGTTAACATCCTAGCACCGTCCCTTCAATGCTATCATGGACAAAGGTTTTTAAATATCTTAATATGCGACAGACTCGACGCTACAGGAGCTTTGGAGCCGTGCACTCTTTACAAAATGCATCAATTGATATTCAAAAAAATCAAAATAGAGGGCGTTACTGAAAGGAATTTAGGCTGTGTCTGAAAGTGACAAATATTGATAATATCCATATCCCTGTATACAGCATAAAATCGATAATTCAGAAAATCAGAAACCGAAAGCATACAAAATCAGGATAAAACAGGAACCAAAGCAAACAAACAAAAACCTCCACGATATGAAAAGAAGCGAACTCCCGATATGGGAGTGAAACCAGGTGCCCAGGAAGAGAAAGCATCTCCTGCTTGCATGCAACACCCGCCGCTGCAATTCGGTAGAACTGTCACATCCGGTAACTTCTAATTTGGAAGACATAGAGTACAATGTTTGGTTGGATGGTTCAAATGGTCTATGACAGAATATCATCCACCATTCTGGAGAGTGGGACATCATAGTGTATGACGAGTTCCCCATATCGACCGTAGAACTTCCTCAGTGACGATGTTAGTCGGTCACAAACATATCCCTGACTGATCTGACGCCTAGCTCTCAGAACAAAATCCGTATATTTCGTACTTGCTCTGGCATAGCGAATCAACTGAGATATGAACACGCCATAAGCAGGCGATGAAGGGATGTTGCTACTCAGAAAATGAAAGTTTGTAATGCTGAAATTGAAGTCGTCACGTTTGTCATAGACTGAGGTGTTCATGTGACCTGACCAGTGTCGTAGGACAACATTATGTCCAAATAGGATGCTGAATTATTTGTCTCTGTAGTTTATTTGACTTCAAGCTCTGAATGATAGATACTGCTCAGGTAATCCGCGAATTTTGGATTATTGATGGACAACACATCGTCTATGTATCTGTAAGTGAAGTTGAAGTCAGAAGCTAAGTATCTTTTCCCTTCAGAGACCAGAGATTGAATGAATTCAGTTTCGTACGAGTACAGGAAAATGTCGGCAAGGAGTGGGGCACAATTGGTCCCCATTGAAATTCCGACAATTTGCTGGAAGACCTTTCCTCCAAACACCACAAAAATGTTGTCGATCAGAAAGTTTAACATCTGAATAATATCAGTTTCAGTGTACTTATTTTCAAAATCGCTTTGGCTGCAAGCAACACTGATTCAGATGAGGATTTTACTAGCCGAACCACGTGTCTGGTGCATGAAAATGGTTCGAAATTTTCTTCAAGAAGGTAAAGAGTATTATTCTAATGCAATCTGGCTATAACGTCGAATTTCATTGGTTGTGTGCTCCCTAGTTACGGCAGTAAAACGAGAACATACTTGGTTTTGACGTTGCATCACATGATTGTATTCACAAAAATATAGATTGCATTACAATGGGAATAACAAGATACTGACGTTATGTTTGCGGACGGTAAATGCCACTCTTACGGTGAAAACATCCGTTTTTCTAAATTTGCTACCGTAATATCAGCATTTACCGACTGCAAACATAACGTCAGAAGCTAGTTACTCCCTAGTTCTATGCATCTAAAGATGTTTCTGTGTTTTGCTGTGAGTGCTGCAACCATTTCTCGTCAGAGATACATGTACCCTTATTTTAAGAGGTCAATAAATGATTGCACAAAAATAATAATTAATATCAATATAGTAATTCGATTTATTTTTGTGTCTCTTAAACGTTGCTATAGTACTCATAATAAGCAATCTCTGAAATATTACATTGACCATAATCTTAGGACATACGCACTGCGTGAAATAGGACGATTTAAAGTCAAATTGCGGTAGAGGCTAATGACCATATAGCAATTACATACTGACCTAGGGCATTTAATTTGTTTATTTCAGGAAATGAGATGTTAACACAACAAAATTTATATAACAGATAATTGTATGCTTGACATTTGATTCCCTAATAAGGAGAAGAACCTTTTGTTAGTGCTTCTGTTAACAGTTTTCGAAACCGCTCGTTATTTTTTAAAACTTGAACTGAAAAAATGAAACGAAGAAATTCAATATATTTCTGCATATTCTGAATCGGTCTCTTGCAGAATAAGTCTTCCCTTCTTTCAGAGAAAGATATGTAGCTTAGAAGTTGTTATTGTTATCTTACTCAGAGGACTTTGGATTCGAGACCTTCAGCCGCCAGGGGATGCAGAGTTTAGAAACACTTTCAGGGACTTAAGGGGTTTGAAGACCTCTTAGGAAGAAAAATGGACTTTGGACTTTAGATTCGAGACCTTAGACCTCCAGGGGATGCAGAGCTAAACACTTTCAGGGACTTAGAGGACTGAAGGCCTCTTAGGAAAACAAATGCTTTCAAAATTGACAGAAGCTTAAAATATTTAGAAAAATATGATGATGGGTTGACTAGCCCACTTCTCATTGCTATGGTTATGTACAAACATAGTCAAACGTTGACAACATATTTTGTAACTATAAATTGCCAATCATTTTATTTATATTCTATATTATTGTGGTCTTTTCAACAATTTGTTATTCAAAATTTAGAATTCGATAGAAAATTATTGAACATTTTTGGTCATCATTAGATTGCAAAACAATCATTTGACATTATAGTCAAATGTAACTGACCAAATGAAGGTCAATCCAGTTGATATGTAATTATGACAAGTAGATAACTATACAATATAGTCATTTGTCAAATAAGTCAACAGATTGAGAACTAATCTAGCGGTCATCTATATATATATTTAAGTTGAAAATATGTTCATAACAAAGATAAATGAAAATGACCATCTACCACAGAAGGATGCCAACTTTAGGTTAGTAGCTGTGAAAATGTATATCTGAAATTATTACTTAAAGAATTAAGCATCCATGTATTTGCCAAATAATAAGTAATCATAATGTCGCCTTTTATCAGATCGGGAAACGCCATCTAGCTGTTAAAGCTAAATCTGCCTAATAGCTCGATTTTCCATTTCACCGACCTGTTTATTTATCAGAATCGTATGTTTCCTGGTAAAAACTATTGTTAAATAGTGTAATTTCTTCGTATTCTTCTTTTGAAATAGAGTTTAAAATTTAAATATAATTTTTTTTGAATAAATTAAAATCTAAAAATTTAAGATTTAAAGAATCTGAAATTTCATAATTTCAAAAGAACTTAAGAATTCAAAAAAAAAAATAGCACTGAAATCTTTTGCTTGACTGATCAAAGTTATGCAATCGTCCATACGTCTGGCTCTGCGATGATTCGCAAAGATTAAAACAGCCCAAGTATAATAATAGAACCAATATCTTGTCTTAAATTTGAATTTGAAATAAACGAAATCAATTAATATGTCAGTGTATTTTTCCAAGTAGTCTTTGATTTTAATAGAAGCTGGCGTTAAGTTAAGATCAATATTCATTTAACAAACTTGATGTCTAAATCCGAACTAAATGTAGTGAATATAATTGGCTTTTTGTCATTTTTCTCCAGGGTACTTGGTCGTTTACCTCTTCTTGATGCACGTGAGTTGTTACAGACGGGTTGATGTGAGGGAAAGAGCGAAGCAGACGATCAAACTGATAGATGAAGCAGAATATAAAAGACTTACAAAAAGATCTACCTCTGAACATAACGGTGAGATTACAAGAGCCGATCTTCTACTTCTAGAGCCAGGAGAGGATCTGGAAATTGTGACATCATTACCAACTTCTCAAGGATTCTTTGTCGAAAAACTTCAAGAAACTTACAAGAGTATACCGATATTTGATGGAGTGTTGACCGTGGAGGTATCATCGGATGGAATTCTAACAGGCGGTGCGACTGGAACGCTGATACAAGACATAAGTAAAGATATCCCCGATGTTACACCAAAGCTATCAAAAGCAGAAGCTCTAAGTATGGTGATTGCATTGGAAGGTGATGAACATCGACAAATGGAAATCGGAAACGTGGAGACAGAATTGTGGATTTATCCATGGAAGGACGGTAAAGCTAGGTTGGTCTACTTTGTCCAATACCTTATTGACAGCTACCCTGCAAAACGTCCGACCATCATTCTAGATGCCTCCGATGGCCAGGTCCTTTTACGATACGATGCCATTGCAAAGTTTGCATGTAGTGAAGATTCCACATTTGGATTTGGAGGGAATACGAAGCAAGGATTAACTGAGTATGGCGAACCACCTTACTGCATAGAGCCGACGAAACATAACGACAGTTGTCTTCTAGAAAACGAATTTGTACGGGTTATCAATATGAATTTCTCCACAAGCGAAAGCTCGTCATCTCAAGAAACTATGAGTTATCCATGCGACTCAATGCCAAACGACGCTGTAAATGGACCATATTCCCCTGCGTTGGATGCATACTTCCATGGAACGAAAGTTGCAGAGATGTACGAGCAATGGGTAGGAGGAACCCTGCTTCAAGACAGAATAGTCCTGAGAGTGCATTTCGGTGAAAACTATGAGAACGCCATGTGGAATGGACAAAACGTCTCCCTTGGCGATGGTGGAGTACGAAAATACCCAATGGTTTCCCTTGACATAGTCGCACATGAAATTGCACATGGAGTAGTTGACAGGTATTCGCACCTCCTTTTCATTGGAGAGTCTGGTGGGGTCAATGAAGGCTTTGCTGATATATTTGGAGAGTCAGCCGTTGCATTCTTCTCTGAAGAAGCAGTAGATTGGGTTATTGGAAGGGAGATAACTCGTACACTGCCATTTATGAGGTCATTTGAGAATCCAGAGATTGAGGGATCTATTAGCCACGTTGATAACTTTACCTCAAGTGTCTTACCTCATAAATCGTCCGGAATTTTTAGATTGGCATTCTTCAATATCGTTGCAAAACATAACGTGTCATTCAAAATGGCATTGCGAGTATTTGACCGTGCAAACAAATTGTATTGGCACCATATGAGCACATTCCAAGAAGCGGGATGTGGCGTCATAAAAGCCGCTTATGATCTTGGTCAAAATGTTGATATCTATAATGACGCATTTGAAAGTGTTGGTATTACGAATTGCTCTACGCTTGAAAGCATTCCTAGTTTAATTTTTGATCGAATTTATCATGGAATCACTGTATCAGACGACACTCATCCTCTCTTTAAGTTTGAAACACCCCCATGGACAAGTTTCGTAACGGTTTACGCCAATAGTTCACGAGGGGACGTTGAAATTGTTGTTGGCTATGCACCGCATCTCACAACCTTTGGTCCCCATATAAAGGATATAGGCGAAAACATGTTGTCAATGAGAACAAAAGGAAGAGAAGAGTTTTACATTGGACTGTATCCGGTGTCGAGTAGCATGATGGACGTTAGCCTGAAGGTATCTTATGAATGTAGGTCTTTCTGGGAACCAAGTGCAGATCCTACAAGTATTGAATATTTCATGTATCGTTGTGTGTATCTTTCTAACTGCAGACCCTTGCTGTTTGAAATTGAGTGTAATATCTAACTAACGACAGCTTTGAAACAGTGGTACGCGAATTCTCTCATTAAAAGTTTAAGTCACACTTGTTTTGTGTTGTATTTAATAATTTTGAAGCTGTTGTCTAGCTGTTTTTCGCTCAAAATACTTTCTATTTTGATCATATGGCAATTGCCTTGAAGAATTAAAACTTATGCGTAAAATCTCAGCAAACAATAAACGAAATAACATTAGACAGTATATCCACACATGAAAAACAGATAACTTTTCATACAAAGTATTCTATGTTCATTAAGTTAAAATCAACCAATTTACTTCTGTGACACATTCACTTCGAATAGCGGTGTCTGAAGTACGATGTCCGCGGACATGAAAAATGTCTAATACATATCTGTTCTTAAAAGATGCTATTCAATTTGAAGACATTTAACATTTGTTCCGCTTGGTGATTGTCACTGCTGGTGGACCAGGAGTCCCAGAGGGCACATGTAGCCAAGTTCGATCAATTTCGGTTGATCGTTTCTTCAACGCATTCTAAAATTCCATTATGAAAAATTCTTTTCTTGAAATTTCTAAAACGTGGGCCCTGTAGCATCATATCCCACCCTCCCTGAAACGTCTTTCGCTACGTTTTTGGACATAGCGACTTTCACACTATTTGGGCATATTACATTGTTTAGATGGAGGATCACTGACGAGGGTTAAGTACCCGAAACGTGCATGTCTGATCCATGCTGCTAATTTGTCTGTTCTTAAATGATGCTATTCAATTTGAAGACGTTTCACATTGCTTCAGAGTTCAAATAGATACAAGTAAACAAATAAATGCTGTCGTTCTTCCAAAATATATTCAAACTCATTAATTTAGAGATCGTATTCTGAAAATAAGAGTACAATTGTGCAAGTTGTTAAAATTGCACGGTGTGGCAATATTTGGAATAGAAGCTAGATGGAGTGAAAACTGAGGAATTCTGACTATTTACCCATAAATATTCGCTATTTTCGAAAACCAGAGTTACTTCCCGTTTGGGACGGTATCTGACGTAGAGTAATCATGACGTCATCAAACTCTATGGAAACGCTCCTTAAACTCTGGAAATGACGGTAAATATTCGACGTTAATATATCATTTTCATGACGTCATGATTGTTTTACGCCAGATACCGTCTCATATGGGAAATAACTCTGGTTTCCGCAAATACTCAATAGCTACAAAAATGGCCTTACAATGATCGAACCTAAGAAAACAAAGAAACTACTCCAACATAATCGAATAAGAAAATACTATTCACTCTAACTCGAATGACATAACGTTAAAAGAGAGAATAGAATATGAATCCAATGCCGACTTTGGACAAACATGGGATGCTTACTCCTCCCGGGCACCTGGTCCCAGCTCTAGCTTGCTAGGGGTCCGTCGATCCTCAATTTTGTGCTTTATTGTGAGTGTTGTTGAGATTGTCGTCAGAATCTTCTTCATCTCATTTGGACGATCATCCACTTTATCATAGCAGATGTTGTAGTTATGCAGATTAATTGTGCACAGTCCTCTTACTTATCCTGGTATCAGCCATGTTGGAATTTCTTCTTCTTTTTTTAACGGGGTTTTTTGAAAGATTCTGTACTTCAAGTGCAGTTACTGAGGGCAATGACAATTATTGATCCCTTTGTGCCTTTTACTCAAGTTAGTTAATATCCGTAATGGACGATTGAACTAAAACATGTTTTTTAAGCATTAAATATTGTCATGTTTAAATTTTTTGCTTTTCGGTTTCCCCTTAATCGGTCCCGGGCATCACTGATGATACATTTATTGCTAATATGCGCATATGATGCACTGGATCTATTACCATTGAACATGTATTTCAATATAGATATTTTGCCGTGATTACAGAATACAAATCGCCAAACAATTTATCTATATACATGTATTCATTATAAGGAAACAGAAATGTTTTGCGTATGAATTTTTAATTATTTTTCCAGTTTAATTGCTATTGAATATCGTTGAAAAAAACATTATCAAAGAAAAGTTTTCCTTTTAGCTTTTTCTCATATCTACAAAAGAATTTCAAAGAAAATATCAGGCAAAATCATTGGATTGCATTGCTCATATAATGGAAAATATACACAGGTTTTATCCACGGAATCTTCGGCGGCACAATCCCATTCTTCTCATGAATCTAGTACATCGGCGTCGACTACTTGGTCTTCTCATATTTCGAGCGTTGTACCGTCTTGAAGAAGAGACTGAAAGCAGAAGAAATGAAAACAATGACAAATACTGACAACGACCACATCTAAACAATCAGCACAAAATTAATAACTTAGAAAACCACAAACCGAAGGCATGCAAAATAAGGACAAAACAGGGATCAAAGCAAACAAATAAAAATCTCCGACACATGAAAATAAGCGAACTCCCAATATAGGAGTGAGACAAAGCGCCAAGGAAGAGTAAGTATCCCCTGTTTGCATGCAAAACCCGTCGCTTCAATTCGGCAGAAATATCACATCCGGTCACTTCCGTCCCGGAAGACACAAGCATACCCCGCAAAACGGAGAGCCCAAACAGCCCAAGACAGAACAAGATGAGTTTCCGAAACACTTTCATTCTTGGCGATAAGAATCATACTTTATGGAATTGAATAACAAAACATTTTATCTATACTTTCCGCAGAAGAGTCCATAGGCTATGCTCATAAGCATTCATGCATAAAGTGAAAGAATTAAAAGAATTACATGTACTTATATCAATATATTGCTTAGTTTAGTACGAAAGGGTGAGTGAATGTGGGTATAAGAGTTATTTCTCTTCTTCATTTTTCTATTTAAAAAACTAAAAAACAAAACAAAAACAAAGCAGTTTATACCTAAGTCCCATTCATCTTAATTGATACATGTAGGTATCCATTATTCCTATAATAATGAGGAAGGGTTCCAACTCTATACCTTCTTGAAGAAAATTTCAAAACAATTTATTTTGTACCAGACACGTGTTTTATTAAATTCTTATCAGTGATGCTTCCAGCCAAGATGCTTTTCATAAGCCGCGGTTCCAAATTTCCTGTGGGATTGATTCAGTAGTATATCCAAATAAAATCTATGTTCAAAGTAGCATTGGAGGGATGGTTGTACATGTAAGATGTTATAACCTCCTTTAATTTCGATAACATTTTGGATGAAATAAGAAGTTTCCGATTCGGAAATAGCCGAATAAAATGTATAATGTCAAATTGATAAAGTGCCAAAACAAAGCTTCTTTTTTTAAGTTCCTCAAAAAATACTTATTTCAACTTCCCATCCTCTTTCCCTTTCTGTCCTACCTTCTACCTACACCCCCTACATTTACCCTTAGCTGCCTATCTCACTCTTCGTCTTACACACTCACAGGAGTTACATATAGATACATGAAACATATAATATCGAAAATGTCAAAGTACATGGGATAACTTCACTTGAAACAAGGGAACATTTTCTATCATAAGGAATAGATATGTAAAAAAAAATGCACCAATCAAGGGATATAAACAACATTCAACCCATCCTTTAAATAAGTAAGACTTATAAATAAAGATCAAAAGATAAAAAACAATGGCAATACATTTCTACAACTCCTTTACAATTAAGAATGCTAATCTGTTACAATGATTGAAATAGCTTATTTCCCTATATCAAGAAGTAATTTACAGGTGTTGCCAGAAAACAGTTATCCTTACTCTTATCGGACACACGATATCGATCCCTTGAAGGGGACTTTTTCTTTCCATATGAAAGTGATATCAGGTCAATGTTTCATGTCTTTTGAGGTGACATGCTAACTGCTATTTTACATTTAAAAACCCTGTCATCCAAATGTAACAGTTCCCAATTATTTCGCGCAGATAGATAAACAATAGATGAACACATGTACACACCATTCGGATGGAAGAACGGACGGATAGAAATGCAACTGCGTTCCATTATGAAAAATCAAATCAATACTTCTTGATAAAACTCATATTGGGAAAATTCTTTCTATGACTTTTGTCATTGTCCAAGAACATATTTTTCAAAGAAAGTACATTTATTGAGATCTTTTAAATATTATTGTCCATATTGAAGTATATGTTCTATAGTACCAATTTTATTGTACTGGACACATTGACACATGCTTCGGAAATTAAATCCTCGTCGGTAGTACTGTTAAACAGATTGAATAAAGCAAAAGTGAAACAGGAAAGTGAATTTTCCTGGCTCCATCTACAATATAAACTGTTGATTTCATCCTCCCAAGGATGAGCGGCGCCAAATTTTGTGTAGGTTTTATTCAGAAGCGTATTTAAGTCAAAAATACATTTCTTGAATCATCATACATACAGCTAATAGTGTATCAAATATATGATTTTTTTTAGTTAATGAAATTGAAGAAATTTACTTCTGTTGCTTCCTAGATCGTGTAGATCAAGATTTCCATGCCGCTGTGACTGTCCTCGCCCTCGTCCTCTAGATTCTCTGCGAAGTAACTGCAAATCTTCATCTAAACTTCTTTTTGACTTGTGAACATCTATATTTAGAACGTGGAATAAAGTCAAAATGAATGAAACTTCGGTATTATTCACCGTGGCGTATCTTATAATATCTTACAAGGGAATCCCCTTCGATTAAACAAGGTAATACTGTCTAAATCTACTTTATATGAAACTAGTTTACGCCTATCATATGAGCATCATTATTATAAATATGATAGTAATCTTTTCTGGTCAAGAATAGAGGAATACGTAGAGAACACTTAAACAGAAAATTTTCAATTTTCTTTACATGTTATGATATGATGCACGTAAATAAACAAAACTTTCTGTTCAAGTATTCTCTTGGCATACCTCTATTCTTGACCAGAATAGATAACCATCATATAATTTATAACGATGATCATATGATAGGCCTAAAATAAATTCATATAATGTAGATTTAGACAGAGCAAGAGATTATTTTCATATCACGTGATACGTCACGGTGTTATTATTGAGAGGAAATATTATTAATCTGAGGCAATCAATGGAAGTAATCAATTGCGTCAAGTTGAAATAAAGTGAATATTAATTGTTATTTATTGCATGAGGAATTATAAATGAAGTAAAATTATACAATAGAAAATACATAGCAAATCAGTATTTAAACATAAATGACATTGAAGATTATTTAAACACTACAAAAATATTCACTAAAAGACATTATATAGGTTGGTGTACAAAATAATTGTAACCTACAAATAAAAAGTTTATAGAACAAATACAAAGGAAGAAGAACTGTTGACTTAAACAGACATGAATGAAATTATATTTGCTATTTCACATGATAATATTGTGTGGAATAAATTCGCTACTCTATATCAAATTATTTAAAATGTCAATTTTCCATTTTTCGGTACTTGGCCCAATTTCACAAAAAAATCTTACGAAAATTTTCAGGAAATTTTGCAACTTTCGTCAATGAATTAAAACTTTTAAAACATTTCAATCTAGATTACATTATGTTTTCTAATATCATTTCTACATATGAAATGGAAATTAAGAAACGGGAGTGTGCAAAGTTACGAAAAATTCTGAAAAAGATTTTTTGTGAAACAGGGTGCAGGACTGTTGATTTCTGCTCTTGTGTTATTGTTTTTATTCTAAAAACTGGGAACAAACTATTTTCGATTCCACCTACCCTTTACAGGAGTCGCACTCACTGTCCATTCTGAAATCACAAGGAACACGACAACAATGCAGGCAATGAATAAACATGTACGATCCATTTCTCCGTGTTCGTTTCACTAAATGGTGATACTTTATGAACAATTGTAAGAGGACTTAGCAGCCTTTTATGAAGTGTTATTTCCTTTTTAACTAGAAATAGCTTGCCAAGTATATTAACGTCTACTTCACCTACATACATAAGACGGAAGTTAGAACAAAAACTATACTGTACAATTGAACGAATCATGGTTTAATTTTCGCAAATCTTCAAGTTTATCTACGACTTTTGCTTAATCTATGCCAACGACATTTTCATTCAAATGTTGCAAATTGGTTGAAATATTCAAACGTGAAGTGATGCTATTGTGTATTTATCCGTTGTGAAATCCATGAAGGGGTCAAGTACCGGTCAAGTGCTGGCAAAGTGATACAATCCAACTTTTCTCAGTATCAGAAAAAGTTTTCTGAAATTGGGAATTCCATTCATTGAAAAATTATCGTAACACTTGTAAATGTATACATTACATTGCATTGCATGGTCCAATTTGAGCTTATACTACTAAAGATACACTCGTGCGAATTCAGATGGAAGTCAACATGGGGTCATGCACATTAGTTTAAGATGAATCATCACCACTGATGTCCACACAGCTACCTGTTATTCGGAATGAGTTGTAAAAAGTTTCGTCGGTTTTTGTGCAGTATTTATTGTATATGTCAATTTTTTCGACAGTCTGTGGTTCTGATTTTGCTTGAGATTGTTTCTTTTATATATAAGTTCCTTCTCCATTGTGTGTTTCAGTTACTTCGGAGAGTAATGTGTGTTGCAGGTTTCACTAGAAGCAATCTATTTTTCTTTTTCCTTTTTTTTTCTACATGACCTTGCAACCTTTTTTTCATATGTGCATCGGACAGGACTGTACTGAAAAAGTGTACTTCGCTTGGTTTATTCTATCACATGAAAAGTTCATGAATCAAATTCTGATCTGCCGTCTCCTGACAGTTGTACGCCCATAGCTGCCTACTTCCGCTCAAAATTACGTTTTTTACGATGACTAATGATATCCTACTGGTGTACTGATATCCGACAACGATCGGTAAACCTTTGATGTGCCGACAAACTCAGCTAAAACAAATACAAGTTTATTCAAACCTTTCCCTTTTATTGCATTTTCTATCCATTTTCATCTGCAGGACTTCATTCTGATACATTTGATACCAAACACGACTAACCTACTCCAATGCTGAGAAATTAATTCGCACACAATTAAATTTTTTGGTCATCAAATTCCTTTTTGCTAACAATTTTTTTTGTTTCTAGTCCGACTTCTTTGAAATAAATTTCAAAATAACCGTTTCGGTAAGATCCTTTTCAAAAATATATGCATTAATGAGGTATTCTTAAAGAAGTAAATTAAAAAAAAATTCGATGCCAATTTTTTTAGAATCCCGTAATCGCTCGGTCGTCAAATTTTGTTACATTGATATCAAAATTTCTTACATCGATGTAAAAAATTGAAATGTAATGGAAAAAGTTTAGGAATGGGTCGACTACCTTAAGTATCATATTACCAGTTCTGTCATCATATCTCGCCTTCAGTATAATTTTACTGATTTTGAATTTTATTACTATTACTGCTATTATAGTTTATTTATTGAAATTGTTTTTCTTTGTTTTCATTCTACTTGTGAATTTATTGTTTATTATAAAAAAAGAAAGTATAAATTTTAAACTATATTTCGTCAATCTCATTTACAATTCCCATCGAAAATAAAATTGATAACGAATAAGATCATCTCGTAGAGAAGATAAAAAAAGTTGTAAATTAGGAGATCCCTAAAATGGTGACTTTACAATGATCACAGCGGAAAACACAACTAAAGATGACACAAAAGAACAATAATTTTACATCGTTGGAACATATTTAGATAACGCTTTGTATAAGAATAATCATTGCCACACTATGAAAGTTATTGCACACTATGAAAGTTATCTCGAAAGGATTGTTTGAAATTATTCGTGCTTGGAGACAAGACAATTGTGCATGTCGTCATTGTCGTCAATTGGGCGCTGCACAAAAATAGATGCAAATAAATGCGGTCTTTCTTTCATCGTTTATTCTAAATTCAGAAAATAGTACTTCCAATATATATTGTAACGCATTACGCTAGAGCTATTATTCTGATGATGAGATACAACTTCAATTACCACACCTTAATCAATTATTAAGATACTCCGACATAATCAACAAAGTAAATATTTTTCACTCAAACGCGAAGAACACAACATTTAATATTAATATATTATCGATTTGGGCGCTCGTCCTTTTTATTTTTAGCAAAACATTCTATGGAGTATAAATAGCAATACGCTGATTGGCTGATGACGTCACCGAGACTTTTGGATAAATCACCACATACCATGGTCTAAAAATAGGACGGGAATACCTAACTGCCAACCATACAACTTCTCTGTAGTTATACGGCATTTACACATCACAGCTCATCCGGAGCGTGTACTGATATTTTAGATTTTCACAGTAGAAATTTATAAATTACCAAGAAACATTAAGGTCAACGATTCCGTTTTCATAACTTAGTTAAGACTTTCTGGAAATTTTACAAAAAAATACGGTCAGATTATTTAATATTCGGATCTATACGTGCAACAGAGTATTATTAACTTTTATGTTGACACGATAAACAAAATTAGAAGGATCAAAGGTAGACAGCTTAGTCATCGAAAATGCGCCACAGACATCAATCGCCTTTTGTACCGTGGATATGATCCTAATGTCACAAGACGGACACTCGGCTTGATGTAAATATTGAAATTTTTCACACTGCAAATAAATTTCTAGGAATCTCATTGCTTGTTTTAAAAGTCGTAATTATGAGACTATGTTACCTGTCTGCAGCCGTAAATAGAGAGCTTTGTGACGTCACGGATACCTTATAGTTTCTTGACGTCATAGTGCGCATTTCCCGTAAAAACGTTCTGAAGTTTTGAATTTTTCTCTGGCTTCAGATCCTTTAATTTTAGTTTTCTGCTTAATTGAATTTCATTCGTGATTTATTCATTTTGAATAAACCAATTACGGGTACGATCTTTTTATTGGTGAAGAAAATATTTATAAGTTATTTGCAGTATGACAAAAATGTTATTATGGTTCCAGACAGGTAATATGGTCTGATAAACCTTGTCTTGAATTAATATTATATATAATAATATAAATTCCAGACACGGTATATCAAACCATATTACCTGCCTGGAACCGTAATAACGTATAATATGTTCTATAGTGGCACCTGACCAAATTACAGTCTTGTCTTCTTAAGACTTGTACTCGGACTGACTGCAAAGACATGACTGCATGACGAACCCTGTTTAAACCTCTTTCTAGAAGACAGGGCCCCTGCCACCTGTCCTCTGAATGTCAGTTGGACTCGTCTGATGATAAAATGCATAAGCCAGTTACAACCGACAGAGCACGGGCTGTACTAGATAGGCCCCTTTTTATATCCATTTACGTATAACTGTGTTGTTTGGGTCCTACGTTTTGCTGTCTTGTTTACGTGGTCATCAATCAGTGAGAAGGTTATTTTACGCTACAATTGTGCGTTCTTCTTTGGGTAACTGGAAAATCGGAAGGGTTGTGTTCACGTAATCCGCATAATAACACCATTTGCTACTTGCGTGGCAGATGGCCGTCCTAGGTCGACACCGATTGCCTATTGGTCTCGTTGGTTTATGCGTAGTCTTTTGTGTTTAATGTTTCTATGTCGTACGCCTCTTGCTGTTCTGGTCTTCTATGTTTTTTCCCATCGGGTGTTTTGGTGCTTTGCTGTTTTAACTGCAACCGGGTCTCGTTGGAGATGCCCTTCTTTCTTCTGCAAAAAACATCGGACTATAGAATTTCCTTGTAGTTGATTCAAACTTTTTTAATATGTTAGATTGGTATATTAATCATATATAGCATAGTCATTTGTCAATATTGAATTAATCTATGATATTAGATAACCAGTATGTAACCTTGATTCTGATTGGTTTGTGCGCGAGTCATAATTTGCCAATACTGACATAATGACCTCGACCACGTCCACATTATGCCACGTATTTTTTAAATTGGATTACTGATCCGGTGACCGTATTTGTTGCAAATCTGGAAAATAAATGACATGATCTTTTATGTTTTTTTTTTAATTTCCGATGCTATGAATTTATGGTAACAAAAAATAATAATAAATGATTTTTAGTGAAATTTATTCCAGAAATCTTGTTATAAACACCGAAAGATCGATCGCCACGTTTTATAAATCGATATCGAGATTAACCATGTATTGTATATGGAAAACGAACGCAAAACTCCGGCAGTATCAAGCTTTGCCTTCGCATGTTCTAACAATCCTAGCTCAAATTTAAAGTTTTAAGATGGGCATAAGGTAATGGAAGTTTCGGAGACAAGGTATGGGGTGCCTTAGATGACTGTCCGGGCCTTGCGTGCATGTACCATGGAACAAAGTCGAGGCAATAGGCGGAACGATTGCCTGGGTATGCGTAAGCGCTACTAAATGATTTTTAGAGGCAGATACGAATTTCGGCTGTGGTCGAACCCTGTCAAATGACGTCGCCCAGTCAGAGAGTCACATTCGTGAAGGCACTGTAATGTATAGCTACACTGAAGGCAATGTATTTGGAAAGTATAAGAATAGACAATTCGACACCTTGTGTAGGATTTCAGCATCACAAACTTTCCTTTTCTGAATAGCAACATCCCTTCATCGCCTGCTTATGGCGTATTCATATCTCAGTCGATACGCTATGCCAGAGCAAATACCAAATATACAGATTTTATTCTGAGAGCTAGGCGTCTTTCAGATAAGCTTTTTAGTCATGGATACGTTTGTGACCGACTAACATCGTCACTGAGGAAGTTCTGCGGTCGATATGGCGAACTCATCATACACTATGATATCCCACTTTCCAGAATGGTGGATAATATTATGTCATAGACCATTTGAATTATTCAACCTAAGATTATACTATATATCTTCCGAAATGGAAGTAACCGGATGTGACAATTCTACCGAATTGAAGCGGCGGGTGTTGCATGCATGCAAGCAGGAGATGCTTACTCTTCCTAGGCACCTGGTCTCACTCTCGTATAGGGTATTCGCTTCTTTTCATATGGTGGAGGTTTTTGTTTGTTTGCTTTGGTTCCTGTTTTATCCTGATTTTGTATGCCTTTGGTTTAGGATTTTCTGAATTATCGACATGTGCAGATACAGGGATATGGTCATTATCCATATATATATGCACAACTAATGTAATTCCCTGAGATGTTACTATTGAAAGGAACGTGCTGCAATTCGTGTATTAACACTCGTGACGTCACAATGTATAAGATCTAAAGAAACATGCCGCGACGGCTGTTCTAACCTGCAAACTGAACCCGCAGTGAAATGAATTTTGACGTCACTCTTTTACCTAGAAAAGGCAATTTCAGAAAACAAGAATGAAATAGACAACTATAGTGCATATATATAGAATAAATGTCATAATTTGTGTTTTGTTACGGGTATACAACATACAGCAAGTGCATTTATCGCATGAAATGCGCTAACGCGCATTACATGTACGATAAATGCACTTGCTGTGTGTTGTATACCCGTAACAAAACACAAATTAAGACACTTATTCTCTATTTGCCATCACTGTATGAATTCTTGCATAACATTATGAGAGGACAATTGGATATAGTAGTGGAGGGCCAGAATTTCATGCCCCTTCCAATCATCATTTATTTGTAAATCTTCTAAATATAACGAAAAAAACACCTTCAATTACAGGTTGATAAATAAGTTAAAGAAGATCCTGAAATAGTATCACTAGCATCCATGGATTTAAGCTCCCTCCCCCCTAAAATTTCCAAAGATTACATATTTTGCCATATTTATGTTTAGAAACTTCTCTTATTATATAAATTAGGAGTTGCAAAGATTTCGCAACTCCACTTGTTTATTGTGATGATATCGTGATGTCATAAATATATCTTCATCTGAAGTGTTCAAATTAATATGATATCAATAATAGTGTACAATGTTGGAAGGTCACAGTCAAAACAGAAAATGAACACAAAGCTATTCCGAACATAGATCTGTTCATTTTATCAATCAAGTTTTAGTTCTTTCAGTAAATGCAGACTGAATTTTTTTTTCTGCCTACCGACTTTTTAAATCCGTAATCCAATTTTAAAATGCGGCCTAAGTAAATCATAAAATTCTGAAAAAGAATGCATTGTTGAAGAATATTGCAAATTTTGATATTTTACTGTTTGCTTTGATTTACATCTGAAATTCGACACCTGGAAATCCAACTTACACCCCAATAAACCTTTCTGTCCTGAAAAAATAGATTATCACACATTACATCTCGCTTCCTTTGGCCCCACACAAACAATTAAGATGTAGATTTACCATAATTATACTGCATACCTAAAATGCATAAGAATCCGTACTGCTGGTTCCTCAAAATGTTCTACCAAATTCGTATCGATCTTATACACCAAAGTTTTATCTGAAATTAAATCTGGACTTAAAAAATATTGATCGACAGTATATTCCCCCAGCGGTATCAACCAGATGTGGATTTTAAAGAATTCGAAGGAACTTTCAGAACATCTGAAATCCATTAATTTTAGTTCATTCGATCAAAGCCTTTGATTTTCCGACACTTTACACTGAATCCCACATTATAAATTGAAAGAAAGACTCGCAAAAATTATAAGTAATGTGTTAACAAGCAAGAACGGCAATCGAAAATACAAATTTATTGTTGTTAGCTATGACAAAACCTACTTTGTAAAAGAAAAGTCCGATTCTGAAAAGAAGTACACCGAAACACATATTATTCAGATGTTAAACTTGCTGATCGACAATATTTTTTTGGTGTTTAAAGTCAAAGTCTTCCAGCAAATTGTTGGAATTCCAATGGAGATCAATTGTGCCCCACTTCTTGCCGACATTTTTCTTTACTCGTACGAAGCTGAATTCATTCAATCTTTGGTCTCTTGAAGGGGAGGAGATATAGAGTTTCCGACTTCAACTTCACTTACATGCTAACCACATGCTAACCATAATCTAACCACACCAGATAATTCAGCATAATCCAGGATAACCGCACCTTCTGCTATTTCCGTGGCAGATGGCCGTCCTAAGTCGGCTCCGGTTGCCCATTGGCCTCGTTGGTTTATGTGTAGTCGTCCTTTGTGTTTGATGTTTCTGTGTTGTGCGTTGACGTTCCTTGTCCCTTATGCGTCTCTTTCCGTGCCTGTCTGCTTTGTATTTTTGCATTGGGTGTTTTGGAATTTTGCTGTGGGTGCTACAACCGGGTGTTGTTGGAGATCCCCTCCTTTGTTTTACAGATACATAGACGATATGTTGCCCATCAATAATCCAAAATTCGCAAATTACCTCAGCAGAATCTATCCTTCGGAGCTTGATGTCAAAGAAACTACAGAGACAGATAATTCAGCATCCTATTTGGACATAATGTTGTCCTAAGACACCGTTGGTCACATGAACACCTCACTCTATGACAAACGTTACGACTTCAATTTCAGCATAACAAACTTTCTTTTTCTGAGTAGCAACATGCCTTCATCACCTGCTTATGGTGTGTTCATATCTCAGTCAATACGATATGCCAGAGCAAGAACCAAATATACAGATTTTATTCTAAATGCTAGGTGTCTTTCAGATAAGCTTCTCAGCCAGTGATGCGTTTGTTACCGACTAACATCGTCACTGAGGAAGTTCTAAGGTCGATACACTTTGATTGATGTCCCACTCTCCAGAATGGTGGATGATATTCTGTCATAGACCATATGAATCATTTGAGTCATCCAACCAAAGATTTTACTCTATATCTTCCGAAATGGAAGTAACAGGATGTGACAATCTGACTCTTCCTGGGCACCTGGTCTCACTCCGATATCGGGAGTTCGCTTCTTTTCATGTGGCGAAGGTTTTTGTTTTGTTTTGTTTTATGAGTCCATGTATGTATATTGTGTAATTATACGGAACAATTGTGTACAGTCCTTGGAACCATTTATTCGGGCAAGCATGCCGGTATATCTTTTGTTTTAACGGATATGATTAGTTTGGATGCTTGTTTTTGTAAGATTCGTTATATCAAGTGCAGTTACAGTGGTCAATGACAATTATATCTCCCTTTGTGATTTTTACTCAAGTGAGCTTATATTCTTGAATAAACATGTTTCTATGAATTATATATTGTCATATTTAGATTTTCGCTCTTCTTATCTTCCCTTTTTGGTTTCCCAATCTAGGTTCTGAGCATCATTGATGACATATGTATCGATGATATGCGCATATGCTGTACTGAATCTATTACCATTAAAGTTCTATTTCAATATTGATAATTTGCAGTAAACAGTATCCATATCGTGAACCAACTTACACAAGAATAATTGATTGAGGAGACGGATTTTTTTCAACAGAAGTTTAATTACTATATTGAAGTTAAAGTGCTCCTATACATCGTTGAAAATCAACTTCATTAAAGAATTGAATTTCTGTGTTCATGTCCACATAATAATCCAAAAGAAACATGTCAGGCATCATTAGTTTGCTGCAAGATAAAGAATTGCGAGTATAAAGTTTTTTATCCACTACTGCAGCGTCCCAATCTTCTCATGTATTCAGTACATCGACGACGTCCGTGTCTTCTCCTATTTCCAACGCGGTCCAGTCTTGCCGATTCTCTCATGCCTGAAAGGAAAATAGAGGCCATCCATCACGTCAGAAGCAAACGGTGTAATTATCAGGATTACGCGATACAACCCTTTTTTATAACTTCGATACACTTTTCTTAAAAAAGAGCAATTATTTGTTCATATTCCATTGTACGCTATAATATTTATTCAAATTACAATTTTTTTCATAGAACGTCAATATTACAGCAAATACACTGCGTTATGAGTCCATAACTGTATATCTTGTAATTTTCCGGAACACTTGTGCACAATCCTTCCATTATACGGGCATGTATGCCGGTATATCGTTTGTTTTAACGAAGTTGATTCATTTGGATGCTTGTTTTGTAAGATTCGGTATATCAAGGGCAGTTACTGTGGTCAACGACAATTATATCTCCCTTTGTACTTTTACACAATTGAGCTTATATTCTTAAATAGGCGATTCAATTCAAACATGGCTTCCCCAAGTCGGTCCTGAGCATTTATCGTTTATATGCGCATATGCTTCTCTGAATCTATTACCGATAAAGTTATATTTCAATTTCAAGTTAGATTTCAATTATATTTCAAATATTAATAATTTGCCGTGATAAAAGAACCCATATCGCAAAACAAGCCTACACAAAAATATTTGATTTAGGAAACGGATTCGTTTTTCACGAGAAGTTTGAATACTACTTTGCACTTTAACTGCTCTCATATATCGTTGAAAATCAACATGATTAAAAAATTGTATTTCTGTGTTCATGTCTACATAAGAATCAAAAAGAAAAATATTAGGTATCATTGGTTTTATTTAAGATAAAGTATTGCGGGTATCAAGTTTTACCAGTTCTGCAGCGTCCCAATCTTCTCATGCGTGTAGTACATCGACGACGTCCGTGTCTCCTCACATTTCTAACGCTGTTCCGTCTACTCATACTTCCAACGCTGTGCCGTCTTGCCGATCCAATAGTACCTGAAAGTAAGAGAGAGGACTTCTCGTAAAAAGCAAACGGTGAAGCTATCCTGATTATTTGCACGCAACGCTCCTATTTATCTGAATACCCAATGGTCAAGTTCCTCAAAATACTTTCAGCTTCCCATTCCATTCATCCATTTCTCATTCCCTAGCCCTTTCCACATAATTTTACATCAATTTCAAATTTTCCGTCGAACACAGAAACACCATTTTTGGACCTTCTCAAATATCAAAATTGTTAATGGAGAGTCATACAAGTGTGTATTACAAAAGAGGTGATTTAGGATTCAACATATTAAATTTCCCCTGGTTAGTGGCCTGATGTTTCTAGTTTACCTTTTTTTCAGTAGAAATTTACAAATTACCAAAAAACATTTGGATCAAGGTTTTCGCTGTCATAAAAAATTGTAAAAACCTTCTGGAAATTCTACAAAAATTATTGTCCGCTATTTTTGAAATTCAGGCCTATACAAGTAACAGAGTATATTTCTTTGGGTACTTGACAACCTGCATTTTATGGTGATATCATAAACAAAATAAGATTGATCAAAGGTAGAAAGAATTACCACTACGGACACTTGACTTCGTACTTCACCAATCTACAGCATTCAAAGAAATAGCACTTTGACTGACTGTGACGAAAGGACCCAATGGCCGACCACCTGGCCTCTCTGAATCTCAGTCGGAGACTTCAGGTGATAACATGCATGGGCTCGTTACATCATCACACGATCTGTATTTGTATGCATTCCGTTTTTATATCCATTTACATATCCATCTGTGTGTTTCTATTGCCTCTGCATCATGCTGTCTGTTTATATGGTCATCTTACAGCGAAGTTAATTCACAACACAATCATGGGTTCCTCAAGACCTCTATGTAATCGGAAAAATGGGAGGGTTGTGAGAGTTGTGCGCCCGTCATCCGGATGGCATTCCAAGACGGTACCGATGGTTAAATGATCTCGTTGGTTTTAGTTTGATATTTCTAAGTGAATTTGTATTCCTTGTCCCTTATATGTCTCTTTATATGCGTTTCTGCTCTGTGTTTTTACATTGGGTGTTTTTGGGGTTTGTTGTGGGTGCTGCAACCGAGTGTTGTTAGAGATGTTATCCTCTCTTTTACATTCTTTTAGAATTATAGTAGGAATTATCTATTTTTTCACATGTAATTTTAAATGCTTTACAACGAAAACACTGTCATTCCTAATGTTACACATTTCAAAATTATTAAGCTCAGACAGTCGAGCAAACAAACATAAGCACATGTAAACAACCATTCAGACATTATTTTTAAAATCGTGACTAAATAATGGGCCACGTCAGAACGTCGTTAGAAAAGACAGGGTCTCGACCATCTGTCTTCTCTGTCGATCGGACTCATCGGATAATTGCATGCATGAGCTCGCTCCATCCGACAGATCAAGGACCGTATTTCGTACTCTCTGCGTTTTTGTTATCTCTGTGTGCTACTTCGGCCTCAGCATTCTGCTGCATTGTCGCTGTGACCATCTTACAGCATAGAGGCTATTATATGCAGCAATGCGTTCTTCGAGATCATTGAGCAACTGGACAAAGGGAGGGTTTTATGAATGTAGTCTGGATAACGACACCGTTTGCTTTTTGTTTACCAGAGGGCAATCCTACGTCAGCACCGATTGTCGATGGTCGATGGTTTCCTTGGTTTATATGTGGTCTTTTGCTTTCTTTTTCGTTCTCCTTGTTCTGTTGCGGCTCTTGTTGTGTGTGTCTTTTCTGTTTTTCCATTGGTTGTTTTGGAGGTTTGCTGTTGCTGCTGCAACTGAGTATTGTTGGAGATCCCCTCTTCTCTTTTAAATTCCATTAGAATTATAGTAGGAATATAAGGATGTTTCAGTGTCTTGATATGGTAGCTGCAACCGAATATTGTTAGATACCCCCTCTTTTCTCTAATGTACTTCAAATTCATACAAGATTTGCATTTCAGATTTAATATCAAACTCATATAGGGAAAATCTGTTTATAATTCAAATTTTATGTCGATTGGCTGAATACCTTAGTAACATCTTCTTTAAACAAAAGGTCATTTTTTAAAGTTCTAACACATACTATTTTATGACTCAAGAGACAAGCAGCTTATAAATATGAAATAATTAAGGTCATGAAATTAAAGCAATTTACCGTCGCTTCCTAGATCGTGTAGATTAAGTTGTCCAACTCTTGACTGTCTTTGATTTCTTCTTCCTCCTCCTCTGAGAGGTAACTGCACATCTTCATCTAAACTTCTTTTTGACTTGTGAACATCTATATTAAGAACATTAGAATAATATCAGAATTAATAAAACTCAAATGAAAAATGTATACATTTATGCAATCAATAGAAATAAACAATTGCAACAGGTAAAAATAAAGTGAATAAAAATTGTGATTTTTTTATAAGTAAGATCACACAAGGAAAAGTAGAGCGCAATCAATTATAAAACACAAATGAGTGATGACAACAATCTATATAATACAGAGGTTGAGATTTCCTACGTGTAACTTGTACGGGTACGTCTAGTGTACAAGTTGAATTACACGTAACTGTTGTTGAGATTTCTTTTCAAAGACCACTACGCGTACTTGTAAAATTTAAGTGAACTTGAGTAGACTTTTGGACAGTATAAATTCAAGAGGAACATTAAGTTCGATTAAATCTATATTAAAATATAAACTTGAAATAATTATAAATTGAATGCCATACTTTTTATACGATTTGATAGAATAAAGGGGATGAAATATCTTGAAGTAAAGACCTACGTGTATCTCGCACTTTACACGTTCACTGGCGACGTGTACCTTGTAAAGCAAATGACGTCAAACACAATAAATGATGACGTCACAATAGCCGACCAGAATACAAGTACATGTACAAGTTACACGTAGGAAATCTCAACCTCTCTAATATAAAACAAAAAAATGGATGGTGTACAAAACATATACCCTACAAATTAAAAGCTTAGAAAAAACTAGTGAAATGAAACATATATACATGATATCATTTTTCTTATTTAAAATAGTACTGTTGTGTGAAATAAATGTCTGGTCCATACTGCCAATTTATCTGTTCTTAAATGATGCTATTCAATTTGAAGACGTTTAACATAAATTAATTTTCCTAATCTTTATCAAATTATATAATATGTATCTTTTCCATTTTTCAATTCTGAAACTGTAGATTTCTTCACTTGGGCCATTCTATTTACTTTAAAACCTGAAGAAAAAATTCGATTCACCTACCCTTAACTGGAGTCGCTCTGACTGTCAATTCTGAAGTCACAAGGAACACGACAACAATGCAGACGATGAACAAACATGTACGATCCATTTCTCCGTGTTTATTTCAACAAATGTTGATATTGAAAATTGTAAGAGGACTCAGTAGCCTTTTATGGAGTGTTATTTCCTTTCTAACTAGAAATAGCTTACAAAACATATTAAGGTCTACTTCACCTACATATATAAGACGGTAATTAGAAGGAAAAACTATTTCGTACAGTTGAAAAAAATGATTTTATTTTCACACATTTTCAAGTTTGTTAACGAACGTTTGCTAAACTTTTAGCCAAGATTGTGACAAATTTAATAAGAATATTTACGTGTGCACTTAAATTCTTTTGAAAATCAACGAGTTCACCATTGTTTGACCCTATTGTATAGGGGTCAAATTATGTGAATTACCGGCGAAGTGATACATACAAATATATATAAATAATTTTCAGAAATCGGGGGATCCATATCTTAAGAAGCTATTTTAATACTTGTATACATCACAATGAGAACCTTTGTGAATTAGAAAGTATGCTATTTTCATAGCTAGATTAACTCGTGTAGTGTCAGAATGAGGCAAACAATAGGGTCATACAACTCATATTTCAGACTGAATCATCAACACCGATCGCTTTACATTTCGACCAGGCATTATTCGACAAGAAAAGAAGGAAGGGAATCTCCAACCAAACCCTGTTGAAAAAACCAACGGCAAAACACACAGTGCGAAAACACAAAAACGTGCACACTAAGAAACGAAAGACATACGACATATAAACATCAAACACAAAAGACTACACATAATCCAACGAGGCCAATAGGTAACCGGTGTCACGTTTGACTTTTTTGCTAAAAATATTTAGAGCATACCTTATCTTCATTTTCTCAACCCATGGCATGGCCTTTTCGATCGTTTTATGGTAAGTAAACGAACTTGCTTCCTTCTAAATAATGTGTGGTGTCTTAAACAATCTCAACACCGTCCGCATTTCCAGCACGCCACCTAGAATTGTTTTGACATATCCTGTATCAATATACCAGATCTAGCTTCTTGACTTTGAAATGCTCCTCTGAACACGGCTCGTAACGGTTTACGCCAATTCTTCACAAGGGGACCTTGAAATTGTTGTTGGATACCGTATATGTGTTTATACAAATAAAAACAAATAAATTTTTCACTAAGAACCCTAAGTTCATTTATATAGAATTTATATTTTGCGTTTGTGACAAAGTCCCTTCGAAATGCGATGTCCGAAGTCCGCGAGCATGACAAATGTCCACAAAAAGCAAATTGCAGAATTTGCAAGTACATGTATTAAATATTTCATTTATCGTGTACATTAGTCAATGTGTCACGTTTGATTGCTTACCTGAATTGTCAAGCTCAATACATGTCTCTTCAACGCATCTGAAATTTTCTTTTACAAAATTTCTTGAAATTTCTAAACCGTGGGTCCTGTAGCATCATATCTCATCCATTCTGCTTCGTCTTTTGGTACATTTTTTGAACATAATAATATTCATACTTTTTGGCCATATTAGATTGTTTAGACTTAGGATCACTGACGAGGGTTTAGTACCCGAAACGTGCATGTCTGGTCTATGCTGTAAATTTATCAGGTCTTAAATGATGTTATTGAATTTGAAGACGTTTAGCACATGTACATGTTTATGAAACTATAAAGGTTTTAGCAAAGTGTCGACATCCTTGAAAGTATCACATTTCTAATGGTAAGTAGGTTGTTAAATAACTACTAGTATTACGATCATGTTACTATTACACATTTTTACAAGTTGACGTTCCTCAGAATTCGCACTCTGGACTAAGCACTTTAAGGGGTTACATAAGAGTAATAATGTGTGATTAGAGTAGTAAAGTCTGAACACACAAGGAATGAACAGACAACATTTAAATTGACGAAGTTTGATATATTCACACATAAAAACAAATAAGTTGTTCACACAACATATTTAACGTTCATTGAAGAGTGCCACTTGGTGAGTGTCATTGCTGGTGGACCAGGAGTCCTCGAGGGCACATCTAGCCAAGTTTTATCAACTTCGGTTGATCGTTTCCGCTACAGACTACAAATCATACAAATTATGGACATATGGTGACCTGAGTATTGCAATGTCCTTCCTTTTGGACAACATTTATGTAAGACTTGGTGAGAAACTTTACAAGCAGGTTTTAGGAATTCCTATGGGTACTAATTGAGTGTCTCTTATTGCAGATTTATTTTTATACACGTATGAAAAAGAACTTATCCAAAATCTTCAAAAGCAAGGAAAACATGATGATGTGAAATGTTTCATTGGTACTTCTAGGTACCTGGATGATATTCTTACTATCGACAATCCTATTTTTGAAAAGTATAAAAATTGTTATTTATCTACCAGGATTTATTCTAAACAAGGCAAACACAGAAACACCATTTTTGGACCTTAATATCAAAATTGTTAATGGAGAGATTCATACAAGTGTGTATGACAAAAGAGATGATTTTGGATTCAACATAATAAATTTCCCATGGCTTGACGGTGATGTTCCTAGATTACCGTCCTATGGTATCTACATTTCACAGCTCATCCGGTATGCAAGAGGGTCCGTGTACTAAACGACAATTCAATTTTCCATTTTGGAAATGTAAATGAAAAGTGGACAATTGAACTTATTTTTCATTTTCAATTTAGTAAATGAAAAATGGAAAATTGAAACAATTTTCCATTTTCCATTTTCGCGGCTACGTTAAGGTGCTCCACGCTGACGTCGCGCTGAAGATATTCCATTTTTACAGTACCTAGCATTCAACCCTCAATTACAGCTTAAACGTTCTTCCTTTAGTTCAAAGCTGTATTTTTTTTTTATATTTGGTAGGCGTCTGGTAGCTAAGAAAAAAAAATCACCAGGGGGATTCCCCTGTGTCACGTGACAGCCCTAAATATAACTCTAAAGTGTTATCCCGGTTTTAAATTGAATTTTGCAAGTGGTAAATAAGGAAAAATAAATATAAATGTTATATCGTTTTCTTCAGTAAATCCTGTAGATTTAGAAATGTGCTGGGCATTGTGACACTTAAAACGATTAAGAGGAAAAAAGATGCCGAGAATGAAAACAAGTGGTAAAAACACTGCAAAATTCGACTTTGCATCCACATTTTGCACGACTACTACAATTTCCACTAAATGCCCAGCAAAATCCTGGTAAATTGAAGTGTCCTCTATAAATTCTGTATAAAAATATCGAAACTGTACAATGGTAGTCACCTGCAATTTACATTTTTTTACAACTACCCTATATCAGTCTATTTTCAGATGGGATCTAAACGCACAGGTGATCTGGATTACGTCATAGAAATTTAGCGGGAAAGCATTAGTTAACATGCAACATATATAATTTACGTGTGTACATTTTGTACATATAAAGTACAGAGACATCATAACACGGGTTTTTACATTAATTTTCTCAAATGAATGTATGATACAATGTAAAGTGGGGTTTTTAATTTAGTATTATTTTTACGACGATGAGAATGTTATATACAAATATATAAAGAAGGCAAGGGGGGGATGAGGAGGCCGGGTAAGCCTCGTCCGGGCATCCGCTTTTAGTATGTTGTTCAAGTTAAAACATTTTTTGTGGGGAAGTTTGTGATAGGGAATAAGGTTGCCGCTAGAACTTAAAACTTCTGTTGATGCAATATTTCCCCGTACTGAATCCAACCTGGCGGACTATTGAGACCGCGATACTGACCGTCTTCTAATTTTGTATTTAACAAAATCGATTTTTCATTGTTATTTGTCACAGTGCTTTCGTGAGCAGAGCTCTATCGGTGACAAAATAATAATAATAAATAAATAAATATAAATAAAAGGGAGAGAGGGTGGAAGGGGGGAGGGGGTTCTTTCCAGGCCAGGCTAACCATGTTTCAGTCGAATTATAACCCGTCCGTTCTCTTACTGATTACAATTTGTTTTATTATTATTTTTATTAGTTCTTTGATTTATTCTAGTACAAGTTAAATTGATTCATTAGGACCGTATCTGAAGTCTGAATATTGTTCTGTTGTACCGGCTATGTATACGTATCTATAGCCATTTATTGACAATAGTATTCTAGCACCGTATTCGTGATGATATATATCATAATATTATATATTTTTAAAAATAATGCTTAAGAATAAACTGTATTAATAACGCGTATGAGCTGGTACCCTACCCCCCCCCCCCCCCACCTCCCCCCCCCCCCCCCCCACCTCCCCCCCACCCCCCCCCCCCCCCCACCCCCACCCCCAAGAAAACTTGAAAAAAACAACAACAAAAAATCCGGCAGCAACAACAACTAAATAAATATAAAAATGAATAAGAAATAATTAATTTAAAGCCGGTAAATCAGTAAAACTCTATCAATTAGCTCAATATGGACAATATCTAACAAATAATCTAAATAAAAATTACGCTCGTTTATGAGGATACCATTATCAATTCCTTATATTGATTTACTAGTTGAAAATCAGCGATGCCTAAGCGGTTTCTAATCCAAAGCTTCCCTTTAACCCTGAACTCAGACTGCGCATGCTTGACCCACAATGACCCGATGTGCAAAACTTTGGAAAAACACGCATTCTTTCATTACTTCTTGTAAATAAAACATTGGGAACAATATAGAGTTGATGTAAGGAATAGGATGAAATCTGAATAATATTCAAAATCGATCCAGTACAATTTATCCCTTGAAATATCCTAAGCATACGATAAATGATGTGACGTCATTTATAACGTCACACAACGTTTTCGCGGAAATTTCTCCAACGTCATTGCGTGAAGCACCTTATCGTAGCTGCGTTAAAATTTTGAAATGAAAAACGAAAATGGAAAATGGACTCGAATACGCTGTATTACACCACAATTCAATTTTCCTTTGCAAAAGTGAAAAACGAAAATGGAAAATTGAACCCATTTTCAATTTTCAATTTTCATTTTGAAAATGGAAAATGAAAAATTGATTCAATTTTTCATTTTTCAATTTCAAAATGAAAATTGAAAATGGGATCAATTTTCAATTTTTCTTTTTAAAATTTTATTTTCTTAATGGAAAATGGACTGTAATAGGCTGCATTAAACCACAATTCACTTTTCCTTTTCAAAATCCGTTATGGAAAATGAAAAATCGAGTCAAAATGAAAAATTGAATTCATTTTCAATTTTTTCATTTTTCATTTTCGTTTTAACGACACACGACCTGCACACCCCTATCTCTTTAATCCAGAGGTCCAGCGATTACCCAATCAGAGTGCTCTTTTCAAACGTAAACAAAAGTCTTTATTGGCACTTTGCCCTTTCTCTCGCTTCGCAAATATGGAAATAACATTTTATATGTTTTGTTTTTAAAATAAAAATTATAACTTCTTTTCTACATTCTAATTCTTATCAAATCGATAACGGCTAAGGACTACGGTTTATTCTTATAGAATAAACCATGTTTGAGGACACTGCATACGAATAGTCTTTTTCGAATTCAATAAAGTTGACGATTTCACGATTTCATTGAATTTCAAGAAAGGACCCTAGAAATGATCATCCTCGTTCCCTTACCAAAAACCAGACCCCTCGAGTTTATTTTTTCATCCCACATGTAAACATATGATAGATAGCTTTCTTTCTAGTGAAAATGCTCCCTGTTGGAGATCTCCTCCCTATCTTTACATGTAGCAAAGTTCGATCAGCTTGATCATTTCTTCAACGCATTCGAATATTTAAGTTGGCAAAATTTCTTGAAATGTCTAAAACGTGGGTCCTGTAGCATCATATTCCATCCACCCTGCTACGTCTTTCGGTACATTTTTGGACATAATAATTTTCACACTCTTCGGCCATATTGCATTTAAATTGAGGATCACTGACGATGCGTATAAGTACCCGAAACGTACATGTCTGGTCCAGATAAATTGCAGCATTTGTTTGGTTTCATGTATTTTCCAAGGACTAGTATGCCTGTTGATTATGGTTTTGAATTCTGGAATTGGGTTTCATTCACTAATCTGCTCGTTACTCAACAAAACTTTTTATTGAGAGATCCATCTTATCCCATGGAGGTCATTTTGCGTGACTCCTGATTATGAAATGAACTTGCTTTTCTGTGTAACATTTGCGTTGTCAGAAACAAACCCAATACCTCCTTTTTTTGGACGGCTAGCATTGGAATGGATTTTGGTTTTGTGTTGAAATGAATATACTCATAGAAAAGTTACGCATAGTATTTGTTCATTTCATCCTTAGTACAAATATAAGATAATCACATTTATCATGTTATTAGACAAAATTAAACGAAACGTACATAATGGTATTCTCAGAAACTATGCTCTTTAGTGTTTCTAAATGTTAGTTAGAATGGCTAAAAACAATGTTCCCTCGATGTTCTTTAGAGGCCAAATGTGTAAATTTTTGGAGATCCGTATACGCTTATTTCCATTTAATTTGAAAATCTTTTGAATCGATGGAAAAACGGATGCAGCCTACTAAACAGCAACAATCTCATAATGGCGATATCACGGCGCATGATGAGGTTTAAATCTATGACGTAATCCAAAGTTCGCCGCATTCCATGAGTTTTATCGAGATCATTTTTATACGGAGAAAAAGCCTCAATATTTGACTTTTTAGTCCTTGAATTGCATTAAAGCGGAAGTGACCTGAAGAAGTTAAAGTTCAAACTTTTTCATGGGCATCAATGAACTTTGACTTGGGCAAAATACAAATTCCACAAAAACCTGGAAATGGATAAAAACAAGAAAAGGCAGAAAATTCCAAATTTCATGTTTTAACGAAAAGATTTTTTATAATAAAAAAAATCTAAATTTAGCCCTAAACTGTTTGTCCTATCTATACCATCATGAATGCAAACAAAGGTCACATAATCAATAGCTCATGCAAATTGAATAATAATATTGTTCTACGCGTTTCTTCTTTTGAAGAGTATATATTACAGAAGGAGTCACTTCCTAGAGTCATCCTTACGTTGGATTCCGCTGCACGTTTCGCTTCGGTATTTTGCATTCAAGTTTGTAATGCTGCTTACGAATTAACAAACACAACCACCTTTATTCTATGTAATCTCTTATCGGTACCACAATTCTATAATTTTGGTGTTGATTACATAGTCAGAGGTTGTACGTCTGGTGTATTGTAGTGGATATTTCAGTAAGAAAGAGACAGTCTCTTTCTTACTGAAATATCCACTACAATCATGTTATTAACCTCAGGTTATTTAAGAAATGACTTACAGTAATATTTTTTCTGTCTATCGATGTATAGACAAAAACCGATGCGTCTGTGCATTGGTCTAACAGAAAAAAATATCACAGTCATTTCTTATTTTGCAATTTACGTCATTTACCTCACATCTTATCGAACCGTCTTGAAGCACCTTGATGTGTTGTCATGCTTTTTATTACGACGTCAAAATGAAAATATCGCGAAAGTTTGTAATGTATGGTGTTTGATTGCCTCATGGGTTTCTTGGAAAATCAGCTATTGGCGACGTATTATTCGAACAGGCCTTACGAAGTGGTTCTCGACGTTAGTGACGTCATAAAAGGCGACATTGTCTATACAGCTATAGATACAATTTCACTCCGTGCGTTTTATAGGATTTATACATACACAAAATTATTTTGACGAAGATTTGATTTATTTTACTTTGTTTTATCATTTTGTACAAGGTCTTTGTTTTGTTAAGACTACTTGTACTTATAAGAATTATGAATACAAATACATTATGCATTCATTGATACTAGTAATGTAAATTCATGTTCAAAAACAGTTATTACTATTGGACTTCAAGCTGCCATTTGAGTTCAAGTCGATTTTTCATCGTTGTAGCTGTATACATAAACTATGTCAAATCTCACAGACCAGTTCACTTTCATGTCTAGGAATGGCAAATATGGATAATGACCATATCCCTATATACAGCACAAAATCGATAATAAGAAACAATATGCACATTAATGTGCTTCATTATGAAATAACACAGCACAGCTTCGGATTGACTTGTACTCTCCTCCTATTTTTGTAACATTCATCTTGCATCAAAAATTCAATAGCAGAGTCCTGAGCATCTAAAATAGAATGCTTGTCGTCTGTAGCCGTCCAAAGCGAGGCTGGTGCTGAATAGCTTTTGAAATCTTGCAAACGATCATTGGATCGGTGTTGAGTATTTCTATCTTTGCTGTTAAATTGTACATAATTACTAGTAACTTTAAGCGAAGTCTCTGATGAGCAACTACTTCTTGGTGATGGTGACACGGCAAGAAAAGGTTTTCCTCTTGTTTGTTCTTTCAGACCAGGTAACCGTTCTGAAATTAATAAAGAAAACAACAGTACAATGAATGTTGACCAGGTAACCGTTCTGAAATTAATAAAAAAAAAAACAGTACAATGAATGTTCTTAAACTGTCTTTTCAATGTTGACGAATGGAGTAAAATAAATGTAACAGTGGTTTGGATTTATTCCAAAATCTTCTTAAATTAATTTCAAATTTAGTAAATTAATCTACATATTAAAAAGAAGTGGAAAACAAACCTAGAATTTTCTCTGAAAGGAATTCATGACCGGTTTTGTTGAACACATCAATAATCATTGTCATTCCATGTTCTTTCGTTTCAAGAACTTCCAATAGGCGCATGCTCCTCTGATCACGTGTTCTAGGGGAAGTGACGTATGGCTTTGTTCTATCATCCAATACATTTCCAGATATTAACTGCGGCATCAAGATATCGATATCTACAAGATTGTTCACTAGGTACTCTGTCATTTCATTTAGAATATCCTTATGCATTTGTGGCATGTGGGTTTCTGCAATTTACAAAAATGAAAGTAATTCTTTATCTATGACTTTGCGCATTATTATTATTTTTTACTGACCATGTAGTGGTTGTGGTATCCCACAACCACACAATATAAAGGTGAGTAAAAGGGTCAGAGAGTTCGGATAACCTGATCTGCACTTTATAGATATTGATTGGATAGGTTCTCCCGGAGACATACTAGTATTTAACCCTCGAATTCATGCCTATGAATCAGGGGAGAAAGAGTACTTTGACTCAAAATGATATACATGTGATACATTAAATCATTTTGATGCGTTGGTGCCTATGAGTCAAAGGAGAATGAGTTCTTTGACTCAAAATAATATAAATGTGATACATTGAATAGTTTTGATGCTTTGGTTCTTTAATATTGTTTTTGTTTGTATTTGGGTTAGTTTTTATGCCTCATGTGAATCATATTTTTCGTTACCTTCAGTGTTTATGTTACAAGACTTCAGAGCTTTTCTGAGCTTTTTCGCACTGACTCTATCTGGATAGGCTCCATGCCATATTTTCACAAGCTGCCAGAACATTTCTGGAATGCCATGTTCGTAGAAAGTATCAACAACATCCAAATGATGATCTTCAAGTTCTAACTGACGACCAATCTGTCTGATATGGCATTTTGCTGAAACAACAGAAGGGTAAAACATGTAGATCGTGTAGTTTAAAATTTCGTTTTTCATCATTTATATTTCCTCTCTTTCGGCATCGAGCATCACTGATGATACATTATTTGCTGAAATGTGCATAGGCTGCACAAAATCATTACGATAGAACATGTACTTCAATTTGATAATTTCAACGACTGTGTAGATGGACTGTTCGTCCCCGAGGATATCGTTCGCCTAGTTGTACTCTGCTACTGCACTGACTGATTCTTAACCACACCATTTGCTACTTACATGACAAATGGCCGTCCAAAGTCGGCACCGGTTGCCCATTGGTCTCGTTGGTTTATATGTAGTCTTTTGTGTTTGATGTTTACATGTCGTGTGTCTCTTTTCCGTCTCGTGCTGTACTCGTCTTTTGTGTTTTTGCATCGGGTGTTTCGGGTGTTTTGCTGTTGATGCTGCAACGGGGTCTTGTTGGAGATCTCCTCCCTTCTTTTAATTTGATAAATTAGTCTAGAGCTAAATAGCTAAGAAGTAAGAAGCTAAGATGGCTTTTTTTGCATAAAATTTACATGTAGGTCATGTTTAGGATATCACTTCTTCATATATTCACAATGTGGATTCCCCTTCTTTGGACCTCGCTCGAGCATCACTGAGGATCGATACATTGATTGATGAAAGACGAATATGTGGCACTAAATTATTACTATAGAATATGTATTTCAATATGATAATGCACTTTTCCTTTAGTGATTAATTCTTAAGTTCAATTTCGTTCTTATCTTGTTACATGAAGAAAAGTGGAAGAAAGAATGCACTTCGTGATGTTAAAAGCCATGGTGGTAAATGAAAAGAAGAAACGAAAATTACTCACTAATCTTCTTTTGATATTTTTTACAAAGGTCTTTGATCTCATCTGGAATGCGGTTGACCTTAGTAGAAATATTCTCCTCCGATTTCGAGAGCAAAGAACAGAGGAGTCTATGAGAGACTTTGTCCGCTTCAACAGGTATTTCATCAGCATTTTCCTACAACATTTGTAATACAGATGACAATCTTTAGCAAACACAATTTATAAAAGCTCGGTCCCCAAAATGGCAAAACTCTGTGAACTAGGTATGCAATTAAAAGTGTAACCGTAAATTTGTATGGAAGATAAATGATATAATTACATAAATTAGAAATTCGCCTAATTATGGAGTGATAGCACTTTTATTGGAGCAAAGTTTTGATATTATAAAACTTGATTGTGCCGATCTGGACCCGGTTGCACAATGCGTTGTTAAATTTAACTATAAGTTAAAAGTTAACTTCAAGTTAAATGTTAACTCATAGTTAGCTAACTACATGGTTAAATCCCGTTGCACATTCACGTAGTTAGCTAACTATGAGTTAACTTTGTGTTAAGAATTTAACCATAGAGTTAACTCTTAGTTAACATAATTTACCCATGATGCAACTGAGCTCAGACTTACAACTGAACTCAGCCTTAGTTATTCTTCCTATTTTACGTGATAGAACTAGTAAAAACAAACATTTATACTTCAAAACCTTTGTTTAGCGGTGTTGACGACTATGGTGACGTCATTACGGTTTCTTATATGACGTCATTTTACCCTTTATGTGCGCTTACACATGACGCCATTTGGCACTTTATTTGCCGTCACGGTAGAAATAGGAGAGGGGATTCCTAAATATTCGTGACGGTTATGCCGCTAGAATGTTGTGATTTTTTCCGCTTGTGAGATGTTCTTTGAAAGGAAACGAATTTATCGTAAATCTTTATTTTAGAATTAAAAGCGCAAGCTTTGTTGAAGCACCAATTTTTGCTGAATTCTGTCGTAAAATATTCAGCCTGTGCGAACGCCAATCTGCAAAAATATTTTAAAAAGAAAATCGTTGCAATTGAAGACCGAAAAAGAAGAAGAATTACTGAATTGAACAAGACATAGATAAAGAATGATCTAGATTTAATACATGACCTGATGACAACTAGGTACAAGTAAATTTTGCAATCAATCAACTTTCGGGAGAGAGGGCATGCAGGGAGACTTAAAACACAATCAAGTTCGACATCCATCCCCCCCCCCCCCCCCCCCCTTACGCTAAAAATAAATATGGGTATTCTGGACCGAAGAGCTGCCCGTGATGCAAAGAATTAGAATACATTTTTTCTGGCTCTGAAAATAAAGCCTACGCTCACGCAGCAAGATACGCCTGTTGGGATTTTTTACAACATCCAAATATCTAAGTCCCATAACTTCATAAAGACAAATCGGATGAACCTGAAATTCGAAAGGCGGCATTCTCGCTCTCACAATCTAATAGCGATGTAGAAATATCATGAAAATGTGTTGACACTTATTCTATGGATTATGCGCCAAAAAAATTAAAACATGTCCTATATGTCAAACAACATCCTTTCTTCTTGAAGTATACAAATTTCCAAAACAATTCACCTAAACATAGATTTTTAAAGAATTTTTGACTTTTTCAGTATATTTTCACAGTATTTTAACATTATAAGTCCCATAACTCCGTAACAACAAATGGGATTAACATGAAACTCTTCAAATTTTGACAATGTAGAAATATCATGAAAATCCGTTGACGCATATTCAAGTTATTGCGTTCCAAACGCGGACGGACAGACGGACGGACTTCGCCATCCATAATACGACCCTTCAAATGACGGTCGTATAAAAAGAAAATTAATGCTAAAAGCAGAAAACATAGTTGGCCCCTGTATAAGAATCAAACAGTTGCTCCCTAATATGCTAGTTACAAATTTGTAAATTCGTTGGAATTTTGGATCTGCATGATGTAGAGGGAAATTATTTCATTGGTGATCCCTACCATTAATATATATATTTAACGCTCCTCCTTCCCTCCCCGTGTTTGTTATCTTAAAACTGAACTTGCTTGTGTCATACACATACATAATGAAAACCGAAAAAAAAGCCTTTCATTGATGTAGTTTCATTAGTAGTCAATCTAAATAATTACATGATAAATTTTTTGCTTCTAGTTAAAATTTATCAGGACGACAGAATGTATCCATGAATGCAAATGTTGAATGCAAATAATGGTGAAAGAAATAAACAGAGAATAATTGGGAAGAGGGGGGGGGGGTAAAATCTTATTTGCAAGCCCTTGTGGTATACATGCACCATGTGCATGTAATCTAAATGACAAAGGCGGATACGGGAACTGAGTATGTTTGAGAAATTGTTTTTAAAGAATAGGAAGCCTTGGAGACTTTGCAATCTCACCAAGATTGGTATAGTTACTTAGTTTATGTAAACTTTTAAACTCAGAAAATCATAACTCTCAGAGTGATCGTCTAACTTCTTGTCGATCCTGACATATTATATATCTGAACAGATTACACGTAAAAACCAGAGATCCCTTGCGCTTCCCAACTTTAACTGCTTTCGAATGATCATACATGTGTCGGGAAAAAAAAGCAGTAGAAATCGTGCACCGTTAAATATTGAATAAGTAAAAAAAAAAGAAGAAGAATAGAAAATAGTTATTTATTCAACATTCTAAATTACGTATTGAAGATCTAATCTTGATGAAATTTGACATGTATACATAGCCACAAGGTAATGATTTAGCGCATGTGCCCCGATCGAAACTGGTAGTTGGGACTAAAGCGCAAAAGGTCGAATGGGCGCTTTTTTCTTCCATGAATAAAAATTATGATGAAAATGAATTATGAGTAAATGAAATTTTTGCTGTCTAAAATCGATTCAATCTTCATGAAATTTGACATGAACTTAGCCCCCACAGAGTCTCTTTTTTTCGATTTGTATAGCATTATTCCCGGATCGAACCTGGTAGAACTACTGGGAAAAATAGCCCAGATAGAGCAATTTCTCCAGAGTACGAATTTCTTGTCCGTCTGTCAGACCGAGTAAGACGTTCTAGCTATCTCTTCAAGTATTTCGTATTTCACACATACATTTTGTACAATGACCTAGTGACTTTGACCTTTGACCTTATAAACAATTACTAGTACTTAGTCAAGTTTGTTAATTTCGATCCAATCCTTTCAGGGCCTGAGGGATGGATCTTGGGCGGGATCAAATAAGTTCTAGAGGGTACATTTCATAAAAAAAAACTTCTTCTTCAGAACCACTGTATGTACAGAGAAAATTATCTCGGTGATCTAGAAGGATGTTGTTTGATAAAAGTTTGTTCATTTCGTTAAATTCCAACATCTTATTTTTGACACGTTCTATGTCCTCTTTACTTTATTTTAATGCAAAAATTGAAGAGGGGGGGGGGAGGGGTTGATTGGTTGGTTTTTCATTTTTAACATTTTCAACTTCTCCCCCAAAATTGCTCAATTTTCGTCATATGTAACTCTGAATGAAATGTATCAAAATCTCATCTTTTGGATTTTAAATGGATTTTAAAGAATCGTAAGTATGGCAAATAGGTATGTTTTCTGTGCACATGTACCCAAGGCCTGAAGAGTTGTAGGTTCAAATCCCGACAGGGACAAAAAAATCTTTCCTTTTAGCTCGACTGAACGAAACTCACGTGAGCTTTTTTCATAGCGCGCCGTCCGTCTTTTTTTTTTTTAACATTTTAAACATCTCCATCAACAGAATTTCACGAAACTTTACAGGAAGCAAGTACTCAAGATCCACTACCAAGTTTGTATTTTTATTTTTTTTATTTTTATTTATTTTTTTTTTTTTTTTTTTGCAGATCGGTCAACAAATATGGCCACCAAGGGCTCTGATTGGCTGACCCATTTGTCTGCACAGAATAAATAGAAAGATTGATAGAAAGATTTATAAAATTAAGCACATAATCTGAAAGGTAGAAATCAATGTTTGTATATTTTCAATATAAATCAGCCCGGCTTTCATGCCCATTTTTTAGCCAATCGATCACTTTCAAGAAGGGCTTTGGTTTTCTGACGCATTTTCAACATCTCCATAATTTTATGAAACCTCACTGTTCGGAAGTACTCAAAGCCTCTACCCTTTGTCTGCAAACAAGGTGAGCGATGTGGCCCCTTGGGTATCTTGTTTATTATGATCCAATTTATTGATCAAAATAGCATTTTTTCCGTAATAAGTTAATTTCCCTCAATAGATTATTTACCTGTTAGGATTTCAATGTGATATATACATATATCGTTCTAATATCACATTGAAATCCCAACAGGTTAATGAGAATTTCCGTGTTCTCAGATGAGTGATACGCCCTGGACCTCTTTTTTTTTCTCTCGCTTCCTTAGTTTAGCAATCCCCTTGCAAACATTATAATATAGAGTTGCCAAAATCTCACGTGCTAGAAATGACGTCATGTTTTCTTAACGTCATTGATCCTCCAAAATTTGATTTAAATATGAACATAAAACTTTTACTATTTTCCACATAAAGAAAGGAAATATGCAAGATAAAAAAAATTGTCAGCATATTTCACCAAATACGATCAAATGATAAGATATCATAGATCGAATATACGATTCTATCAAATATTGCATCAATTTTATTTTGACGGACTAAGATATGTATGTATTATGCCAGAATTTTTCTCATCCATTGAATTTTTTATTCATTTGACAATCTAAAGAGCTAAAGATATAAAATTGTACGATAATTAGTAAAAGGCTGACACATCTGTAATCTAAGACTTAGATATTATCTGAAATTTTGAATAAACTACGGTTTTCCTGCCTTTACAATGAAATATACTGGGAAATAGCCTTTAGTTTGTTTGAAACGGCAGAATATTCGATGTTTAAGTTCATGGTTAAAAAGTTAATCATGCCCCGGACCACTGTTAAATTTTCGGCGTTTAACCACAAACTTAACAACGAGTTAACTCGACGTTATCTCTGTGCAACAGACTTAACTTGGAGTTAAGCTAACCATGAACTTAACCACAAGTTAACTCGTGGTTAAATTTAACAACGCATTGTGCAACCGGGTCCTGGTTTATGCTGTCGATCTCATCCATATTATACTGCTCTGACCTTGACCTTCAAAAATGTAGGGTTTGACGCAATGGGAATTCAGGGGAAAAGATTATACTTCGGGCACATCAATAATTCATAGAATTGATTTCAAAATTTTGTGGACACAGAAACTTTCTTTCAATATCATTTTCACCAGTGAATGTTCTGAGAGCATGCATGAGTGATAACATGCACGACAGAGCACAAACTGTTGTTATATCCATTTACATATCCATCTGTGAGTTCTTTTGGGCCCCCTGTGTCATGCTGTCTAGTTTGTATGGTCATCTAACAGTGATGAGGTTATTCACACTACAGCTGTGCGTTCTCCGAGACTTCTGGGTAATCGGAAAATGGGCCACTTGTATACACGTAATCAAGATAACCACACCTTCTGCAAATGGCGAGGCAGTCGGCACCGATTGCCCATTGGTCTCATTGGTTTATATGGGGTCTTTTGTGTTTGATGTTTCTATTGTGTGATTTGATGTTCCTTGTCCCTTTTGCGTATCTTTCTGTGCGTGTCTGTTCTTTGGTTTTGCATGGGATGTTTTACTACGGAAGACAGTTCGAGCCATGTTATATTTTTTTACTTTCTCGTAGTTACGAGAAAAAAGTTCTCATAGTCACGAGAAAAAATTCTCGTAGTTGAAACTTTTCTCGTAGCTACGAGAAACTTTTCTCCTAATTAATTTTCTCGTAGCTACGAGAAAAAGTTTCTCGTAACTATACAAGAAAAGTGTCTTGTAACTACGAGAAAAGTTTCTCGTAACTACGAGAAAAGTTTCTCGTAACTACGAGAATTTTTTTCTCGTGATTACGAGAATTTTTTCCCTTAACTACGAGAAAAGTTTCTCGTAGCTACGAGAAACGTTTCTCGTAACTACGAGATAGTAAAAAAAATACCGGTATAACATGGCACGAACTGGCTTCCGTATTTTGCTATGGGTGCTGCCCAAACCTAGTGTCGTTGTAGATCCCCTCCTTTCTGATGTTTTTAATTATCTCTCTCGGGTTGTTATTCAAATAACTATAAGAATATTCAAAATTTTACACACTATACCAATCGTCAGATATGATGTATAGCACACATGTAGCACACCTATCTATGATTTTCTTCCTTATTTAGCTTTAATCAAGTTTATAATGATATTGTTGTGAGAACAAAGCTTTTCTAATATGACTTGATACAGGCCCCATAGCGATAAGCCACGCCTACCCATTCTCTGAAAGCAGATAAACCGGCAGGAACTGGTTTTTACCAATTTCTTTCATCAAAAGGTCTAAGTTTGGTCATCATTAGAATAGAAATAAAAAATGACAAGCCGGGCTCTATTGTCTCATTATGCCCTCGCGTCCTCAGCCAATCACATTTATCACCTCGCCGATGACGCGGCTCGGTAATAAATGTGATTGGCTGAGGATGCTCGGGCATTATGAGACAATAGAGCCCGGCTTGTCATTTTTTATTTCTTAATTTTACACCGCAAATATTTCTCTGTAAAAGATGTGCCCTACAATTCTAATGGGAACTTGTAAAGAAGTTGTGATACATACTATACCCATTTCATATTTAGCTAATTGTTTTGTGGTAACATCCTCTTCTATGCTCCATGTGAACTGGAGTAGTTCATCCCTCTTAGATCTTGATCCATCTGAAAAACACAAAGCATATTTTATAGTTTTAGGTCTCCCATACATTTTATTCTCAGGCTAGGACGTTGGTTAAAATTATTTTTGTGACGACTTTCTCGTGACATAATTATTTCAGATATGCCTAAATGAAATTAGAGTCCGATTAGAATAGAATAAAAGGAGTGCTAACAATGAGGGGGTGGACAGGGTTAAAGGGAGGGGAGATAGGGGTGGGAGGAGGGAGAGAGGGGGCGGGAGGGGGAAAAAGAGATATGATTGGGAGGGCAACAGTTACAAAAAAAATAGAAAATAACTTTAAATATAAATAATCTTGCTCCTAGGCGTTCATGTACATAATCTCAATTTGAAAATTACCTCGAAATTCATCTTTATTTACCTTTAAAATTTTCCGGATCTCTTCGCTCGCCGCAATTTTCAATTCATTTTTCAAATATTTCAGGCTCGCTTCGCTCACCTTAGTTTTTCATCTGAGGAGGTCTATTTTTTCAAGGTTTAAAAAAAGGAAATAACCCAAATAACTTCACTATAACTCTATTGCACCAGTTTACACTTTTAAGTTTAAACATTTGTCTAGACCCCCCAAGACCCCCTCCCCCCACTTTACACTTTACTTTAATTTACATGTACCTTATATATAGTTTGCAAATTTTGCAGGCATTCTTCAAAGCAGCCATGTATTTTTCCTATAATCCCTATATTTTTGGATGTGCCCTATTTTCCTTACATTTTTGCCAAAATAACCCCAATTTTCCTATATTAGCCCTGTAATTTCAAAAGATTCCATTGAAAGCAAAATCTTGCTCTTAAATGATAATATTCACTATTTCCTCTAAATTGAACTACTACACGAAATATTGCCTTCTTGTAAAAAATACAAGCTTCTGGTAAACGTACCATGTTAAAATCTTGGACAAAGTATTTTCATTAGGAACATCGGGAATTGCACAATCGTTCAGTAATTTATATCGAAATTGATTACTAATTTGGCATTCAAACGTTTGAAAAAGTGTACTCAGTATTATGTGAAATTCATGTGAAATATTTTTCACATAAATTTTGTTTGAAGATTAAATGAATTTCACATGAACTTTCATGTGAAAGGAGCTGTTAAGATAAGGCGTAGAATCTGCCCTGAAAAGTCGAAATTTTAAAATGCAAAATGGGAGAATCTATTTCGGTAGAAATTTCAAGTAACTTGGTCCGCATATGAATCTGCTGTCAGATGGGATAATTTATGCAAAATAAGACCGATATTTGGGTCAAAATAAGCGTTTTTTACACAGAAATCAATGGAAAACGGAAAAGTTTTATACAACATCGTTCCCCCCGCCCTCGCTTTACGATGCCACTTTCACCAAAGGTGTATATCAATAAAACACATTTTCTGGCCAAGTGGGGTTCTGAAGCGAGGGGGGGGGGGGGGGGGGCAATGTCCCACAAGCGAAAAACGAAAAAAAGGGGGGATGGATGACAATTTTTAAATTTGCCTCTAGAGCGATAAAGTAGGTTATATTGCCATCTTTTTCGTTTTATATCACGGAACAATATATTCAGAGTGTGTTCCAATCAAATATGTAACCGTTTGGAAGGAAATAAACGAGAAAATTGTTTATTTCTACACCGTGTGTATTTCGCGCCTGAAAGATACATAAGTGGCCGAGAAGAACGAAATAAAACCGTTTTTCAGTTTCCGGATTGCAGAGTTTGCCGATTATATAGATATAATAACCTCAAAGTTAATTTTGCTTATCCCTTTTTGACAAGAAAAGGTAACAGAAGCATAATAAACGTAAAAATGTGTAAAATAATGCTTTTTTGTGCATTTTCGATCGGTATTCAACGTTTTCCGTCATCTGTACCCCTACCTCTGCAACCCGTAATTATTACATCTTTCACCAAATTTATTTAAATAAAATATCCACCATGAGTCTTATAATAGTGAGTGGACTTTATATTTTTATCCTGACCAACTTTCATCTAAATTGGATGGGCAGCGCACGAGAAATAGTCGAGTGATTTCAGGGCTACTTATCAGCTCCTTTACTTGATGCTCGTTTCATATGAAATTTCATGCGATGTACAATTGGCTGTGTATATGGTTACACACAGGCGGTAATGACAATAGAATTTGGCGCGTTATTCTAAAGTTAGTGGCTCAAATTACAGTTATCTCTCTTGCACATAAATATCCCCTTACATGAAGAAGAAAGTTAATTAAGATAACAATTAAAACAGGAAAATAATAAATTAAGATTAAAAATTTGCATACTGGTATTGTCGGGAAAGATTGCTTATGGTTACAAATAGTGACTGAAATGATTTTTGGTGGCTCTGCTAGAGGCATCACTGATGAGAATTTAATATTCGAAACACGTGTCTGGTGCATGGAAATTGGTTTGGAATTTTCTTCAAGAAGGTATAGAGTTGGAACTCTTCGACATTATTTTATATGAAACATTATGCTGGTATGATATTACAGTAATCAGATAGGTTTCCTGTACTTGTACAGAAAAATAAATGATGTCTTTCAACATGAAACACATGCTTTAATAGTATGCACAGCATGGGCGGATGCAGAAATTTTTTTCGGGGGGGGGGGGGGGTTACTTAAGTCCGAATTTTTTGAAGAGCAAAAAAAAACAGCAAACGCAAGAAAATAAAGTTTATGTCAGTTCTGTTTCTCTTTATTAATAAAACAGGTAACTGGAGAGCAATGGCGAACAAAAAGCTTAAAATCTTGAATTTTCACATCATAGTACTTGATTATTGATTGTCAGTTCTAATATGTAAATACAACATATAGCGAGCGCTATCGAGCCAGTGAAATTTTTTTTCCGAGAATTGGAATACAATCCACTATTCGTGTCTTTTTCAGTTTCTTTTCGTCTTTTCGTTTTCTTAATGCCCTTGTTTATTTACCTAGGTGTAATGTATATGTGTTGTATATAGGAAAGCGCAGCATCATTTGAAAATATTGTACATGTATGTAATAAATTCTGGCGATCGTTAGCTCGCCAGAGAAATTTTTGAAATACTGACGTCAAAATATTATCAAAATGAAAGATTTCAAATACAAATTCATGATATATTTTTTTCAAATATTATGACAACAGAAAGGGAATTGGGACTTAATCTTATGATATATATATATATATATATATATATATATATATATATATATATATATATATATATATATATATATATATATATATATATATATATATATTAATGAATTTTTTTAGATATGCTTCGAAAATTCCAGGGGGACCCCCCTCCCCCCACCGACCCCCCCCCCCCCTCTGGATCCGCGCTGGAACAGTACTTTTACATAAGAAACATAACTATCTGATATAAATTATAAAACTTGTGATACATGTACATCGATCGATTTAAGGTTGAAAGCGGACGATCGATCCCTCTTCATAATCGAATCAAAATAGAGGCAATCCCTTCAATACTATATTTCGTATTTCACATATTTAAATTCATTCACTTAGACTGATGAATGAATGATTATACGGGAATTTCCAAAGTACTTTTTATAGAAATATTCATAGCGGAAGTGAACTAACCACAAAGCCGCAAAGTTGTAAACAAGGTCACTTCTACTGTTCTATTTTAAAAGCTACCGTCACAGGAAGAAACCGCAGAATTAAAGTTTACATAACAGAATCAACTATATTAGAAAATAAAGTGTAAGATTAAAGGTATCATGACCTGAATTTATATATATATCTGTAAAGCCTATAAATGCAAAGAAAGACAGAAATATGAAAAACGAAAATAAAAAATACGACTTAATTCTGAAAAAGAGTTCCATAGACTTCTTGGATATTTTTTTCTTTCTATTCAATACCCCCAGCATGAAGACCCAACACAGCATAAACGAATGAATTAAATGAATCCATTCTAAAATAAAGGCAATTCCTTTAATACCGCGATACGATGTGTCACATAAAACGAACGGGGTTTTAATGCTACACAATGTCAATGGCACATTTTATAATCAAGGAATCCCTAAAATGTTTTTTATAGAAAGACGTAAACTAACAGGCCCTTTCGCAATTTCATAATCTGCCATGTCAGGGGAAAATTAAAACAAGCATACTAAACAACGTAGAGATTCATGTGGTGTGATAACCAAAAACAAACTCAAATTGACTTCCGCTTTGATAATTGCATAGTTTCGATGTAAATGCAGTAAAGAATAAAGTTCACAAGCTCTACAAATAAATAATTTTTAAAGTTCTGAAATAAATGAAGTCAATTAATGACCTATTATTTTTAAAGTACACTTATACATATATAAAGACTATTTAAGAAACCATGGTGAGCGAGCATGTGCGGGATCTAGATATTTTTTTCATAGGAGCCAAAAAGGAGGGTCAGTGAATTATACGCAAAAATATTAAACATAACCATTAATTAATTGCTATCCAAGGGGTTTCCCGACCTAGCCCAAACCACCTACAGATAGAGGGGGTGGGGTTAAATTTGATGTTGCAAATATTCCCCACTACAAGTGAGGGGTTTATTTTTTGTTTCAGTTTTATGTACCACTTCAAAACGAGTGAAGATTTAAGTGGGTTGTGCAAGAGGATACTCTCATGTGCTAGATTGTGAGACCTACTTCAACAGCGATTTCTTCCCGACACGCACACGTCTAGTTTATTGCATTTATCAGACAATTGGGATACTGTCAAGAAAACGTCCATTCTCTTCTCCAGAGAAGGAAACCCGTAAGATGAATATTTTGACAATTTCAGGGTGTAGGGAGGAAATGACCCTGAACCCCCATCCCACATCCCCTCTCTTTTCTATAATAGAGAATAATAAAACTTACCTTTCTTTCTTTCTGTATTACATGCACATCTTCCGTTTATGATTTCTACAAAAGTTTCAGCCCATCTTGAGTCTTCAATCTGATCCGTTACACAGAAGAAGTCATAGTCAAAACCATCTGACAACGGTGTTCCATCGCTTAATTTTGCTATGTCCTTCTCCAACAGAATGGCGATGGCAAGTTCATACTGTAGTTTGGAATTATAATTAAAAGTTTGGTTTATAGCTGCAAGGACTACTTCACATTCTGATATGTTTCTCTTTATTTCAACCAGATCGTGATAATTTTGAAGTTCTCCATCAACTGATTTTGAAAAATGTAGCCTCCTTTCTCCAATAACTTTTTCTACCTTTTCAATTTCACCTATGTCGGAACATACAATGTATATATGTTTGTCATCCATGCCTTACGTTTTGAATACAAGAGCATGCACATTCGTTTTTATCACCATTCATGAGTTTACTCATTGTGTCGAATCCCATGATCCTACAATTTGAAGGAGTGTCGTTATATCCAATATCCCACGTTTGCATTATATAATCAACAAGTATTTTCACCTATCTAGATTCTCGGGTGTATTAATACCAGTTGAATGAAACGTGACACTCCTTTTATCTATCGATCTACTTAGTAGGTTATGAACCTCTTGGTATTACTACTGATTTAAAACCACAAACTATGAAAGCTGACGAGAAAATCATGGTATCGTTTGTTTTCCAAATACTAGAAATGTACACTCAATCCGTTCCCCAAAGTACCAATTTTGTATGGTGTAATTCTGAGTCATCAATGGTAAGACACTCTCTTTATCACACCTATCATTTTTAAGTGGAATATACCATTTACATGTCAGAGTGCCAGATTCATACTCTTTTCTATTTCGTTTTTTACGCTTTTTCTGTAAATGTTACACTTTTTTCTGTAAATTTTACACTTTTTTCTGTACATTTTACACTTTTGTAAATTTTAGACTTTTTTTCTGTAAAATTTACACTTTTTTCTGTAAAATTTTCATATAAAAGTTTAAAATTTACAGAAAAAAGTGTTACAAAACAAAATAAAAAAAGAGTATGAATCTGGCACTAATACGCTTCCGTACAGATAACAATTATCTACATGAAAATAATTTTTCAAATCCAAGTAAAATTAAGATATCGTTTGCATCCACAACAAAGTTTTGTAGTACATGTACTTTGCATTCAGGAATCACTTTTTTCCGTCTGTGTCTGTCGGTCTATCTATTGGTAAAAAAAATCAGTGCCTTTAATATGATTTTTTTTAAAGACACTTGTTTCGAATTTGTAACCATAACAAACCTTTTTCAACTTTTAAACGTTTAAGTGCAGGTTATATTTCTGATTGATATTTAGAGAGGGGGAGCTTTCCCTATAAAAAAAGTCACTCTGAAGACTGATTTTTAAAAATCAATGGAGTGGTTTCCGAAAAAAGTAAATTATTGTAATGATTAATATTATTTTAAAACTAATATGTTGGAAAGGGGGGGGGGGGGGTAGGTGGGAACTCTTCAAACATTCATGATTCGGAATTCCTATACCATTATAACCGTTACTGGCACTGCAAAAATGTCCAAAAGTACATATGGTGCTCTTAGATTATAATTAAATGTTAAACATTAAACATTTCAGCATGGACCAAACATGCACGTTTCGGGTACTTAACCCTCGTCAGTGATCCTCAGTCTAAACAATGTAATATGGCCAAAAAGTGTGAAATTATTATGTCCAAAAGTGTACCGAAAGATGTAGCAGAAGGGGTGGGATATGATGCTACAGGGCCCACGTTTAAGGAATTTCAAGAAATTTTGTAACAGAAAATTTCAACTTTATTTATTTTACAACGTTTAACAAACAAGTTGCACAACTTATATTAATGTCTCATGTTAGCTCTGATGTTGGCGTGAGTGGGTACAAGGAGCAGGAGGAAACCGCAGTATCCGGAGAAAATCCCCCTGTACAGGTCTGGATGGGGACCACCTATCATCCCATATAAGACCCTTCGCCGAATTTGAGATTCGAACCCGGTACCTCAGAGGTTAGAAGCGAGCACGCTACCACTGCGCTAAACCGGCCTTAGTAGTTAGATTGGATCATATAAGAGATCTCTTCGTAATCACAGGGGAACATTTTTGCAAGAGACGAGAAAAAAAGCAGCAAGAACAAACATTACCTTTTGGATAAACTTTTTAAAAGAGTATCTACCGGTTGCAAAAAATGTCTTCTCCCTAATGCTTTTATCGTAGATGCTAATGGTAAAGTTACTTCAATGAATCACATAACAGGGTTATATTCCTATAGGCACATCTTCTAGCAGTGCTCTTGATGTAGGCCAGGTTTTGCAATTTTCCTCAATGGAGATGCCACAATGTTTCATTATGGAGGAAAGAAATTATAAGGTCAAAGTCCCATAACTCATTGATTTTTTAGAACTAAATTATCTGCCTAAATTAACATCTTCACGCAGAGCATTTCATGTCGTTAAAGCTTGATTGAAATCAATTCAAAAGTGTTTGAGCAATTCCGACTTCAAAATACCTCAATAACAATATGCATGCAAATTCTCAGTTCAAAGGACATAGCTCCAGGAACAGCTAACAGAATAGAAATGTCTCTCTTCATGCATATCTATATATAATGTGCACATCTGTGCAAGGTGTGCTGAAATTCTAATAAACGGTGAAGGAGGGGTGTTTCAGTATAAGGCATATATGACATGTATAATGTCTACGTTCAAAGGAACGTACCTCCTCCAAATATTTTCAGTACAAAATGATCTCCTTTTATTATATTCTTTGAAGATTGTACTCTTTTTTTCCTACCAGGCTTGGTAAATATTTTATTAAACGATGTACGAGTAGATGCGATTACGAGGTGAGTTTGGATTAACAGATGGTCGGAAAGACTCACGGGCAGACAACCATGGCAAATAGACAGTATAGACAGTATAGAAACATTATAGTACCTTCCTGTCACACCTGTAGAGGACTTATGATTATGAAAGTCATTCAGGTGTGACAGCTGTATACGATTTTATGCAGTTTTCAACCAAATTATAAGTGACATTTCAAAAATTGTGAACACTTTCACCTATCTAGTCTTAAAGTATGATCTAAACTCTTTATTTCAAGATAAAAAAAGGATACCTTGTGTTTATTTATCGAAAAATAATGACACATAATGTACACAACCCTTTGTTTACGTACATGCGTGCATGATTACCTCTTAGGAATTTGATATAAAAAATGACTCACATATTATGTATTATTTTCTGAAATGTCTTTGTCTATCCTCAAAGATTATAATGATATCAAATTCAAGTTTATAATGCTTGTCATTGTCAACATTTCATGGTAAACACGTGGTAACTCTGACGCCATTTTTCGTGGCCTGAGGATTGTTACAAATTTGATTGGCTTATACAGCAATATGACCTTCAATACAATGTTAAATGTCTTCAAATTCAATAGCATCATTCAAGAACAGATAAATTTGCAGCATTGGCCAAAAAATGCAATAATAATGTGTACTCGCAATCATATTTTTCAGTTGAATTAGATAATATGGTTGCTGGGTTGTTGCTTCATATTTCACTGCGATCGATTATGCTTGCCTTTGATGCAAATTTTGTAAATAACACAATATAAATGTCCAAAATACGCATGGACAACTGTCATATGAATCATTTTCTTCTTGGCAAATTTCTAATTTGCCTTTCTTTTTTATGCACCTTGAAAATTATCATATGTTTTGAAAATTAATCAGCACATTTATCTAAGTCATAATATGGCACAGCACAATCTCTTATTGCCTTCTGTTCTTTTTGTATAACATTCATCAGATCCATCCTTCGTATCAACGGCGTTTGCCTCCAAAATTGAGATCTTGTCCTCTGAAACTCTTCTGATGGATGTCTGAAATGAAGGTGGTGCTGAATTCCTTTTGATCTGATGGAAACGATTCAAAGAAAGCAGGTATTGTTTCCTTTCTTCGTTGCCTAACTGCTTGTAGTTGCTGCTTCTTAATTTGATAGAGATTCCCGATGAACAACTACTTCTCGGGGAAGGGCTTACGGCAAGAGAGGGCTTATGTCGCCTATCCTCTCTCAACTCTGGTAGTTTTTCTGTAAAATAGATCAAATATTTGAGGAAAATATCAGATTCAAAATTGAATAGATCAGTGATACATCAGTGAATGCATGTCAAACACAAAAGCTGAAACCAGATTCCAAAAATTCCAGATTCCAAAAATTAGATTCCGTAATTACATGTAATTATGTATAATGAATCCTATGGCTTTGCTAGCGTAAATCATTGATAAGTTGATATGTAAATTGGAATTTATATGTCTTATAGTACATACCCATCAATTCGTCTGCAAGAAATTGATTTCCCGTCTTCTTGAACACATCTACAATCATGTACAGACCATGTTCTTTCGTACTCAGTACTTCCAATAGACGCATTATTCTCTGGTCACGTGTAGTTGGAGCTGAGACGTAAGCCTTGGTGACGTCACTTAGTACATCTTGTGAGATCAACTGTGACATAATGGTTTTTATATCTACCATATTTTGAACTAGATAGTCTGTCATCTCCGTCAAAACCTTTTTGTGGTTCTTTGGCATATGGGTCTCTGAATAAGAAATGATAAACTTTTGCTATGTCTGATCTTACTTCAATTGAAACACAACAAATCTAGAATTTCTTTTTTGTATGACAAGGCTACCTATAGTTTTCAACAGGGAAAGAAAACAAATTTATGTAAATTATTCCTCGTTTCAAGCGTCATTGTTATGGATGGTTAAGCTTATATTTAGCTTACAACAGCCAAAACCCCTAAATGTTTAGTTTAAACATATTTTTTTCCATCATTTCATCATCAGAAAAGGGATTAGGCAAAAGTTATAACGACATTACATATGCCCTTTCCCTAAATGTTACCGAACTCTTTCTTGGCATATATTTACATGAAGCTTATGCTTTATCTTCCATCACTGATTTCGTTATTAATCAAAAGCCTTGGTTTCATTACCTTCAGTGTTGATATTACATGATCTTAAAGCTTTTCTCAGCTTCCTTGCACTGACTCTGCCAGGGAATGATTCGTGCCATTTCTTCACAAGCTGCCAGAACATTTCTGGAATTCCATGTTCGTAGAAAGTATCAACAACATCCAAATGATGATCGTCCAAATCTAGCTGACGACCAATCTGTCTGATATGGCATTTTGCTGGAATAAGCATGTGTGTGGTGAATAGGTTAGAAATTATTTGGACCAGGAGTCCCCGAGGGCACATGAAGCCAAGTTCGATCGACTTTGGTTGATCGTCTGTCTCTTCAACGCATTCGAAAATTTCTGTTATCAAAATTTCTTGAAAGGATCCCGGACCTTAAGGCCCCTTTTTGGATCATCTATATATCGATTGATTATAAAGATTTAGTGTCCCTTTTTACATCAGAAGAAAATTTAACATTTTATGAGTAAGAATAATTATGATAATTTCGTTTGTAATCTCATCACAATTTATGTAACGTCTATACAGTTAAGAGGGGTAACTGAAATATCCGGATAAACCGCCCTTGCTCAGGTAAAAATCAATGCAGATATGTAAAAGGCGTTTTACATGCTAATTTTTACTTTGTGCACTGTATTTTTTCTCTGATTTTCTCTAATTTCAACATGGGTGCAAAAGAGAATGGCTAATTCCTTTTCAAGGAGAATTTGTCGTATATCTATCTTTCACTAGTTTGTCTGAATTAGCCATTCTGTTTTGCGCTCATGCGCCTAATTAAAGTGAAATTTATCATAATTACCTGGGTTTTTTGTGCACTGTTCAACCAAAGCTCACGAAGGATGGGTGTGTTTTAGTAAATTTTGCAAGCGCTTAGGGTTATATCTTAGCAAAAAGAAATATGAAAGTTGTTGTTCAGACATAGATCAAACAATTTATATGATTATTTCAGTAAATTTTGAAAATTTAAAAATCCGATTATTATAGCCTTTCCTTAAGGTCTGGGATCCTTTCTAAAACGTGGGTCCTGTAGCATCATATTCCACTCATCCTGCTATGTCTTTCGGTACATTTTGGACATAATATTTTTCACACTCTTTAGTCATATTTCATTGTTTAGATTGAGGATCACTGACGAGGGTTGAGTACCCGAAACATGCATGTCTGGTCCATGCTGCAAATTTATCTGCTCTCAAATGATGCTATTGAATTTGAAGACGTTTAACATTAAAACATTATTCTCATGCAAACGTAATGACAATTCAAACATACTCAAAAACAATAACATGCACACTCCTGTCCTAACAACGAACCTGTCATGTCCGAGATCATATCTTTTTTTACCCTTTCATTTTTCTTGCTCATTAAAGTTTTTTTCATATTCTATTTGATAACTATCTCACTTATCATCTTTTGGTATTTTTGGCATAGTTCTCTGATATCCCTTGGTATCTGGTTCACTTTGGAGTTAATATTCTCTTGAGACTGAGTCAGCAAGGAACAGAGAAAACTGTGGGAAACTTTATCCTTTGCATCTCTTTTGTTCTGAAATTACAAGGTTCTTTTGTATATTTAATTTTGATTACTAGTACCGCTTGTATATGCAATGTGCTCGTACATAGATTTTGTCATCTTTGAGTAGTCAATCGGTCTGGTCGGTAAATTCCATCGCTTCTTTTTTCGTATATAGTCCTTGGGCAATGCTTTTCGGAAGAAGAAGGTGAGATATCACTAGAGAGTCTGTTTTCCGAAGACATTGGTAAGGCAATAAAATGACAGAATTATCGTTAAATTATTGAATGTATATGACTTTACATAAAACGAGGAGATCATTGAGCAACTACCTAATGAATCATTCTTGTTTGATGCTTGAAGAACTTTCGATTGTACCTTGCGGAGTGTGGTAATTAAAATATAAAACTCACGGTGTATATATGAATTTGCTAGACTAAAAAGAGACCCGTCTATTGAGGTATGCACGTGACAAGTTTGAGCATTTCAAGGTGAACTATTTAACCGGACAAGTGGGAATGTTTTGCACACGTGATTCATTTGTTACTGACGTGGCAGATGAGCATCCGAATTTGTCTCTTTGGTTTATGTGTTTTACAAATGTAGTGTTTTGTTGTCTTTGACGTTGGTCTTTCTTGTCCCGTGTTGTCTCTTATTATACTTGTCTACTCTGTGTTTTTGCATGGCAGTGTTTCTTTGTTTTGCTGAGGGTGCTATAACCGAGTACTGCTGGAGATTCCCTAATTTCTCTTTAGGGACTTAAATAAGTAATAAATATATGTACATAGTTCTTATTTTTCTGTAATAACATAATTAGGTCATTTTTGTAATAAAATAATTTAGTATTAAATCTCTTCCTTGTTAATATTCCATGAATGTTTCTGGTCATATGGCATAATTTCGCGATAAGTAGGTATATTATCCGTCAAACTGGAAAACCCATTATACATAAAGTAGGATGTATATATGTGACAGTTATGAAAGAATGACGCAACTTGCAAAGCGTCTTTTCAAGAAACTCCATGACAAATCCGGGGCTGCTAAAACGTCATTACAGATCTACAATTTTATTTGCAATATAAGAAATAAATTACAAGCCATTTTTGACAAATTTTAAGTACTTTTTAAAGGAGCACATTCGGTAATATGGAAAAACGTCCCTAATTTTAGAATGTTTTAGATTTCGATTGTATTTCGTATCTAGGAAGTTAAATGTGTGGTTGTTTGAAACACCAAATAAATATTTTAATTTACGTGCAGTACACCGACAGATATGGCTTCAAAATCGGCTTAAAGTCGTAAAATGCTTATAAATATTAAGAAATTGGCACAATTCCGTTCAAAATTTATGAAAATAAGTAGGGCGCCAGCCCTTACCCAAAATAATTTTCATACAAAAAGTTAAATTTGCAATTTATCTTTCGATCTACACAAAATTTATGTTGGGTGAGGGTTGGCGCCTATACTAATTCTAAAGATTTATGCCAAAAATATGACGACTTTCCTTCATTTTCCGTCATGCAGGGCAAATGACGTCAAAATGTGACGTCATAACTGACGCACGTGACGTTTTGACACCGAAAAATATTTACTTTCTATTTCGGCAGGTATTTGAGATAAATATAAGAGATGCTGAATTATAATTTTCATAAACTACTTTCAGTTTTAGGAATAGATGAACGTCTGATGGGACAAGATCATAGGTTAAAGAAGATTCTGACGATAATTTCAACAGCACTCACAATAGAGCACCAATTGAGCATCGACGGACCCCTAGCAAGCTAGAGATGGGACCAGGTGCCCGGGAGGAGTAAGCATCCCCTTTTGGCTAGCCACACCCGCCGTCGATGTTCATGCATGAAAATGAAAACAATATTTAAATGTACATGCACTGTCTAAGGTTATGTTAATAAGGTGGATGCTCAATCAAATTAAAACCACAATCACGAATGACAGCTATGGCAGTGACAGACTTGTGAGCAGGAGCATTGACCTAATGAAACAACACACCTTTCACTAGTGAGCTTTTCATGGCGCTCAAGTTTGATATTTTCACGTAGCTGTGTCAGAAGTGAAGCATAGTATGTGCCATTGATTGTTTTTCCTTTTTGGAGATAATCTATCAGCAGAATACCTTCTTCCACCCAGAACACCGAGGCTCATAACATATCGATCAGCCCCGTATGTTGTTTCGTCTGAGGTTTGTTGCTTGTTTCATCATTTTGGTCATTTCTGGGAAGTCTTGCAGGGGATCTTCCATATTCCTATTGGTTGATATGACTCTTCAAATGGCGATACTGTCATATAGCCGTATGCTGTATATGTTAAAGTAGTATATTCTTGTCCTCCTTGTGTCTGTTTATCTATTGTCTAGCTTCATCTTGCGATTTATCACGCCTCGTACTTATTCAGTCAATGACGCCGCAGTATTACGGTCACGTGGTGCCCTACCTGACGCCGAGGTAGATCACTAAATTTTCAAAAATTACACAGATAATGTTACGAAATGGTTCGCGGCATGATAAATTCGTTATAGGGTTAATTCCTGTCATACCTCCTACTCAAAGTAGGTGTGTAAATATGTAGGGGTCGGCCTTCGGCCTCAAACCCCCCCCCCCCCCCCCAATTCACATGCCTACTTTGAGTAGGAAGTATGGCAGGAACAAACCCTATAACTAATAGAAGAATCTTTTATTTCCTTAAAAGAACAAATGACAAAACCACTGTTTTGTCATGATATGTGGAAGGATTACTGTATGTAATCCAGATAACAACCATGATCCTTTCAAGCAGAGACAAAATAGACCATTTTCCAATCTTGTAATAGAACTTAAAATGCCCCATTCATCATCTTTTGACCATGTGTAATTTTTTATAATGACGTCACTGCTAAAAGATGCAATTCCATTTCAATTATGAAGAGCGCAGTTCCAACCTCGGACATTTTTCGTTATTTTGTCAGTCATTTTCGGCAAGTGGTCTATTCAGTGGTGACTCCTCAAGCAAATGGGGGTGTTTTGCATGCGTTGTCATTTGTATACTTCGTTTTAATCTGAACATTTCATGTCGACTATGTATCTTAGCGTACAGATGCCTTGATTTTGACCAATAGAGTCGTCAAATCGTTTTCAATAGTACTTTAAGGTGACAAATCAGGTAAATGCATACATTTTGAGAAGAAATTGTAATTCGACAGAAAAAAAGTGAAATTGATGGCATCATTGAAGCAGGAAGCGAGAAAGAGAATGATGGTTTAAAGGACAGAAAATTATGAATGTGAAAAAAATCTTCAAAAACAAATATTCCATAATTCTTACCATTGCAATTTCCATCTGAGTAGATTCCATTTGCATCTCTTCGATCAGATCATTTATTGATCTTTCTTCTTCTCTCCATATACACTGCAACATTTTGTCAATCTGCAAACTGACAGCATCTGAAGAAGTATGTTTTGTCAATGAAGGATTGGGAAGAAAACTTTAAGTCTTCATGATATAAAACTAACTCCAAACCAGCCCACCACGCACCAGACAAGCGTCTTGGACATCAAATCCCCACCAGTGATGTCCCCAACCACAGCGACATCAAAAGCCGCCAAAATCTACCCCAGCAGCGCCCTCCGCTTCCACCCTATGAATACAAACTTGTGCACCCACCCAACAGAGAGTGAGCTGTCCCAAATTTCCCGCTTGGTCGATATATAGCAGCACTTTCAAACAAACTCCATGTTCAAAATAGCATATCGTAATATTGATAGATAAAAATTGCAAAAAAAGTATGATTCTATCATCTCTACACAGCCAATTGTGTGTCACATGAAATTCATATGAATTTATCATAATGTAATTTTCACATGAAAGTTCATACGAAATTCATATAGATTTCACATAAGATTTATGTGAAAAATATTTTACATCGATTTCACATGAATTTTTCTTTGTGACCTTCATTCGAATTTGAACTCACATAAACCTCATGTCGGGAACTTCGCATGAATTTCATGTAAAAATAAATTCATGTAAATTCCATGTTCGTGCTCGCATCACATAAATTTCATGTGAACTTAAATGTAAAGTTCATGTAAATTTTATATGAATTTCATATGAGCACAATTGGCTGTGTATGTATGGAGAGTTAATCGCATTATAAGGGAAGATACGTACCTTTACTTCTTTCTCGTGGCCTCATTCCAATAATGTTCGCCTTGACAGTTTCTATCCAGTCAGAGTGTTTGCCAATATCTATGATGCAGGTGAAATCGTATTCAAATACATTTGACAAAATAGTGCCATCGGTAAATATCGCAATATCCTTTTGTAACAGAATGGCAATAGCAAGTTCGTACTGCAACTGGGACCTGTAGTTGAACGCCTCGTTTATGAAAGCCACTACCGCCTCGCAATCTATAAGTTTTCTCCTTGTTTCCATGAGGTCACGATACGTTATATCTCTATTAGTCGAACATGCCTTTGAAAACGCGACCTGCCAGTCGCCAAAATGTTCTTTGATCGCATAAATCCTATCTTCATTACCACATATAAAGTAAATGAGGGCACCCTCCATGTCTTGATTATTTTTTTGTGTTATTTCATGAAGATGATCAAAGACGATTAGCCCAATCCACGGTCTTTCTTTAACCTAGATATCTAAAAAGAATATATAAATTCAAATCAATCGTTCCTTACTTTCTATATAGATATAACCTCAGGCAATGCATGTATTTTATATATTGTTTTCATTTCCGTGCATGAACACCGACGGTGAGTGCGGCTAGCCAACAGGGGATGCTTACTCCTCCCGGACACCTGGTCCCATGCACCTCTAGCTTGCTCGATTTGGTGTTCTATTGTGAGTGTTGTTGAGATTATCATCAGGATCTTTTTTAACTCTTACGAAGATCCTTAGCATTTTTTTTTCAAATATGCCTCCAGAAAAAGACGATCAATTGACGTCATAGAAAGGTTAACTGTTTATCTAAAAATCATTATTCATTCGAAGAAGTGCCCCTCTACACGACCTGAATATAATGTTGTGATCAAGCCTTACCATTGGTCATGTAATTACTTGTATGACATTTTGGAATTAAAATCCAGAAGCATCTGCGACGTCACACATTTGACGGTCAGATAGTCCCTTCATATATTATGATAAAATCGTGAACTGCTCAGCGATAGAAGTCCTCAACTGGCAATGGCAAAAATCATTTTACTGAACACAATTCAACCTCAATTTGACATGAATGTATACTTAATATGTACATGCATGCCTACACAAAAACAAGTTTAATGTATATATTAACAGGAAAAATAAATCCAGAGAACTGAAAATTTCAAGTCTATGATCCGTTACTCTTGCAGAAAATGTTAATCAAAACCAAACTTGAATTTCAAGTAGTACTACCCGAAACGTGCATGTCTGGTCCATGCTGCAAATTTATCTGTTCTTAAATGATGCTATTGAATTTGAAGACCTTTTTACATTTGAATCACTTGGTGAGTGTCACTGCTGGTGGACTAGGAGTCCCCGAGGGCATATTAGTTCGATCAGCTTATGCTATTGAATTGGAAGACGTTTAACATTTGTACCACTTGGTGAGTGTTACTGCTGGTGGACCCGAGGGCACATGTAGCCAAGTTCGATTAACTTCTGTTGATCGTTTCTTCAACGCATTCGAAAATTTCTGTAATCAAAATTTCTAAAACGTGGGCCCTGTAGCATCATATCCAAACCATCCTGCTAAGTCTTTCGGTACATTTTTGGACAATATAACGTTCATACTCTTAGGCCATTTTTCATTGTTTAGATTGAGGATCAATGACGAGTGTTAATTACCCGAAATGTGCATGCCTGGTCCATGCTGCAAATTTATCACATTTTTTAAATGATGCTATTAATTTAGTAGACGTTTAACAATCTTCAAAGCTTTTGCATTATTTATCAAAATTTGTCAAATTTACAGAATGGACCAGACATGCACGAATCAGGTGTAGAACCCTCGTCAAAATATTGAGTATCCAACAGTGAAAATATATTCAGAAGATAACAAACTATTGGAAGGAAGGATGGGATATGATGCGTAAGGATTCACATTTTTTTAATTTCATGTAATTTATCAATCTGTAAATTAAGAATGTTAATGAAGAACACGATCAAATACTAGTATTGTGATCGGAACCTGGCTTCTTGTGCCCTCAGGGACCTTTGATAGCTCTACACCATCCGTGACACTCACTAAGTGGTGCAAATGTAGTAAGTCTTCGTGTGATGTAATGTTACGTCACACCTAAAACAAGCATGTTCTCGCACAACAATTGTTTCTGAGTACATTGAGGAGTATTAATCTATAATTTATTGCCCAAATAATATATATATTTATAAAATATGTAACCTTTGGAGGTCACGGATGTGTTTTTATCTACCAGTCCATCTAGGCTTAGGTTTTGCATGCAAAAAGGAGACGCTGACTCTACCTAGGCACCTGGTCCCCCCCCCCCCCCTCGTGGGGTATGCTTTCGTTAATTTAATTGATAATACCACCTTTATGAATGCAAGTTATAGACTTTCGATCTTCAGTACATTGCAGGGTCTGACTAGCATGAGAATGTATATGATATGTAGGTGACTGTTCCTTCCTTCCTTAGCCTTTAGTCTCCCTAAAATGAAATTAACTCAACTAAGAAGTAGATAATTGACAGATCAAAGAATATGTAATACTTTACAACTGTCCTTTACCTTTTCATGTCACCCTTGCATACACTAAAGGATTTTTCCTTAGTTCCATTTACTTTCTTTTTGCTAATATTTCACTAAAGAATTCCGAACACATACCTTACTTTACTTTCTTTTTGCTTACATTCTGGAAATCCAAGATTCACATATTTACGGGAAAGCGTAACATGTCAAGAGAGGAAGTACTTGGCTAATTGTGCATTATGTGTTGTCTACGTCCGGAGATGTACACTTCTGTTGCTATGAGTGATGAATTTGCCTTCCGGGTTCAACAAATGTATTTTGTATTTTAATGAAAAGTGGGTTTTTTTCTGACAATTGGCCAATTCTCAATTAAACGTCATTTCTTGGATTATAAATTCTTGAAAACCTACTAGTTCTCAGATATCAATTAGTCGATCATAACATCATTGCTCTTAACACTTCGTTATGCATTTGCAAAATTTTGATTTTGTCAAAAAAAATGTTATGATCGCTGAGCGATATAAGTCCCCTACCGGCGGCATATATCTATGTCCTGCAACTCTGGCTATGAATTACTCTTCAATTAAACATGAGTTATAATTAAACCGTGCAGCTCAGTTCTGAGGTTTTATCTGCTTTATCGATTCGAAAAAGAGGTAAAGCGTGATGAAAGTTGAGCTTGCTCTGTAACTATCCAAGACTAAGCTGAGTATCAAATTTTACCTGTCAGTGAATATCTCTATTTGTTGCAAGAAGAAGTGTGGAAAACTGACAAAAAAATTGCAAGTCATCAAGGGGCATAACTCCTCGAAAAACAGGTCAAACGTGACAAAAGTCGAACTTTCTCTGTAACTATCAAAGACTAAGTTGAGAACAAATTTCACCTGAATATCTCTATTTGTTGCAGGAAAAAGTCCGGAAAACTGACAAAAACTGAAAGTCATCAAGGGGCATAACTCCTCGAAATATAGGTCAAGCATGACGAAAGTCAAACTTGCTCTGTAACTATCCAAGAGTAAGCTGTGTATCAAAAAAAGTCCGGAAAACTGACTAAATCTGAATTGTGCAAGTCATCAAGGGGCATAACTCCTCGAAAAATTGGTCAAACGTGACAAAAGTCGAACATTCTCTGTAACTATCCAAGACAAAGCTGTGTATCAAATTTCATCTGAATATCTCCATCCGTTGCAGAAAAAAGTCCGGAAAACTGATATTCGGACAGACGGGCAGACGGATAGACATCCGACAAGGGGTAGTAAGGTATTACGTACACTTGTCTCGAGAAGATGGTATATATGTGTATTGAATCTGGCATTTTTTAACAAATGAGTTAAACGGTTTAGTACCCGAAACGTGCATGTCTGGTCCATGCTGTAAATTTATCAGGTTTTAAATGATGTTATTGCATTAAAAGACGTTTAACATTGAAGAAGATCCTGACGGCAATCTCAACAAAATTGAGCATCGACGGACCCCTAACAAGCCAGAGGTGGGACCAGGTGCCCGAGAAGAGTAAGCATCCCCTGTTGGCTAGCCGCACCCGCCGTCGATCTTCACGCACAAAAATGCAAACAATATCTAAAATACATGTACTTTCTAAGAGACACGGGCTTCTCTGTGAAGGCAAAACGTTCCTTTTCGTATACAGTAAGAAAGGAGGAGATCTCCAACAACACTAGGTTGCAGCAACCACAGCAAAATCTCAAAACACCCAATGCAAAAAACACAGAGCAGACATCCACAGAAAGAGACGCAAAAGGGACAAGGAACACCAACTCACACCATAGAAACATTAAACATAAAAGACCACACATAAACCAACGAGACCAATGGGCAACAGGTGCCGACTTTGGACGGCCATCTGCCACGTAAATAGCAGACGGTGTGGTTATCCTGGATTATGTGCGCACAACCCTCCCACTATTCCGATTTCCAAGAGGTCTCGAAGAATGCACAATTATGGTGTAAAACAACTCTTCACTGTTAGATGACCGCACACAAACAAGACCTTAAAACACAGTAGTGTTACTAAATTGCAAAACTTTACTAGTACATGTATACATAATACTTCAACAATTTTTTTTTTATGTTCTCATACGTTAATGAGGGATACACTTGATTTATGAATATCCTCTCTCTGTATATTTGCATTTGGGTTATTTCAAAGCAACTCCTTATGAATCACTTTGTTGTTGTTGTTGTTTTTCTTGACGAAAATATGAGTTCCAACTTTGCCGAGGTCTGGACTTTAATAAACCAATGCTATGCACCAGACATGTGTGTCTGGTGCATTAAAATTGGCTTGAAATTTTCTTAATCTGCAGTAACCTCTTTTTCACATATTGAAAAAAAGAAAACAATCACGATAACATAACGTTTATTCCCGTGATAAATAGATAATATTTGAATAATAAAGAAATAAATAATCCATCACTATAACAGATAAAAATCAAACAAACAATAATATTCAACTCTCCATCCATTCTATAAATGGATACTGTCTTTAGCGTCCCGAGCCTTCTAAACGATGCTCCTTTTATGTTAAGGTGGAATGAGCCGGCCTAAAAGAAGGCCTGAGAATCTTTTGATCATAATTTTGGCTTCTGGATTCAGTACTGACTTGGTTACAGCGCTGTTAGAAATTTTCTACCTGCAAATGGAAAACAGACTGGATAATTCGACACATTTTCTTCTACATGTATTTATTGTTTTCTTGTTTATGAATTGAATAAATACTTTATTTTTTCACACAATAAGAAAAGAAAAGTGCTCACCCGTCATGGTTTCTGGTTTTATGAAATCATCCATTTGTGTTGTTACGAAGTTGTTCCCTGAAATTCATCAAAAGATGCATTATATTCAGTGTATATTCAGTATTTAGCCTTGTTGTAGTTACTCCTTTTTTCAGAATTAGTAAATTGTCACAGAGGTGGTGTAGCCATGAATTTGCCCGGTTCCATGTGTGCTTTGTATGTTTATGACAGATAATCCTATACTGCCAATTATTTCTTTTTAGAGCATTTCTGTTTCGCTCATGTAATTATATAAATTACTTAACTTCAAAGCTTTTAATGTATCATAGATATAATAACAATATTGTCGAAAAGCTAGAAAATATATACTACCATATCTTATATATATCTAGAATTTTTGCTTTTTAATGATTCATTCTACTCGCCATGAAAATGTTTTGTCCCGAACACGTCCAAAGTGGTGAGTCTTCGTCTCACTTCGTGGTATTTCATTTTTCTGTCATCAAACAACCGGAAGTAGACTATTATATTCCAAATGCCTTAACAAAAGACAGGTATACTTACTTCCAGAATTGTCTGTGTGGAATAAATGCGAAGACGCTATTGTTTTCATCATCTTCTTATCCGTATCGTCCATCATTCTTAACTGGGCATTTGTGAATCTGAAATTTGAGAATTTTAGATTTCGTTTTCATTTCTCAACAGAGTATTTCATTTAAGCAAACAAATCTATTTTACATATGCATCGCTTTTTATTTCTATGGTCGTGAAATTGCCAATAAATATTTCCCTCTTGTGTCTTGTTTTCATCAAATATTGTTTTCTTCTCTCTAATTATGTGCTTTTATTTATCTAGTCATTTTCAGCACTCGGGAAGGGAGTTCTTCTAGTGCTTAGATAATTTTCCAGCATTTCAAATTGTATTTTAGATGGCCTTAGACACTTATCAGTATATAAAGTACAAAATTCCCTGAATGGGTGGGTTTAAATATTACTGACTCTGAGCTACTTCCTATAAGGGTAAACCCATTTTGATGTCGTAAAATTCTTTGGAAATCAGTATAAAAATCGAGAAAAACAAACTTCAAATGCATTTATGTATTTCTAAAGGAATTTCTGATTTACACAAAATGCCGTCCCAATTGTGACAAAATATAACTGCGTATTAAAAAGACATAATAAAACGTTCGAACACTCACGCTCTCCTATAAAGAGGATTGAAATCTGACTTCATAACGGAAGTGGTAAAAGCATGTTCCTTATCGGGCTGTCTATGAGCGGCACGTGCCATAAGACTCTCGTGCTTGCTGACGGCGTATGGGTCGGCTGCTTTCAAGTCCTGAGTATTCTCACTCATACTGACGTGTTTATATTTGCTCTTTGATACATTCTCTGTTTTTCCAGCCGCCGGAATACCACCGTCCGTTTTTGGATCCCCTTGGTACTTCATTTGTGTTTCCGATGTGAAGTCCATAGGGTTATATCCTACAATGAAGTGAGTACTTCGGCCATCGTTTAGCCTTTGTTTACACATGCTGTCCTTGTTTTTCCTTCTGTCCATTGCATGACCACCGGACATAAAGGTACCGATGTAATTGTTCTGAAATTAGAAGCAGAAGCAACGCTGGAAATAATAAAAATTCTAAGTATATCCTGTCGATATTTTAAAGGACTCTGTGACCTAACCAAAAAAAACTGAAGTCTTCGTCTCTTATGTTGCTTTTCACTGCAAGAAGAGACAACACTGTGAACTATGTACTACTGTGCTTCATTTTAATTGTTAGGTCACAATACTCATATTATACTTAATTTAGTATGGTGTCATCAAATGGAAAGTGTATAGAATGTAAAGGTTATGCTTCACATATTTAAGCATGTGCTTTAACAATTGAACCGATATGCCTATTACAATACAAGATTCAAAGTCACGATGGACCGATTGGAACCATCATTAATGTAACGCGAATTGGTTGTGACAAATAATCGACAAAGTGCAAGACAACCTCAACAGAGAACAACTGGAAACGACAAAACAAAAGAGAGCAATATTGCACTTGAAGACGTTAATCTATTGGACCGATATATATTACAATACAAGATTCAAATGAGTTAAAGAAGATCCTGACGATAATCTCAACAGCACTCACAATAGAGCACCAAATTGAGCATCGACGGACCCCTAGCAAGCTAGAGGTGGGACCATCAAAGTCACGATGGACCTATTGGAACGATCATTAATGTAACGCAAATTGGTTGTGACAAATAATGGACATTGTGCAAGGCAACCGCAACAGAAAACAACTGGAAACAGCAAAACAAAAAAGAGCAAAACTGCCAAGACGACCAATGATCCATGCAAACAGAACATGGAACGTTAATGACTGACGACGCGAAAAAAGGAGGTGACCAAAATGCATGTAGGCACGTTCGTCTAACAGTCTGTGATCTGCTTGTTGCCGTCTCATTTTTTGTCATCAAAGAAGTTCGCCCTACTATCAGATGAAATTTGCATGATCGACCACTGAAGACCAATATTGTGAAGCGTACGTACATTAACAAATGTGTTCTTTCCAGCTTTGCTTCGACATACTTCACTTATGTCTAATCAAGATACATTTTATCGGATCTTTATTTTTTGAAAGTATGCAACATTTTGTTGTTGATTATGCTGCTTTATGCAAATTCTCCCTGATCAACATATTGAAATACACCTCAAATATATGACAGTAAGTGTTTTGAATATATTTCCCTGACCTTGTCGCCATATCACTTCTTTATAGACATAACATCAGACAATGCATAAACTTTATCTATTGTTTTCATTTTCGCGCGTAAACATCGACGGCGAGTGCGGCTAGCCAACAGGGGATTCTTACTCCTTCCGGGCACCTGGTTCCACCTCTAGCTTGCTAGGGGTCCGTCGATGCTTAATTTTGTGCTCTTTTGTGAGTACTGTTGAGATTATCGTCATTATCTTCTTTAACTCAAATGTCAATCAGTCAAAAGAGAAACTTATAGCAAATATAAGCTATAATATTCCGCTTATATCAAATTTAAATTAAAGGATATATAATACATCCACACGTATTCTAGAGGCTCATTTTATACACATGTGCAGTCTCTGATAAATATGGATTCGTGTCTTACCTTGGCCTCTGACGTCCGGTTTTCTAGTCCTGGGTAGGGAAGGGCGTCATTGGGAGTGAGATAATCAAACTCCACCCTGGGTCTACCTACGGGCTGCATTGGCCTGTACCCCCGGGGCGGACCAATGTAGTCGGAATGCGCCACTGAAGTAGAAAAGGCATTTTTAAATCCATGGAAAAGACACGTGGGAAAATCATTGATACATAGTACATATGTAATGTTTTTTGCAATATGTCAAACATCAGACTGAGTTTCTTCTTTTCCTAAAACACCGAGGCAACCGGTCACATTCATGATGATGGCTTGAGATTTAAGGAATCATTGCAATTTTTTTGTGTTATTCTATACACTTTCCATTTGATGACACCAAATTGTGTTACCAACGGCATTGCTTATGATGTTGCTATAAGCGTGTACTTCAGGTTTGGGTTGATGCAGGTATCATCACAATTTTTAGGCCAATCAGAATCTTTGTAACAATTGAAGTTTAATGATAGCTGTATCTTAGCAAAAATTATTGTCATATGACAAATTTGAAATGATAAGACATTTAAACATCCATTATTACTATAAATAGACTATATCCAGTTAATGAAATATCAAGGTAAATCCTTACGTGAAGCCATTCTGTCCTCCGCATGCCGAGTTTCATCCATGCTCATTATAATATTATTGGTACGTCGACGCTCGATGTTCACCTCCAATTGCGTCTTCCCTTCTTCGTTCTAGAAAAGAGTATTAAAAAATTTTTCGATATTTGAAACAGAAACTGCAGGTCGTTGCTAACGAAAAGAAAAGCAATAAACTGATAAAAGGAAAGCAATATCCATGTTATGAAAACCTTGTTTATAAAGCAAAATACAAAATTGAGGCACTAAAATTCAGATTTTTTTTCAATGGTAAAATACACTATTGAAGTCATTTATTTCACCATCGTGAAATAAAACATGAATACCGTTGGAGGAAGAGCGGGAGTATACGTAAAGTCCACTTGGGCTGACGTCGGTGCCACACCCGAATATGCTGGATCGTTCTGTAAAAGCTGCAATGTAAAAATGTTTATTACTGATAGAATAGAAAACATAATTTGAAAACGCTCTTTTTTATGTTCTTGACCTTTTAATTAAAATCTGACAAACTAATTTTTGTTTTAAATGGAAAGTGAAATTGTTATATTATTTTGGGTTAAAATCATTTCAAAACTTAATACTAATGCGAATGTTTTTGAATTCATTCAAAAGTATTGCATTACATTTGTTTTTCCTAACTAAGAAACAGAAATGAAGATCACGAAAAAGAAATGGTATATACTGTTAAATTACCTTTCCTGCATCCGGGACTAGGCTTTTCTGTGGTGGACCATAGGCTTTCGTTGGGCCCGGTATGTAGTCCTTGCCATACACTGTGTGAATCGTGTTTGGATCGGAACCAAACTGTGAAAAACATGAGACATATAGAAACAAACGCCAGTTTCGTAGGTATTTTATATGCGTTTTTCAGCAGCAAGATGATAGATATTGTCAAATGAAGATTGTTTATGTTGCCAGCTGTACGTGAGTATGTTAAACGTTTTCAAATCCAATAGCATCATTTAAGAACAGATTAATTGCAGCATGGACCAGACATGCACGTTTTTGGTAGTAAACCCTCGTCAGTGATCCTCGATTTAGACTATGTAATATGGCCAAAGAATGTGAAAGTTATTATGTCCAAAATGTACCGGAAGACGTAGCAGGATGGGTGGGATATGATGCTACAGGATCCACGTTTTAGAAATTTCAAGAAACTTTGATAACAGAAATTTCCGAATGCGTTGAAGAAACGATCAACCGAAGTTGATCGAACTTGGCTTCATGTCTGATAAGATTAGATTTAGGATGAATGCATTCGTATCGAAGACATACTGTAAAAATAGCTAGAATTATCAGGTTGTTAACGGAGGAATCATGATCGATCTCTTGAAGATCTGCATCAGCAGAAAGTGAAAAGATTAATTTCAGTTCTATTCCCAACAAAATAGTAAAATTGTTAATCAACTGTCTCTTTTGTCTTCTTTTTTTTTATTCGTTTCATTGTTTTTGTTTTCAAATTTCTCATTGAACATTCGGGTCATATTTGTTGTCTACTTCGCTGCATGTATTTTGATATGATATTATAAATGAAGTAAGAGGTCCTTCAAATCCAAATGATATCAGCGATGGATCGAATCGAGCATCCATCACCGGAAATGTTTTCGGTCATCAATTGAAATCAGACAATAAACTGAGGGCTAGGAAATGCTTACCTGGAAATGTGCCGATGTCTGATACGTTTTGCCGTCTTCAGCATCTGTAATGATAGAAAATGATGGCAAGAGATATAAGATTGTGTTTAATTACCTCTAAGCTCATCTATAATTCAACATCATTTCTGTTCTCCGCGATTTATTGCGAAATTATCAGTGAAAAATAGTAATAGCCGCTGTAATGAATATTGATTGCACGGACAGAGAAATGGACATCCTTTAAAACAAGTCCATTTCATCATCCTTTGATGGATAATAATTTATCTATTAATATATTATAATAAATAACAATGAACACTCTATATTCACAAATTTTCGGCCACTCGACCTTTATCAAGTGGAAAAGCACGAATATAAAAGAATTCTACGTAATATCCATTACTGCTGGTAAACAAAGCCCAGCGTAAAATGAACAAGGTATATCATACAGATACGCTGGGCTTTGTTTACCAGCAGTAATGGATATAACGTAGAATTCTTTTACATTCGTGCTTTTCCACTTGATAAAGGCCGAGTGGCCGAAAATTTGTGGATGTAGAGTGTTCATTGTTATCTATTATATTAAACTTCCCTACGGAGGACACTACTTCATTCTATTAATTAATTTATTTATTTATTTATTTTTAAACTATAAGCCTGAACTTTTAGCAAAGAAGCTTTCGGCCGCGCTACCGATTTGTGGATATAGAGTGTTCATTGTTATTTATTATTATAAGACTCTTTCATGGTCTTCTATGAAAGATACATCGGTTCCACCCGAGGGGTCTCAAAATCATGTAAAACCCGAGGCTTGCCGAGGGTTTTGCAAAATTTTGAGACCCCGAGGGTGGAAACGATGTATCTTTCATAGAAGAACATGAAAGAGTATTTTTCTCTCATATCTAAGGGTCAAAACAAAACTGAAAGAAAGGGGACGAAATTTGAAAAAATGTCAAGTTGATCCAATCGCAAAAATTTTGCGATATTCGAATTCAGCGCCCCCGAAAATGGTTTATTCTATAAGAATAAACTACGAATATTAGGCTTTTCAAAATAAAACGCAAGAGTACATTGAAAAACGATCTTAAAATCGAAGTTTTATGGCGACGTCGCCGCTAGCTTGTTTGTTTTGCGGGCTGAAATCATGACGTCACAATAGCGTAAACAATCGAAACAATAGCGTCACGTGATATGTGATACAGCTGTCACGTGATATGTGATACAGAAGTAGCTCACATAGCTGTATTTCATGGGCCTACTCTGTAACACATACGCGGGTATGAGAGAAATTAAACTTCCCTATGGAGGACACTACTTCATTCTATTAATTTATTTAAAAATAAAAAATAATGCCTAAATTACCATGCTTTCCTTGGTTGAACAAAATTGAAGGGTTTATATTTTACAACGATCGTCTACGACGATAGGAGGGAAAAGAAAAGTCGTACCTTTGAATACTTTTGGTACGGTTGTTTGTCTGGCATATGACGCCAGCTGATTGGTTCTTGATTTGTCTTCCGGAAGTGACTCCGTGGAACCGGAACTCTCAACTCCACTGTCGTCTGAATCGGGTTTCTCTTTCTTCATACTGGAATAGCGAAAAATCTGGTAAATGTGAAGTGTATGTATTAATGAATTCCATTTTCAAATATTTTATATGATTATTATTAGCTTCGGTTAGCTAACCCCAAGTTGGAACTCTAGAGTAAGGGCTTAGGGTTAACTCTGAGGAGCGGGGACCCTAGGGTTAGGGTTAGCTTGGTTGAAGTATCACATCTGATTATTCGCCAATGTCATCGAATTTGAATTAAAAATGAAAATAAAACAATCAATGTACGTACTCTTGGGCTTTGAGTGCCCGGGCAGCGTGTTCACCCGGAGGGAGTGTCCGTGGGCCAAACTCATCGTTAACTGTTGTCTGGAACTTTCCGACTGAAATTGCATGATAGGGAAATGGTTACACATAGCATTTGACGGACGAAAACATTTTTAATGATGAATATAAGAAAAAACTCCATTTCCATTATTCTCTCCTTGCCTAAAAAATTTATCTTTTTCATTCTTTCAATTTTACCTATAGAATATGACAGATAGCGTACTTATTAACAATTTCATAAATTAGTTATCTTTTTATGACGGACTGTATGGAACAGTTAAGTTCTGATTTTCCAGGTTCCACTGTACTTAGCATAATATGTTTCTGCATGAATCCATTGAGTCTGTCTTTTGAATTAAAGGATTTCCCTAAACTTTCCATTCTATAGATCTTTGAGAAAAAATTAAATTGTTGAAATTGAATCGTCCCCTTTAAATGGAGCGAGAGACTATTGAATTTGCTGTTGTTTTAGAGTCACGATGATTGAAATAAACGACTTCGCCGCGTCAAAAAACTTTACGGGGGACATGAATTTAGAAATAATTGACAAGAACATAATAAAAGATAAAGCGATAAAACCTTAATTTTCACTTTCTACATTTTTAAAAGGAATGGCAATGTAATTGGGAAAATCATTCTGCGGGGTTGTCGGGAGTATGATAAAACGTCAAAAGTCTTTGCTATTTTAAAAATCCAAAGTGATAAATTTTTCTCGTGCCATGAGTACAATTTTTGTTATTCACTGCGTCATTTCCTATTGATGTCATGAATATTCAAAGCATGATGGTTTATGAATATTTATTAACCTACATGTTTTCTGTTGATATCATGGATATTCAAAGTATGGTTGTTCATGAATATTTATTTACCTATTCCGTCGTAGTCGCCCTGTCTGAACACGTGGGACACTTTCTCCATGTCTTTCATAGACTTTCTAACGGCCTTGGTGGAGTCCTGGCTGTCACGTGTAAACACATCTGGAGCCCCCTCACGGCCGATACCGTAAACACGCTGGTGTTCACTGAAAATTCTGTAATAAAAGAATGCAAAGAAATAAAGCAATGATCCCCGCAGGAATCCACAGCAACAGCCATATGGAATGACGGAAGGAAAGGGTGGCCAATATCATTACTACAAAGACTACTGTACAGCAAGACGCATACCATCACAGCCAAAATACGAAAGCATGGAAGAGCAACAACAAAACAATCAATTAGAAATTTTAAAAGGGAACTTAAAATTCATGCGAGTGTCCATCCTAGGTACCCCCGGGCTATTTGCGCTTTGGCTGAATACAGCCAAAGCGCAAATAGCCCGGGGGAACCGAGGATGGCAACTGTCCGGACTTTCGGTAGACATCTCTACCATTTTCAATAGCAGAAATAATTAACTGAAGAACTTACGCGAAGGTTGTTACCAACATTAGGACAAACTTCAGTGGTAAGAGTCGACATGGTACAAAAAGAAAGTACCTATTCCAAAGTGAAAAATCAAATTGTCGCAATCGGAAATGCATGTTGCAAATTCCAACCGAAAATTGAAAACATTTTTGCTGTTATATCATTTTTGGTTGGGATTTGCAACCTACAAAATATAGTGTATTTACCACATTTTAAGTTGATATTACATTTTTGTTCTTACTTACTGTGGTCTGTCACTTCCAAATACAATATTTGTGTTTCTCTGACGCCAGAACCTTTCTGGATCTAGTGGCAGTTTCATGATTGAAGTGTTAACACGAGGGTACACGGGATGAGAGGCCGTGGATTGAACCATCTGTAAAGTAACATAGATATTTTTAGTGACATATAGGTCCAATGGGCCAGGTGCAAATTTTTACATATTGTTTTGTACATTGTTTGTATCACATTTTTAATTACACTGAAATTTTAATTGTGAAATTTTATCTTTCTGATCGTGCATGTTATGCAACCGAAACACTTCAAGCTTCTTTTTTCTTTGCACTGAAATATTTTATTTTCCTACCCTAGGAAAAAATCCGTTGGCAAAAAGATGATATTTCAGCCCGGTACGTCATAAAGAGCGCATCCAAATGCTCGACTTGCTGTATATTTTATTCGTTAATGTTGTCCCACACCCAACCATCCCCCTCCTTTTTAACGGGTTTTTTTTTGGGGGGGGCGGAATTGTGGTGGGGTTTTTGGGGAGGAGGTTTGATTGATGTTTATTTTTTTTTTTTTTTTTTTTTTTTTTTTTTTTTTTTTTGGTGTGGTGTTTTGTTCTGGTGTTTTGGGGTTTTTTTTGTGGTGTATTTTTTAATGTGTTTTTATTTCCTTTTCATTTTTAACATACCTCTGGTACATAGTTGGATTTATACTCGGAGTCTGCCAACTTTCTACTGATCATAAACCGTGGTGCCATGTCCTGTAATATATAAAAAAAATATGAGAATATTCTGAATTTCTGATCAATACTTCTGATACTTACATAAGAAATGTAAAATTGAATATTTCATATATTTGAAATTTTTCTTAGATCTTCTTTTTTTCGGTCTTTTTCAGTCCGTCCGCTATATGTCTTTATAGTTTATAAAAGGTCTTAAATTTTCTTTTTTTTTACTCACCGGCCAGTTGATTACACGATCTGCAGTAATGGGATCTGGCTATGAAAGAAATAATGATATGAAGATTAGTTTTTGTTCCCTTCTTTGTGAATATAGAAAGACGAATTTGAAGAAAAAAATGTTACATAAAACATAATTTTAACTATTTCGAAATATGTTCAAGTTATCAAAGATTTTTTTAAATTTCTTCTCGTTTTTTTTTTCAGCCCTTTCCTTTGATTAATATTACTTTTGTGTTCGACTAGTGCATCACATGATAGATCCTTGGAATTCCATTGGTTGAGCAAGCGGGGATTATGAGAGAATAGCGGGCACTATTGCTTTTTGCTTTACAGAGGTACGTCGCTTGGAGAGTAACGCGCTATAGGTGTCGCCACTTCATTGTAAAACATCTGAATAGCTAAGTAGGTCCTTTTGAAATTGCTATCAAGGTCATGTGATGCACTAAACCTATTCAGTAATGCCCGTTTCTTTTATAGCGTTGCTTTGACGCTCGGGCATTATTTCTTCCAAAAGCAACACTATGAGAGAATGGTACCCACACAAACGGGCATTGATAGGTAAATATTATTACTTGAGTGATGAGACACGTCATAATTATGACATCATACCTTACTATACTCCTGTGCCGGGAAGTCATCCTTGGTGGTGCTTTGTTGATATGTTACCGTGGGAATTTGAGCCCCACTGTCGTTACCCAACTCAAAATGATGACCCAACTGTAAGGAGAAAGGGGGAGGGATAAATAAAGCAAAACAAGTTTATTCTAAAGTAAAAATATTGTAGTAAATATCGATGTACATGTATTAATTTGTACAGTTATAACGCATACTTACGTGTCCTTTCTGTTCTTGTAATGAACTTGGGTCCAGAACACGGCCCTGTTTCAAAAACGAATAAGACTGAATTATATGAAAAGATGAGTTCATGTTTCCACTGTTCAAATTCATAATTTTACAATAGGTAAAAAAACTTTTAAAAAATAACATCCAAGTGCTTGCGTAAAGGATAGAATGAAAATTGTTGCTATAATAAGATTGTGCACTAGTCGTGTATAAAAAAAGTAGCTTAGACCCACATTGACTTAGAAAAGATTCCAGAAGAATGTCAAGGTCAGAGGCTAAAGATGAAGGTCACATCCAACTGCAATTTCAACCTCCCTTCGAACATAAAGCAGACTAATACTGTGACCTCACTTAATTATTTCTTACCACACAGGGTAATAATGACAAGAAGAACACTGCTGATTTTCAAGATCAAAGGTCAAGGTCACAATTCTAGAAGTCGAAATGATATATAACGGATCCATAAGATATTCTATTATCAAGATCAACGGTCTAGATATCAAAATAGTGTATATTGTACGACGGACACATATTGCATCTTTGCTATTCTATTCATAATTGTCTGTACTAGACTATTCATTTATTTCTATCCGTTCCTTGTCCGGATTAGCGGGTTTTTACTGTTCGTAAGTAAAACAAACAAAGATATAAATGTGTCGCTTCTAGACAAATAAAATAATTCATATTCAAACGTATTAAAAGGGATGACCGAGTTACTCAAACAACTTTTAATTTCATCTACTCCAAAGTAGATTTTGAAAAACTAGTCAATGAAAAATATTCGATTTCTCCATGTGTTAATCCATTTTTTCTCCAAACAGTTGTCTTATATATCATACGTTGGTAACTTTAACTTAGTATAAAATGAATACCTTAACCATTCCCTATTCAAATCCATTTAAATGTCTTTTAAGGCTTTAGAAATTAAATGTGTTATATTGATTTCAAGGTAGTACTTATTCCATTGTTAAATTCGTTAATCTATAGTTTTCCTTTTCGTTCAAATTGATCGTTTAAATTAACCTGCTGTGTTTTGTTTGCGTTCGTTTAGTTTCGTATGTTTTTGAAATATGAAAATATAGGGAAAGTTGAACAAATGTTTGCTTTAATTTCGTTGATGAACTAAAGAAAAATTACACCTTTGAAATCAAGTAATCTACAATAAATTAGAATATTAATAAACAGAGAAAAAACTCTTCATTCTAGACGCTCTAGAATTTGATGATTTTCATACAAGAATAAGGCATACATTTTCGAATGTTTAGAGACTTAAAATGTCTTACTTTCGTTAACTCCTCATCATTGTTATTGTCATTGAAAATAAAAATTCAAGTGTATTGAATAAAACGCATGTACAGTACTACAATTTGTCATCTCTCTTTTAGTTTTAAAAAATTCTTATTTTTTATAAACAATCACAGCCATTTTCATTGCTAAATGCTTTCGGTAAAATCGATCTGAGGGGTAAGTTTGCAAGGGTTCTTTTTTTTCGTACACGTATTTCAATTAATTATTGAAGAGTTACTATAATTCATAAATTGATGATTAAAAAAACCTAACAACAGAATTGAACGAGCGCAAAATAGAAAAATAAATAAATAAAAAAATTATAATAGCTTTCACTTACCAAGAAGTTCCTCTGGTAACTCGTATCAAATACATCATCTTTTAATTTTTTGACGGTATAATTATATTCCCCATCCTTAAGAACACTGCTTTTTGACAGTCTGTGACGAATATCCTCGACCAGGAGATTCCGGGAGGGTCCGTAAAGCCTCCGTCGCCTTTCTTCTGGACTTTCCATGGCCGGAATTTTATTTTTCCCAAGGAAAATTCGCACTTAGTCGCTGTCCGTTCCAAAATATGAAAAAAATCCCTCCCGAAAATAGTTTAATTCCTGTAGGCACTATCACATTGTGTTTTATAAGTAAAACAATAACAGAAAACAAAATCAAGTAAATAAGGCTTTATGATACCCGATCGCTTGACTGGCGTCGTTGATTGTTCTACGCTCGTTCTAATCCCATTGTCTCAGGTAACCAATGGTGACGTTGGTTCGCAAGCCGCGATTTCTGGCAGGGTGCATTAATAACGTCTCCTTAATCCATAAGACTTAACAAAGAGTGAAACTTATATTAGGGAATTAAGGTATGAAATACCTATCATATATTGAAAAATGTGAAATTGTAGATGAGCTTGAAATTTTTCAATCTATGTTATTTCGAATTAGGCACGTCTTGAATATCACAATTTGCAAAACTTTGCTACAATTTTGGCAATACGGCACGGACTTTGGAAGCAATTCAATACCCAAAAACGGTGATACATAAAATGAAGTAGAGATTAAAATTAAAGAATAAGATTGTAGAGGTTAAATACTCTGACACCGTTCTGATATCGACATTGAGTGTGCATAACACGCGCGAAAAACTCAATTCATTCTTATCTGCAGTTCTTGTTCGCACACAGTATGGGAACAAAAGAATTATTTGTAATACAAAATTTGTCTGGTAATTGCATAATCTGACAACGTCTACTAATAATAATTAAGTTATATTTGATTAGGCAGGTTTTTATAAAAGCCGACGGAAATTTAAAATAATACAAATAAAGGACCCCCTGAGTGTGTGGATTTAAACGGCGTGTAAATTGTAACACAAACTCATCGATGTAAAATATGACTATATGTACTTTTAAAACTTATCTATTTGTTTTTGTTCATGTGTGCTGGCCTATTTATTTATTTATTTATTTATTTATTTATTTATTTATTTATTTATTTATTTATTTATTTAAATACAATAAAAACACTATATTTTTCCGTTCGTACCGCAAACGAGATACATTTGTATGTACCGCAAACGTTGTACGTACCGCAAACGAGATACATCCGAATATAAAATTGGTTTAAACAGTATTTATTCAATTTACATAAAATAATTATTACAATGAAGAAAGAGTTTGAGGATTGAGTAACAAGGAGATACCTTATGAATACAAAATATAAAATTGGAACTGAGATATTCAACGGAATCAATAGAATTTTTAGATGTCCAAATTTCGATTGAAAATGGCCACTTCAAAACCGATTTATTTACAAAAGAAACGGACCGCCACTTATATTTACATAAAAGTTCTAACCACCCATGGAAAACAAAAGAAGCGATACCGTACGGACTCGGACTCCGACTTAAAAGAATATGTTCCACCGAAGAAGCATATCAAACGCGCCGAAATGAACTTAAAACACATTTGACAAAACGGGGATACAAAAACAAAGAGCTAGAAAAACAACTTGCGAAAGCGGATACCCTGGACAGGAAGGAACTTCTGAAGTACAATACAAAAACATCAAATGACAGAGTTCCTCTTGTGTTAACTTATAGCGACGCGCTACCGAATGTTCATAGCATCGTGCGGCAAAGGATAGCAACATTACACAATTCCGAACGGATGCGGGAAATATTTCCGGCACCGCCGCTAATTGCGTACAGAAGAGATAAAAACATTAAAGATATACTTGTACACAAGAAACACAACAATATCTTCTACGGACATCCAGACGAATGCAATCCATGCGGGAAGAAATGCGCTATATGTAAATACGTAGTACAAATAAACACGTTCCAAGGCACAGACAGACAGACATACAGCGTTAAAGGTGACACTAATTGCAAAACAACAAGTGTTATTTATTGTCTGTTTTGTAACCGATGTAATAAAACAATATATGTTGGCCAGACCGGGCTATCGTTGTATGAAAGAATGATGGTCAACCTTTCGAACATCCGTAACATGAAGCAAGATCCAATTTCAGAACACTTTACAAACGATGGACATTCGATCACCGATTACAAAGTTATAATTATCGAGAAAAACTATGAAAGTGAAACCGCCAGGCTAACAAAGGAATCCTTTTGGATAAAAAAGTTGAAGACTCTCCAACCAGATGGACTAAACACGCAAATTGACTTGATATAACTATAAGTAGAATTGAACTTTTAGTCATTTTAATTTTAAATATCATGATTTAAATGTAATGAAAACTAAGTGATAAATCTGTAATTTCTCAGTTATCATGGTTATATAGTGACACTTACAACAGACGTTTTAACATCAAAATGTTAAATCAATAACTCTATCTTACTCATATGTATCTAACTATGTATATATGTTAGCGACTTGTATAGCTTGCTCCTATTGAACAACGCAATTTTGAAGACGCTACTTTAGTGCCGTAATTTTATGACGTCACAATATGCATTGTAACAGAAACATAATAAAATCCGCTGAGGAAGGCCGTTGGCCGAAACGTAAAAAAAAAAAAAAAAAAAAAAAAAATCGGAAAAATATAGTGTTTTTATTGTATTTATATAAAAAACGACTGTGTTTTATTTATTTATTTATTTATTTATTTATTTATTTATTTATTTATTTATTTATTTATTTATTTATTTATTTATTTATTTATTCATTTATTCATTCATTCATTCATTTAATAATTTATTTATATATGTATCTATTTAATAAATAAAAATGAACACTCTATATCCACAATGAACACTCTATATCCAGTGGATATAGAGTGTTCATTAGAGCAGTTGCATTTATTACCGGCAGTCATGACTGCCGGTATACTGTAATCAATCGTGACATACTTGCACGGATAAAATAACTCTTGGCAATATGATTGGTGGATAATTACAAAATATGCAAATATTCGTCAAGGTTATTCTGAATCTGTGCATAAGATGCTTCCATCAGGTCGGCTGAAGAGTCTAGATGACTTGACAAATGAAAGTCATATCGTATCAGAGCATTTTCTTCCAAAAGATGCATCGAAAAGTCTTTGTATCGATACGTCCTACAACAAATCACAGATCCTCGGAAATTTCCGTAGCTTGAATCGGAAATAAAAACGGAAAAAGCCCGGAAATGTGCGATTGGTCTAACAAGAATAAAAATCGTTTATTCCATTATTTCCTTACTAGAATTTTACAACATTTAATGTCAGCTAACTGCCGGCAAGCTTTTTGTAAAAGCTAATACTTGTTTTACTTCTTACTTTACTTCTACTTTTACCTCACCTCTACGCTTGAGTGGTCACTGTGGTTAGGGATTAGGCCGTGGTATTTAAAATTCGTTTTCCATCCTGGTGTTTTAAAAAAAAAAGACACCCTCCAGTTAGGCGAAAACACACAAACATACAATTTTTGTATTGTTGTCAATGACATGTATTATTCTGAAATTTTATTCAAGGCACATATATCCACTGTACAGGTCAGGGGAGACGGGAATGTGAGCTATTATAGCGAAGTCTTGGTTTAAATAGATCCATTTGAGCCGTTATTCATTTCGAGTAATAGAGCCGTAGTGGAACTTTTTTTCAGTATGACAGGATACCTTTGGCAATCTCGAATTAATTGTGAGTGTATGCTTTTTATCTGGTATTTTGTCTCGAAAGGTACCAGTCCGCACACGTTAAACAGAATATTTCACAGCCATGGCTTTACATTGTTCAATACACACCTGTCCTGAGGCGATCCAACTACAGTTACCTTTTAAAGCTGACCTGTCACTTTTTTACCATTTAAATGTGAAAGTATAATCATCAGACGGACGGACATGCAGACGGAAAGATCGTTTATTTATGTAGCAAAAATTACAATGCTTAATGTTTCTTCGTCCGAAAAGGGGAAATTTACATAAAATGTACCCGTAAGTTTTATGTCTAAGATATGAAATGTACCCGCAAAACGTCAGGGTAGGTCAGCTTTAAAAGTTAACTGTAGTCGTCAATACTCGCGACCAAGATTATGTAACCCCTAACCGCAGTGACCACTGAAGCGTAGAGGTGAGGTAAAAGTAGTGGTAAAGTAAACTAAATGCAACTGCTCTATTGTTATTTATTATATTAAACTTCCCTACGGAGGACACTACTTCATTTATTTATTTATTTATTTATTTATTTATTTATTTATTTATTTATTTATTTATTTATTTATTTATTTATTTATTTATTTATTTATTTATTTATTTATTTATTTATTTCAGTAGAATTAAATAAAAAAAATTGCCTTTGAAATTCAAACTTTTATTGAATTCATCAAACATCATGATAATAAACACTTTTATCATCTTTTTAATCTATTCAATCATTTTATTCAATTTTCCTTCTCTATTGTCATGTCATCATTATACATGTATGTTGTTCCTCTTGTTGCACTTAACAGTGCCAGAGTGTATCTATAAAACTGCTTCAAACTGCTTCAAAAAAATTACTCATACTGTTTTCTCTGTTCTATAAGATATATTTATCATACTTTATTTCTATAATTTTTTTATTTGTTATATTTATGTACGTAGTCTAGACCGATTTCCCTTTCCCAATGTTGGTAGTGTGTTCAGACCATGTGCATGAGAATGACTAGGGGGGGGGGGGGGGGGGGCACCTGAATACACGGCCCCAACCCTACCCCCGCTTTTTCTACTACCTCCCTGTCAATCAAAAATGAATTTGATAACTATTTGAACACTTACAATCGATCGATTTCCTTTTCCCCATGTTGGTACTGTGCTCAGACCATGTGCATGTGAATGACTAGGGGGGGGGGGGGACACCTAAATACACGCCCCCACCCAAACCCCCGCTTTTTCTTATACCTCTCTGTCAATCAAAAATGCATTTGATAACTATTTGAACATTTACAATCGATCGATTTCCTTTTCCCTATGTTTGTACTGTGTCCAGACCATGTGCATGACGTGAATGACTGTGGGGACAGCTACTAGAAATACACGGCCCCATCCCAACCCCCGCTTTTCTACTACCTCTTTGTAAATAAAAAATGCATCTGATAGCTATTTGAACATTTACAATATACCGATAACTTAGCAGCCACTTTTACATAAAAACATATACTTAGGCACTTAAGGATCTTTGGATTTTCCACAAAAATAAAAATTGATTAATAAAAAAATTAAACAAAGGCTTTACACAAAAAAATCTTAACATCCCATATAATTCTTTTATACGTCCCTGATGAAATTTGTCTTTTGTGAAACAAACGGATTTTTACAATAATTTTTACTCATTTTCTTTTAAAAACGTATCTCCTAAGTGGTTTTGACATAGTCCGGAAAAAAATATCCGTTGTTGGTCTGAATTATAAATACTCGGTGTCAACTTCCCGCATTCCTTGACAGCGATCTAAATCGTGGAAACTTCATCAAAAATTGACATTTAGACGAAATGGATGACGATTTGGCCTTTGACTCAGGAGCAAGATCACATAGGGTATATGTTTCTTTCTATCTGACATGATAAAATCTGTTTCTTTCTGGAACAATTTAGCTTTGGCAAAGATACTGTACTGTAAAGTTATTTTTTGGCAATTTAATCAAATTAATGTTTACAAACTGCTTGGCAAAATTTATCTAATTGGCAAAGATAAAGTTTTTCTAGTTACAGTGGCAGCAGAGAGTTGTTTGCTATTTGGTAAGACTTGTTGCAGACCGGCCAATCATACGAGGCGCGAAATCTGAGATTTGCTGAGTCTGAATCAATCAGATCGCTGACAAGATATAACAGTGTAAAGTAAACAAGATCAATAGATAAAATCGAAGTGAAATAGGCGAAAAATTTCAGGATACTATGTAATTACATAGATTTAAAGCAGCTTCACAGGTTAGTTGAAAACTTAAATTGGGCAGAGATGTTACAGGTATGACTGAAGAGGTTACTGTTTCAACCACTTGAAATTGACTGAGACTACCGTAGATCGACTCAGCAAATCTCAAGATGTCTCCTATGAACGGCCAGTCTGCAACAGAGAGGGAGAAAAGACCGAATAGCAAACGACTCTCGGTTGCCACTGTAACTTAAGACTAATCCCTTTTGTGATTCGGGCATGGACCGTTTTATTATCATGATTATACTGCTGTTGACTAATTGACCTTACACTCCGAGTGAGTCAACGATAGCATTATGAAATGCCGTCTATGCCCAAATCACATAAAAGATTAGCACATGACATGTCCTACTGTCTGCACATAGTGGCAAACTGGATAAAACATAATTTTGATTACTTTATCCTGTAAAAATTTAATTAAAATCTATATCACTTTGATACATGTATGTAAATTTGACTGTATGTGCGGTTATTTTAAGCAGGATTCATATTTTAGTTGAGTTATATAGCTTTGTCATGACTATGCTAATTTAAGACAACTACGCTTTTAAAAAATTAAAAATCATTTATATCTGATAGCTCCTATTGATAATGCAAGGTTTTTTTTATTTTTGGGAAGGTGCCTGTGCCTGTCCCTTTTGGGAAAATTTGCAACATTTTGCTGAAATTGGAACATTTTTATACAAATTGTCACCAAAGTATAACTATAAAGTATAATTTATTAACACTGCCAATTTATTGATGTGCATATATGAACTGAACAAGGGATGAATGAAAAACTGCAAGATGCACTTAGAAATAGGACATTTTGTGCTGACTTCCAGGTTTTGAGTCTTATTTTCTCAGGTGATTTTTTCATAATTCCTCTTTGGGAATTTAAGAGTGATTTTTTTGGAAAATAGAGGAAATTTGGCATTGGGAAGGGGCCGAAATTTGGCCCCAAAACAAGAAAAATAGGAAATAAGTCAAGAGCGCTAATTGATTATTACGCCAGAAATATTGTTAATTTGCCCATTTTTACACAGTTTCCAGTAAAATTTGGTAGTACTAACATTATAAAATACACGTAATGTGTATAACTGTAAAAAAAAATATGAACTGCCAATGAAGTTTTTACGGTATGATATTTTAAGAAATGTAATTGTTCAATTTTAGAGTGCCAAACAGGGTCGACGTGCAGGAGGAAATAAGAATGTTGCGCCACCAGAGGCTCCGGCTTTTGAAACTCCAGAGAATGACTCTAAACCTCTGAACAGAAGGCCATCCCCTGATGATGATGATTTGGTAAGAATGACTCTACACCCCTGAACAGAAGGCCATCCCCTGATGATGATGATTTGGTAAGAATGACTCTAAACCCCCGAACAGAAGGCCATCCCCTGACAATGATGATTTGGTAAGAATGACTCTAAACCCCTGAACAGAAGGCCATCCCCTGACGATGATGATTTGGTAAGAATGACTCTAAACCCCCGGAACAGAAGGCGGTCCCCAGATGATTATGATTTGGTAAGAATCACTCTAAACCCCTGAACAGAAGGCCATCCCCTGACGTTGATGATTTGGTAAGAATGACTCTAAACCCCCGAACAGAAGGCCGTCCCCTGATGATGATGATTTGGTAAGAATGACTCTAAACCCCCGAACAGGTCGTCCCTTGACAATGATGATTTGGTAAGAATGACTCTAAACCCCTGTACAGAAGGCAATCCCCTGACGATGATGATTTGGTAAGAATGACTCTAAACCCCCGAACAGGTCGTCCCCTGACAATGATGATTTGGTAAGAATGACTCTAAACCCCTGAACAGAAGACCATCCGCTGACGATGATGATTTGGTATTGTATTCATGCTAATGAAATTGCATAGATCTACTTTATTGAATAACATTCATATTCAGATGTACTGTTTAGGCTTTAGCTGATATTGTACATTGCAACCTGTGCATGCAGTGTACATACAGTTGTACATAAAATTAAATAAATTAAAAGTTAAAGTACAGTGCATCTGTTTATGAGTCACATACATGATGAGCAGTTTTCATTCTTTTATAATACGAAGTACAAACAAGTTCAAGTTCAATACATATTACTAAGAAAATAAACTTTAATAAATAATTTATTTTTTCTTCAAATTTTTCATGTTAACCACACATTTAAAACAGAAAACAGATTGACTGTCTGTTTCACTAAATCCAGAGCACCCTGTTTTGGAGATTTATTCTGCCGTCTTAATGAGAATTTTCCAATTATTTATTGTCTCCGTAGGCTGACCTTCTTTAGTCGTAACAGGAAATGTGCATTAACTCACCCATTCAACTGTTTTTGAGCTGCGATACGGAAAATAAAATGCCTACGGGAAATTACCATTTTAATTTATTTTGTTATTTTTGCTTTTAGGGTGGACCACCAAAACCAAACAGAGTATCAGGCTGGGGGGAAGATAATCCAAGGAAAAGGTAACTAAAATCCTAGCATCCTGTAAATTAAATTCTAGTTTTGCAGCTGTACAAGTAAATGAATATATCCATGCCAGTCTCATGTATTCTTACATTCTCAGCGCTAGACTTGCAGTTTAGACATGCCATGGTTTTAATAGCATAAACCCTATAGCCTCGAAGATAATTTGGCCCTGGTCAATTTTCTTTAAATAAAGAGTCAGAGGCTGATATCGCTAAAATGTGTATGATAATTAAAATGAAGGCAAGTTTTAAGGTATCATTAGATTCTGTAAGATTTTTGTAAGGTTTTCATGGTTTCTATTTTTGGATATGCATATAAAAATAAAACTGGAAGGAGTCACAACGTAGAGGTGATTTCCGGCGAGGGGCTCAGAATGGGGACGTGTGAAATTCGGTTCTTCGTGGTGTACTGTGGATTTCTCAAAAGCGGAGCGGCAAATCCCTAAATAAATTTCATATATTATTTAGACAGATATTGTCTTCAAATCAGCATAATTTTTATTTCAAGAAAAAATTTGGAACAATGGTCAAAATGGGACCAAAGTCCATCTGAATGACATGTCAAAATTTCCCTATTTTCACTTTCACTTTCGTTTTCAGAGTGACAATAGTATTGGAAAGGTATATATCATTTAGTACCAATGAAATCTACAGGAAATGATCTTTCTTTTGATGTATCACTTTCTATATAGGCCATTTCTATTTAGTCAGTAAATGACGTCAGCTTTTGGGTGTAGAACACTAGTTTTTGAGGTCTAAGATTTATGCTATTGTAACCTTTAGGACATATATGAATTATGATACACAACATGTACACGTACAATTGGTATGCTTATTTATAAACAAAGTCCTTGGATACCATACATCAAACTTCACTATATAGCATGAACAAAACATTGAAAATGAAATATTTGGTGTTAGTCTTATGTTCAAAGAACTGTGAGGGTTCAAAGTAGGGTACCTAGAGGTTCTATGATGAAAATACGGCCAAAATGGGCATTTTGACGGAGGTTGCGAGCATGTTTACACGGCTTGCTGATTGAAAGATATACGAGTTACAGGACTTTGCAATACACCAAACTCTTCGAAAAATCCTATATTTTCAAATTATGTGGAGAAAAATTTCAATCGGCAAAATCAAAATATGGTTTAGGTTTTAATAGCATAAACCCTATAGCCTCGAAGATGATTTGGCCCCGGTCAATTTTTAGCTCACCTCGATGAAGTTGAGTGAGCTTATGCTATAACCCCACGCGTCCGCGTCCGTGTCCGCGTCCGCGTCCGGTTAAGAAGCTTGGGGTAGCTCAGTATCTAACAAAGTACTAATGCTACAGTAACCAAACTTGCACAAGTGATTCATCTTTGGATGCTGAGGTGAACCCATGCATCGGATGCAGCATCTGACCTACATTTTTCGCTTGAGTGACTTGGTTAAGAAGTTTGGGGTAGCTCAGTATCTGACAAAGTACTGATGCTACAGTAACCAAACTTGCACAAGTGATTCATCTTTGGATGCTGAGGTGAACCCATGCATCGGATGCAGCATCTGACCTACATTTTCCGCTTGAGTGACTTTGTTAAGAAGTTTGGGGTAGCTCAGTATCTGACAAAGTTCTGATGCTACAGTAACCAAACTTGCACAAGTGATTCATCTTTGGATGCCAAGATGGACCCATGCATCGGATGCAGCATCTGACCTACTTTTTCCACTTGAGTGATTTCGCTTTTAAAAGCCAATATTGAGCAAAGTATAAGTGCTACATGTACCAAACTTGCATATTGGATGTATCTTTGATCAAACTTTCATAAAATGACCTTGACCTGCTTTTTCCGCTTGAGTGATTTTGCCTTTAAAAGCCAATATTGAGCAAAGTATAAGTGCTACATGTACCAAACTTGCATATTGGATGTATCTTTGATCAAACTTTCATAAAATGACCTCGACCTACTTTTTCCGCTTGAGTGATTTTGCCTTTAAAAGCCAATATTGAGCAAAGTATAAGTGATACATGTACCAAACTTGCATATTGGATGTATCTTTGATCAATCTTTCATAAAATGACCTTGACCTACTTTTTCCGCTTGAGTGATTTTGCTCTAAAATGCCAATATTGAGCAAAGTATAACTGCTACATGTACCAAACTTGCATATTAGATGTATCTTTGATCAAGCTTTCATAAAATGACCTTGACCTACTTTTTCTGCTTGAATGGTTTTGCCTTTAAAAGCCAATATACATGTATTCATGTGTTTGAATTGAATTTTGCTGTCACGAGGTGAGCTTCGTAATCTGTGATTACCTATGTTCTTTAAATAAAGAGTCAGAGGCTGATATGATGATCGCTAAAATGTGTATGATTATTAAAATGAAGGCAAGTTTTAAGGTATCATTAGTATCTGTAAGAATTTTGTAAGATTTTCATGGGTTCTATTTTTGGATATGCATATAAAAATAAAACTGGAAGGAGTCACAACGTAGAGGTGATTTCCGGCAAGGGGCTCAGAATGGGGACGTGTGAAATTTGGTTCTTCGTGGTGTACTAGCTGTGGATTTCTCAAAAGCGGAGCGGCAAATCCCTAAATAAATTTCATATATTATTTAGACAGATATTGTCTTCAAATCAGCATAATTTTTATTTCAAGAAAAAATTTGGAACAATGGTCAAAATGGGACCAAAGTCCATCTGAATGACATGTCAAAATTTCCCTATTTTCACTTTCACTTTCGTTTTCAGAGTGACAATAGTATCGGAAAGGTATATATCATTTAGTACCAATGAAATCTACAGGAAATGATCTTTCTTTTGATATATCACTTTCTATATAGGCCATTTCTATTTAGTCAGTAAACAGCTTTTGGGTGTAGAACACTAGTTTTTGAGGTCTAAGATTTATGCTATTGTAACCCATGACGAACATCACTACTTTTGACATTATTTCTAACTGTGACGTCATAAATCTGCTACAACGTCACAGTTAAAGTTACATCAAATCTTGTGATGTCGGGTCTCAGGATGTGTAAAATTAGAGTCAACTGCGGTAATGTGAAGATGCAAGGTACATTTGACAGACGTATACCAAGATCAACAATGGTATTTTAAACGAAAGATATTTTTGGATAGTTTTATGTTTTGTTTTCATTTTGAAACAATCTTGAAATTATGAAACATTGTCATAATAACATATTTTTCCTTTTATACAATTTTCAGTCGAAGATTAGGTGAAGGCTTCGAGCAGTTTGAAGAGTAAGTATTTGAATTAAATAATACCTTCGAAAGTAAATAATTACATGTATTCATCCGAAAAAAAAAAAAAATTTACATAATTATTATCACTAAATATTATCATAATTTTTATACATTTATATATTAAGAATGAGCCATACCCACTGTGTGAGATGTCCCGATTTCAGTAGATTCTTTCCCTTAATCATCCCTGACAGATTTTGATTTAGTATCGAAAATAAAGAATAAAATATCTTACAAATAAATATTCAAGTAAACAACACAAAACACCATTCCTTTTCTAGACGCTATTTGAAGTGTGGTATATTTAAATACCTACAAGTATAAAACTATGTCACATTTCATAAAGATTTAGAAATACGTATTTATGAAAATTTAAAAATTACAGTATATCCAATAAACGATTGCAAAGAATATCACAAAATGCTTATAGATGTAGAATCACATATGAATTTTGCATGGAATTTCAGCTGCATGGAACTTATCTTTGATAAATATGCTGGACAAAGAAATGATTACATGTATTTATCACTAACATTATTACTCAGGTGCTTTAAGGTACAGGCGTACTTAATTTAGAATTAGCGTACCAAAGATATTGAAGAAATTGTAAATGAAGGGTTACCAATGTACCGGTACTACGAAAGGCATTATATGAAATACATTGTATATTGGTTCATCATTGTCTATGACTCTTGTCATGAATTATCTTAAACGAACAAAATCATTTAGTAAGACATCTTAAAGTGTGCATTTATGTAAAAAAAAGAAATCACTATACACCTTAATACATGTATATCAAAATATGCTAATATATCAAAATATGCTAATATGTCAAAATATGCTAATACATGTATATCAAAATATGCTATATATCAAGATAAAAACACAAGATGGTAGCACTTTGTGTAATTGTATTTAAAATTCAATGCATCTTAATATTTCTGGTTTTATTCAAATATTTTATTTCAATATTTCTTTATATAATTCCCTAGATAGAAGATACAATTGATTTTATCAGAATTATGCTATATTATTTACAGCCCTGTCGAGTAAGCAAATGTCAATTTGTTTGCATTTTTTATCCATGATTATTTGACCAATTACCTCCCTTGAAATATTCCTGCACTTCTATCCCTATGCTTACCATAGATATGCACTTTGGGTATTTGTCTACGATTATGAAATTTATTCAGCTTTTATTAAGCTTCTGTAGGTTTCACAATTTTAAAGCATTACATAATACAGATTTCTCATAGTTGCTTTTGATTTGAAATTGCCATTTCTCTATAAGCAAATAATTGTAACAATCAGTACATTGAATAAAAACTGAAATTTGCAGGTTGTGTAGGTATGGGCATCAGTTTACAATTCAAAAAATCTAAGTACTCAATCTCTACATGGATAGATCTTTTACCCCACCTCTGACAAGTTAGTTTTGGAATCCTGAATAGCGATTGGCTAATAATGGTCATGTGAAGATGTGGTATATCTTACACCGGGTGCCTAGACTTTTATACCAGGCCTTCAGTGACGTCAGTGTTATCTTTTGCGTTGAAGTCACAGCGCAAACAACAACACCGTCCGAATGCTTCACAAATATTATCAAATACATTATGAAGGTCATCAGTGGGGTAAATTCATTACCTACCGGTAGTCGCCTCACCAAGTTTAAAATCTAGTGACCTGGTATCATCCCATACCAGGTAACTAGATGACTAGGTAACTAATAAAGCCGGGTGTTAATATGGGGATTTTGGGGATAAGGATTCCCCCAAAATGGTCAAAATTGTGTATTTTTACCCTTTCCCTTAGGTACCTTATCGATTTTTGTATTATAGCATCCCCCTCCTCCCCCCCCCCCCCCATTCCACACACCCAAGTCATATGTAAACTTGGTAAGAAATTCATGCCTGTAGAGGATGGTCTCAAATTCTCAATACTGTATAGAAGGTCGAAATGTCAAGGTCACTGGAGAGCAGCCGCTCTACCTAGAAAGTAGGTATACCATAAAGGTACATTCCATATTAATCTAGGCATATCTTCGATATGTGACTCAGTTTATATTGAGATGTTGGAGTTAATTGTAATATTAGGTCAAAGGTCAACTGTCAAGGTCATGAAAGATAACAAATTCTCACTCACTTACGTCTTGAGACAATAAGAAATAACGTAGACGCGGCAGTTTGTGATTTTTGTGTCGCCTGCGAAGCATAGCGACACTTAGGGATCACTTAGTCCGTTGTCCGTCTGTCCGTCTGTCCGTCCGTCCGTCTGTCAGTCTGTCTGTCTGTCTGTCACACTTTGGGTGTCACAGCCCATAACTTTTGATTGGTAAGTGATAGGACTTTGATATTTCACATGTGTATTCCTTGTGACAAGACCTTCTTACACATACCATAATTTTTGACCTAGTGACCTTGACCTAGAAATTTGACCTACTTTTCAAAAAAATTAAGAATGAATATATCTTTTGAATGGTAAGTGTTAGGGCTTTGATATTTCACATGTGCAATCCTTGTGGCAAGACCTTTCTACACATACCATAATTTTTGACCTTGTGACCTTGACCTAGATATTTGACCTACTTTTGAAAAAAAGATAAGATTCGCTATATCTTTTGATTGGTAAGTGATAGGGCTTTGATATTTCACATGTGTATTCCTTGTGACAAGACCTTTCTACACATACCACGGTTTTTGACCTATTGACCTTGACCTACATATTTGACCTACTTTTCAAAAAAATTAAGAATGGATATATCTTATGATTGGTAAGTGATAGGGCTTTGGTATTTGACATGTGTATTCCTTATGACAAGACCTTCTTGCACATACCATAATTTTTGACCTAGTGACCTTGACCTAGAAATTTGACCTACTTTTCAAAAAAATTAAGAATGGATATATATTTTGATTGGTAAGTGTTAGGACTTTGATATTTCACATGTGCAATCCTTGTGGCAAGACCTTTCTACACATACCATAATTTTTGACCTTGTGACCTTGACCTAGATATTTGACCTACTTTTGAAAAAAAGATAAGATTCGCGATATCTTTTGATTAGTAAGTGATAGGGCTTTGATATTTCACATGTGTATTCCTTGTGACAAGGCCTTCCTACACATACCATAGTTTTTATGCCCCCGGAATCAAAGATTCGGGGGCATATAGTTTTTGGCCTGTCCGTCTGTTTGTCTGTTTGTCTGTTTGTCCGAAAAACTTTAACATTGGACATAACTTTTGAATGGGAAGTGATAGGGCTTTCATATTTCACATGTGTATTCCTTGTGACAAGACCTTTCCATTGATACCAAAATTTTTGACCTCGTGACCTTGACCTTGACCTTTGACCTACTTTTCAAAAACTTTAACATTGGACATAACTTTTGAATGGGAAGTGATAGGGCTTTCATATTTCACATGTGTATTCCTTGTGACAAGACCTTTCCATTGATACCAAAATTTTTGACCTCATGACCTTGACCTTGACCTTTGACCTACTTTTCAAAAACTTTAACATTTGGCAAAACTTTTTGAATGGTAAGTGATAGGGCTTTCATATTTCATATGTGTATTCCTTGTGACAAGACCTTTCCATTGATACCAAAATTTTTGACCTCGTGACCTTGACCTTTGACCTTTTAACCCAGTGACCTCACATACGTGTACTTAACAGAAAATAGTGTTCATACTAACAAAGATGCCACCGGGGGCATTCGTGTTTCACAAACACAGGCTTTATTGACCTATTGACCTTGACCTACATATTTGATCTACTTTTCAAAAAAAAAATAAGAATGGATATATCTTTTGATTGGTAAGTGATAGGGCTTTGGTATTTCACATGAGTATTCCTTGTGACAAGACCTTTCTACACAGACCATAATATTTGACCTTTTGAACTTGACCTAGATTTTTGATCTACTTTTCAAGAAAAGTAATATTGGCTATATCTTTTGATTGGTAGATGATAGGGCTTTGATATTTCACATGTATTTTCCTTTTAACATTGCCATTCTACACATACCATAATTTTTTTACCTTTTCCTAGATATTTGACCTACTTTTCTAAGGTTGTATATATCTTTTTATTGGTAGGTGATAGGTCTTATTTCTTTTGATGAGACCTTTTTGTTACCAATTTTTACGTATTGACCTTGACCTAGATGATTTCACTCTTTTCTGAAAATTTGAGAATCACCACATCTTTAATTTGTAATTAAGTGGTCTGAGATTTCCAATGAATTTCATTTGAAAAGACTTTTCTACTTATACCAATAATTTTGATCCACTTTCTAGAATAATAATCAAACCGCTTCGCAGGCGACACAAGCATTCCTTGGATTGCTATTTTCTTGTCTATGTCACTCCATGTCATTGTGACACATATTATGACGTCATAGAACGTAACGTCACGTCATCATTAGATTTGTGAACATTTTGGTATCGATTCTGGTTAAAAATTATTTTAGTGATTATAAATTGAGCTGAGTGAGGAAAAAATCAATCACGACATTGCGACTGAGACAGGGGAATAGAGTCATCCGAGTGTTAAAGATTTGCAATCCATGCAAGACTTGCCGAGTCGTTGATTCAGCAAATCTTTTGCAAAAGGATAAGGTTCCCCTGTCTCCCTCACAACGTAATGATAGATTCTATAGTTACTGCATGAATCTGTTGAATATTTCATATAGAATTTTTTTCCAAAATTAACACAAAAAAATTTACATTCTTGTAACAATTACCTGCACTTAAATGTATAGTTTTTATGGTGTAGAAAATTCTGTCTTTTAAAAATTAGGAACTTGTTTATACTCTATGACTAAAATTGCAGCACAGTCCTTTGTTCTTTGTAAAAATTTCCATTTCGCTTTCATTGGGAAGGAGTCTTTCAGCATTTTGAATTAGCTTAATGCATGTAAAAGTTTTTTCTGAATTCTACAAGTATAATTTACTGAAAATAGTCTAATTTTACATCTCATAAATCAAATTCAGTAAAAATTGTTCTTCAATATATTTAAAATGATGATGATATATATCGCTTATTGATACTGACATCATTATATGCGTGACATATTTTCTTTTACGATAGTGATATATTCAGCGGAATTGACAAATCCTTTGGGTAATTTTATCACTGTACATCTTGGAGTAACTAATCAATTAGTCAAACACGTTGATAATTGATGTTCAATTCATGGTCACCGTCATAACTAAAAAATTCAATGTCATCTAGGTTGATCGTTGTCATTTAGGTTGATTGTCATATTTCCCATAATGACAAAATTGAATAATCTCTTTGCCCTCTCCTGAAAACATTATAGCATCCCATTCTATTCTGTTCATACATCAATTAATTAATCAATTACTTAATTACCATTGCTAATTAGTTCACTTATTTTGTCAATAAGCATCATAAGTACAGATAAGTAAGTAATTGTGCACCATAAATGTTGATTTTCTGGTACATGTATAAATATAACATTTTCCAGGTGGTTGAGCTTTTCTCTGTTTGATATTTTCTTTTTATTTTCAATTTGTTTTCTTCTAATTTAGTTATTACGTACAAATATTTGAATAGCATGGTATAATGCAGTGTTTCTAAACATGCAACATGCATAGCTGTCAAGCTTTTGATGCATTCCATTATTTTAGTTTGTTCTTTTTTTCTTTTGTTTTCTTTTTTTTTGGGGGGGGGGGGGTTGTATATCAATCTTTTTCTGATTTTTTTTTCATTTTTCATGACACCAATTAGGATAAATATCTAAATACTTATTTTATCTACATGTAAATGTATTTAAAAGTAAATCTTTCAGGACTCATATTTTCATTGAATTTTAAAGGCTAAACGTTATTTTTTTCCACTTGAGTTTTTGGGGGTTTTTATGCCCCCGGAATCACAGATTCGGGGGCATATAGTTTTTGGCCTGTCCGTCTGTTTGTCTGTCTGTTTGTCTGTTTGTCCGAAAAAACTTTAACATTGGGCATAACTTATGAATGGAAGGTGATAGAGCTTTCATATTTCACATGTGTATTCCTTGTGACAAGACCTTTCCATTGATACCAAAATTTTTGACCTTGTGACATTGACCTTTGACCTACTTTTCAAAAACTTAAACAATGGGCATAACTTTTGAATGGTAAGTGATAGGGCTTTCATATTTCACATGTGTGTTCCTTGTGACAAGACCTTTCCATTGAAACCAAAAGTTTTGACCTTGTGACCTTGACCTTGACCTTTGACCTACTTTTCAAAAACATTAACATTGGGCATAACTTTTGAATGGTAAGTGATGTTGCTTTCATATTTCATATGTGTGTTCCTTGTGACAAGACCTATCCTTTGATACCAAAATTGTTGACCTCGTGACCTTGACCGTTGACCTAATTTTCAAAAACTTCAACATTGGGCATAACTTTTGAATGGTAAGTGATAGGACTTTCATATTTCACATGTGTATTCCTTGTGACAAGACCTTTCCATTGATACCAAAATTGTTGACCTTGACCTTTCACATACTTAATAGAAAATGAAGTTTATACTAACAAAGATGCCACCGGGGGCATTCATGTTTCACAAACACAGGCTTTATTTTTTCTATTTGTGGAATGCACATATATTAATTAACATTTGCATATGTTATTTGATCTAATGCTGAATTTGATTAACAATCTCACCAATCGGAAATACATGTATAAACTTATAGTGGAAAGACAACAAGTGTGAGCAGTGGTAGTTTGTCATATACTTCCTGCAAATGATTCTGTGTAAAGAGTAGTTTTAATTACTAGCCTAATAGGAATTCTTAAAAAAGTGTTCTTCAACATTTTTGTCGAAATCTAAAAAATATCTTAATCAATTTGATCTTATGGAAAAGTAAAGGCAATCTAGGTTTAATTATCAACAGGAATGATTTATTCCCTTTTCTTTTTTTTCAGCAAGCATGTTTTGAGAGCATTAAAATTAACAAAGACTCGTTTTAGTGTTCCTTCTACCTTTTCTAAGTTCTACTGTTATGTAGCTTTCAATCTTCGATCTTTAATTTGAGATAAATGTATTTTCACATCTGATCAGTGAATGCTACTAAATGCATGTAATTATAATAATATTTACGGTATATTGACATATAATATTCTAGTAACAGCATGTAAAGTAGCGAGTAGTCTCCATTTTACATTTTGGGTTATCATACTTGTCGTAACTTTTCCTACAATATTTTCAGTGAGAGATTGCGGCCAAGAACACCGGAGGATGACAATGGTTCTGATACAGGTTTGTAATAAATATACACCATATATCTGGTTATTTCGAGAAAGTGTAAAAATTTGTATCACTTGATACACCAGTTATTCAGTTACATAAAGCCATTTTATAAATAAATGATATGATAACATGTGACATATCACTTTGGGTGTGTTGTCATTGGATGAGCCGCTCCAGATTGTTTGTGACATCACAAAAGAAATGGCATCGTTGGCTCGTTATTTGAAAGAAATGAAGTCGAAATAATGACATTTTGACGTTATTTGATCAATTTAATTGTATTTCATGTGATAAAAAGAATCTCAAAAGATGTTTTATTTCAAAGGGTATTTATGAAACTCTTTGTGATTTTAATCCCTTGCCAAGATTAGAATAGTACTTACCCCACCTCTGACTAGTTAGCTGGGAAATCCTGAAAAGCAATTGGCTAATAACGGTCACGTAAAGACAGGGTATATCTTATACCGAGTGCCTAGACTTTTATACCAGGCCGTCATAATGTGATGTCACAATGTTTAATATCTCAAATCGGCTTTGCCTTGCCTGGTATAAGACCTAGTGACCTGGTATGATTCCGTAACAAGTCACTAGATAACTAGGTAACTAATAATATTGGTTGTATACATCAATTAAAACCACAGTGAAGAAGCCATACTTTCAATGTAAAAGTATTACTGCATAATACATACCTTCTCTTCACACTATTGACCTTTAATAATAGGGTAAAGGTCAAGGCTATTTAAAACTATTAATGTAGAACACTTCTTTAGCAGAATTTTATCTGCCTATTTCAGAGTTTTATGGAAGTTTACATTAATAAACATGTACTGTTGCTTGTATTATCAGAGAAAACAAAATAAAAATTTTCGGTTATCTAAGTTTATTTTAAAATTAATCTTAATTCATTGGTTTACTGTAAACATTGAGATTTTCACGTGAGGCTAATTTTCGCGAATCAAGGAATTTTATAAAAAAATTTCCCACGCGATATCCCTGCTGCGCTATTACAATGGAATAGACATTTTCATCGCGAATGTTTCCCCCCACGCATAATGTCTTGATGTTATAAATCACGAGATTTTCCCCCAGAGTAAATAACCACGTTTACAGTATTGAAGACCAATGTTCACTTGTAAATTCCACTTTAATTTTTCTATATTTGTATTTGACAGAGATCCCTGTGATACCTGACTTAGAGGAACAACAGGATGACGACCTCACGACCAAAGTAGCTTATGCTCCAAAGTAAGTTATAGGTGGAAATGCCTCCGCATTTAATGACAGGTTATACTGTGTATGCATTTCACTGACATTTGAAAAAAAAAGCATGACATTGTAAAAAATCAAAGGACTGAAGGCCCTGAAAGATACTCCACTTAGAATTTGCTGTAACATCTTATTTCACTGCAAGTGTTGATGTTGTAATATTTGGATACACTATATATGCACATGTAAAGTGTTCATACTTATGCTAGGTACTACAATGTGTTATACTAATAATTACATTGATGAAAAAATCTGGGACAATGAAAGAATTCTGGGACAAAAATTGAAAAATTCAGAGACACATTCCGAGACATTTTTTTCTGACTTATTTATAAAATGTTGCCATGTTGTCATGTACCTAATCTAGCCTCGTAATCCCCTTGTCTCATGACGTATAAGCATTAAATTTTGCATGCAATAAAGACTCGTCGTTTTTTTCCGGGTAGGTCCGTTGAGTTGGTCTAAATTCGATACATCTCCCGAAGAGCGGAATTTCATTGCATGAAAAGTCGAAAGATGTAGGTTAGCATTAAATCACTACCCAGTTTTATAGCTTAATTACGTTTCTCAGCGGTTGTCGGCGCTCATCCTGATTCGAACGTCATTATGATCTCAATCGATTCGGAAATATAACAATTAATTCTTTTAAAATAGTGTTTGCATAATTAGCATTTCACGTATAGAAAAAGAGACTGACAAAGAAAAGTATATAAACTTATTTTATCAGAAGTATATGCCCACATGCGAACAGACCGGCCTTTTAATTTCTCAGCGGCACGCGCCCGAGCTGTCAACGGGTACAATTCCCTTACGAAAAAATTTTATATGTGACATATAGGGATCTGCTATTGGTTACATATAGTTCTCTTATAGTCTTTACATATATGTGACATATAGGGATTTTAAATGCAAATTAGATGCAAATGAGCTTCAACCTATACTTGCTGGCAGCTTCTACCTATATCACCTATAGTTCGTCTATATGTCTTTCACCGTTATGTCCTTTATACTCCTCCTATACTTGAACTATACATGCATGTAGGTCACTTTCAGAGGTACCTGTATTCCCCCTATACTCTACCTATACATAGATAGGTAGATACATAGGTCCCATTCAGAAGCTCGCCTATACTTCCCATATAGGGCAAATATATGGGAATTTTAAGCATTCTGATTGGTTCTTTACCAAGTATTGAACATTACATGCTGTACAGACATATCAACATATGACAAATATTCCCAATTATTGATGGTAAAAATAACTATCAAGACATAAAATTGAATGAACTTTTTATCTCACATTAACACAACAAAGCAGTTGAAGTTCAAATCAATTTTAAAATGTAACATATTCATAGTTTTTCTGGTCTGGATCTGGATAGTTATGTCGCCTGGCCTTTTACAGCATATGCGATGGAGGAAAGAGCACAAGTGATGTTAGTTTCACTGTTAGATGGCCGATCGAAAGGCCCCTGAACTTTTCACAAGCATGATTGTGTCTTCAAGTAGGTTCCAATCAGTAATGGTCTTTGGGAAGTACGAATTTCTGTACGGTTCTGTATTACACTGGATGATCTTATAATACCCACGAGAATTACACAGAGAATGATTATGATGTTTCACAACATGTAAAGAAGTTTGGAAATTGTCAAAGCGTTTTGGTACAGTATCTACACATTTTTCTGTCCTTAATTTGGCCTGGTTCTACCTCTACTTCTACTTCTAACAGTCAGTGGCCTCTGTCATCTAGCTGCATGACTATTCTGCCACGTTGGTTCTCCCTCTACCGGTACAATTGTACAGTACCCCGTAGTCTGAAAGTCAAAAAATGAGCAAAATTTATGATACTAGATTCAGAAGAAATAGTGATGAACAATTGGACAAATTTTACTATTGATTATCTGGACACTATCGGAGGCTAGCTATTGATTCTGTACCGGTAATTATCGGAACCATCAAAGTTTTAAAAATGATGTTTAAAACCAGTGAAATACCATTCTTGCTGTGTTCTTTTATACATCTACGCACACTGCAAATGCATGAAACAGTGACACACAGTGACACTCTTCATATTATACATGTAGGTGCACATTTGCCCACTATTCCCTTCTCCCTCCAACCCCCATTCATTCCCCATTCTGTCCTCTTCCATGATCCCTCCATTCCTCTCACTTCCTGGCCCTTCCCCGGATTTAAAGTCATGACATTGGATGTTTCCACTGTAGAATTTTTCAGTCCCATGATGCAGTAGAGATAAGACATAAAAGTGTATTTTCTCCGCCCTTTTGTTAAGATTTAGCTCCGATTACCTCTGTTCAGCTGTTAATTTACAACTAGCGAATCAATTATTTCTAATACACAAGGAAAACATAGCTTACCTTCTTGTCGGTCTAACATCAAAATTTCTCAGCTCTTCTAGTTCTACTGCATCTTTTCACAGAAAGTAAACAAAGATTTGATGTAAATATCCCATCGACTGAGGTGCTTAGTATACCGACGTGCTCAGTAGACCGTGGGAATTTTCACTTGGCTTCATGGTCGTTTACTTTGATTTATTCACTTGTCTTTAGTGTATCACATAAATGCAGACGGAATTACGATCCAAACTTCAACTTTTCCGCCCGGACCTTTTAAAATCCGTCGTTTTGATTGGCTGTCTTCTAATCATGGACGTGTCGTACACAAACATTTCAAACAAAGATGCTTCTTAAGATATACCATATCGTTAATACGTAAGTGTCGTGGCTCAGTTGGGTGAGCGTCGGACTTCTGATTTAGGGGTCCAGGGTTCGAATCCTGGCAAGGATGGACTTTTTCATTATTGTTTATTTCATGGTCTATGAGCCTTTTTCTTTTCATATATTCAGAGCAGGAAAAGGGGGGAGGGACTTGGATTAATAAACATTCTTTGCTTTTCTGATTTGTCATATTCTTTTTATTAGGCTGGACCCACTTCCATGGCTGTAAACAACCGCCACCCCACCCCACCCCCAAACTAAAACCAATTACAAACAGATTAACTGATAATTAAGGTACAATGTGAAAACAGTAAAATGTGAAATACTGTTAAATTCCAGAATGCTTTTCTTTTCTAACAGATCTCGGAAAAATACACATTTTGATACCCATATTGCCTTGTATTTCATGTCATATAAGTTTAAACACAATTTTTAAAGAAATTGTCATGGTTCTGGACTTAGAAATTTTCCCTCAAAGATGCAGAGCAGTACAATTTTCTAAGTCTAAAGAGAAGCTAAATTAGACTAAGTTCAGTATTCATATAGTTGCACTATAACCTCCCTATAGCTCCAGCAGACATGGTATGCTGTATGCATTTCCCCTATTTTTAACATATATATCACCTATACGTTAAATTCAATTTTACCTATATGTTACCTATACCTATAACCAACCTAGACACAAAAGCTGGAAACCTATAGGAGAAATATAGTTTACATATAGGAGACATATAGTTTTGTATAGATTTTTTTCGTAAGGGTTGTTTTACAGTTTCGTTAAAAAATATTTACAATGCGTGAATAAAGTCTAGACATTCATTTTTTTATTTTTCCACGGACTAGTTCGAACCAAATCTCGTCACGTGCACACAGTCCAAATTTCTGTAGACCGTCAACAATTCCGCCATTGCCGTATAAATGAATTCTCATGTAAAAGGAGTCATGAAACGCCAATTTCGTGCAACAACAAAAAAAAACTTCTTTGGGCTTGATCAACCCGACAAATCTCTGTAGACCCTAATGTATACCCGCTGATTAGCCGTTATCGTAAAATTATGCGTAACGTCACGCTTTTAATACTGGACCCAGGTGTGATTACTGAAATATTTCAGTTTTTAAAGAATTTTTTTTCCTTTAGATTGATAAACAGACACATTATCTTCAGCGATCGACTGTTACCCGGGACATGAGGCGCGGCGGGTATTTTTATCAGAAAAAAAGTCTCGTCAGCGAAAAAATCAAAATGGCTTTGCTCTTTATGCGCTTTGATGTGTAAGTGTGGATCCAGAAAGGGGGGGGGGGGGGGTCCAGACCACCCCTGGATTAATTTTTTTTATGAATTTACATACATGTATTTAATTTTTGTTCTTAAAAAAAACTCGGACTTTAGGACCACCCCTGAAAAATTCTGGATCCGCCCATGAACTTTATATGCCTTATTATTATTTTTTTTACATGATACATCTTTGTCTGGATGATGATAAATCGTTTTTTTTGTTTTTTGTTTTTTTTTTTTTGCGGACCTGTTCAGAACCGTTTGAAATACCAGAACAAGGCGCTAGCATTTTTTTGGCATTATATCGGATGTCTTTGTTTATCTGAAAATCTAATCGTAAATGACTATTATTTTTTCCGATCTCATGACTTCATAGGAAATGTACTATACAAGAAGCCATATTTATAGTTTTAAGAGCTACGGAAAGGAGTTGTATATTTTTATTGAAATGTTGACTCTTTACTTGAGACTATATTTGGTTAATGCGTTTGTTTGAAAAAAAGAACACTTGGAAAATAATTGGAAAAAAGAAACTAATTAATGAACACATGAACATTTTATAAAATAATTAACTACTTGTATCTAAATTAGTGGCACATGTCGTTATATTCGTCTTCTCGCTGTCGCGGGACAGTAAAAAGTGTTTGCCTATATGTATATCACAGACAGAGAGAGAGAGAGAGAGAGAGAGAGAACAAAATTCATTTTATTTTTCGATAAAGGCCGGTTTGTTTTGACGGTGAAAATGCATAATTCCGATGTTGATTGAAGTTATTCGTTGGGGGCCAAAAATCTTTTCTCATAATAAATTTCAAACTGAAGTTTTTCTCTGATCTACTTTCTACCTTGTAAACAATAACGTATTGATAAACATATAATTTTCCTAAATTGAAAAAAAAACATATCTTTTACAAAATAGCGATAATACTCATCAAATTCAAATAGCTATGAAATATCCATACTTCTGAAGTCCGTGAGATAATGATTGACAGCTGACCCGAATCGGTAAAAGGCGGGGCTTATAGAGTTGGGCCTTTTTATACTTAAGAAAAAAAGTTAGTTGTTGAGTCAGATGTTGTTTTAGTATCTGATGAGAACATAGCAGTACTGTGTCGGCATTACGATATAATACGTATTGAAAAATTCAGAATTGTTGGGTATCAATAAATATTTACCTTGCAAGGTAATCACAGAACGCGCGCGCATGAATGTCAAACGATGGGCGGAGCATGTTCGATCGATAGAGCGCAGATGTAAAGTAGTCCCAAGTCGATAACAATTCAAAAAATATCAAATTTCATCTTGAAAATCTCAACTCATCTTATTTTAATTCTATCATTCTATCAAAACAATCGATTCTGATATAAAATTTCCACATGCAAGTTTTAATGTCGAGAAACTGCTGACACAATCTGGAACTATTTCTCGCTGCGCACGCACCGGAAGACGGTACCTCGAGATGACATGAGAATCGCGAAAACAGTAAGATACTCCTTCAAAAGGAGTATCTTAAAAAAATGCAGCAAGAGATCGTCAGTTTATGGTAAACCTAATATTTTGGATAGTGCAATTGCTTACATACATCCTGTCAACTTTTTTAGTGTGATCAATTTCAGCATGACACCCCTTTTCTAATGCTATGATCAGCAAATACAATGTAGAATGTATATGTCTGCATTTAATTAACAATTAATGTTGATATTGCCATTGAAACCTAAATTCATAAATTAATGTAAAAATCACAAATACATGTATTTTAAAGCACATCCTTATCTATTCGCATCTGACTTCAAGGTTATTCCTTAAACATTCAGCACATCAAGTACTAACTTTTGTTTCATTCAATTCATCTTTGACAATATTATATTTCAGTGTTGCAGTAAACAGGGTTGCTACGTACAGAGAACTTGACAATGATCTACTCAGACAGGCAGCTTTTCTTACGTTGGTAAGGTGAAATATGTTCAATATCTGTGCAATATCTACTGGTGTTATGAATTTATTATGAACAAAAGTTAAGATAAATCCAGTTAGATCTCATGTAAGCTCAGGTACATCATATACATGTATTTTGTAGTACGACTCATCATACCCAAATGCACATTTGGGTATGACAGTGATGCATAGAAAAAAGTTGAGATTTTATGTCTGGTCTAATAACACATGTAAGCTGAAAAAATATGCATCACTTAGTAAATTTTAGGATTCCATATTCTCAACTTTTGCCTATGCATCACTGTCATAACCAAATCTGCATTTGGGTATGACAAGTCATACTAATATTTTTGTTGGGCCTCTTGTTGTAGCATCTTAGAATGCTATGGAGTAAATTCTACTTTCTCACAATTTCAGGATAATGAAATAGATTTGAAATTACTGACCAAATGTTTGTCACCAGAGGCTGATATCATTGATGTAAGTAGATTCAACATCACATCAGATTAATTTATTTACTTATTGAATCGTTTCGGAATACACTTATTTCCCATTTCGGATGGTATCTTACTTAAAACCACCATTGGTATTGCAACATCATTTTCGTAACACTATTTCCCAGAGTTAAAGAAAGGTTTCCATAAAATTTGAAAATGTAACAATAAATCTAGATTAGTGTACTGTGCTAAATGGAAAGTAACTCTTGTTATTGAAAATTCCGAATATAATTCAATAATTATCTACCATCTGAAAAGTCTAGGTATTGTCATTGGTTGAAAATCATCACAAATTTAGGCTTATCTTTAGACTATTCCTTCCTCTAAAAAAAAAGTTCCACAGGAGCTGTTTTATCCATCATATGATCTTGACCTCTAACCTTTTACCATGGTTCAATGTTACGATATTTTATCTGTCACATGACCTTGACCTGTAAACTTTTATGTTTCAATTTTACAACACTTTATCCATCACAAGACCTTGACCTTTAACTTCTGACCATTCTTCATGTAACCACAATATTTTATCCATCACATAACCTTGAACTTTAACCTTTGACCTTGGTTCAAAATTACATTGTATTTTTTCAGGATGACAAGCCTTGGGACTGGGATAGATTATTTACAGAAGTTACATCAGAACTGTCGTTACACGGAGAAGTAACGGAAGAAAGTGAACCACAGGATCAAGTGCTACCATGATGAAGCATTGCTCATGGATTGTTCATAAAATATACAAAAAATATATATGTTGAACCTTAGTATACTTCTGCCATGCCTTCTCCTATGTTAGTAGCTTTATTGGATGAAAATGGACCAATTTTCATTTGCAATGAAAAAATTCATATGATGTACAAGTATGTTTTCAGTACAATGTGATGACATAAAAAGAGAGTCAAAATATTAGATTTCTATAAGATAATTCTTCTTTATTCAGTGTTGAAAAGAATTGAGATACTTGATTGTAGGAGACTAGAATTATCAACTTAAAAGTGATACATGTATACTACTTTGAAATTTTCTGAGGTATACACGTTCAAAGTTTTTCTGCTCCTACGTATACCCTACATATATTTCTAATGATGCATTGTGTATGGTTAATCATGCATGACAGAGTCAACATGATTTACCATTTTACGATTATTATTTGTGAATAAATTGTGTTGTATACTCAACATTCCGTCCAGAAATAAAACTATTTAATTGAACATTTCTTTCTTGGATGTGCATTTATCTCTGCCTATGTAATTGGAGGACATGAAAGCATTGCAAGAAAATCTAATGATTTTCAAGGTTAGGCCATACCAAATTAATTAAATGTGGATTTTCTTGTGAGAAAAAAGGGTGCGAGCGAGCGAAAATAAAATTATTTTATTTTTTTTAAGTATTGCATCTTTTAAGGTGCAAGCGAGTGAAATAATACATTTCTGATGTTTTCCGTACTCGCAAAGGAATCCCCATAGGAATCTGGTGACTAAGAAGCCTGGCACATACATGTAGCAGTACAGAAAAGATTCCCCCTCCTTGACTTTCAGTGCCATGTATATGGGACAAGAAATTTGCTCCCAACGAAATAAACACAAAAAGTATCATTTTCTTCGAAATTTGCACAATCTGAGACTTCTAGAAGCTTTAAAATTGACAGAAATCAGAACGGACCCTAAAAAATTCTTGAGCCAGAAATTTATTAGTGCGGGCATTTTATTTTTATAATATTATTTTTTGAATTTTGAAAAATATGGTGCCGGAAATCCAAAGAACATTTAATTAATTTGGTATGGCCTTAGCAGTCAAAGTCAGTTATTTACACAAAAGTTTATCAGCAACAAATAGTTGGCCTAAAGATCTTCAAACTAAAGAACAATGTATACCAGAGGTTAAATCAACTTTCAACCTGTTAGTCGAACTGACCAGTAGGATGAAATTTCTTTTGCTATGACCAAGACATTTGATGAATAATAGTGACAATATGTACCAACTTTCCAGCAGATTATTTGTACACAATGGACACATTTAACACAGAGCAGAAAAATGCTAAAATAAGCAAAGTGTTTACAAATATTTTACAAGCTATCCAGGCTGCTGAATCTCCGTATTTTACTGGAACTACTAGCCTTGAGCTTGTAGATGGCCAGTAAATTCAACCCCTGAAGGTCAAAGTCACGGATATACGTACATGTCTATAAGAACTAGGCTGGTAAAGAATAAGCATATCACTTGCTATGTTTGACCTTAAATACAATGTATGTCACTGACTTTCAAGGTGACCTTGACCTTCATTTGCTGTCTAGTCATATCATGCTGTTAAGGAAGCATAACGCATATGTAATGAGTATAGCCAATTATGGGAAATTATGACAGACGGGGTGAATGGACTAAAAGACAAATATTTCACTTTTTGATGCAGACGACATCGCTCGATATTGGTTTTATCACTCCATAAATCATCATATCGACCTCATCACTGTGCAATAGTATACAATTTGTATATTAACAAAGAAAACTTGTCAATTCTTCACTGATGTATCCAGGATTTAATATGCACATGCATACTTGATTATGTACAACAGTTATGATAATTCATCCAAGTTCCGAAATACACGTATAACATTTACAATAGCTGTATACTGTCAAAATAGTTTATGTACAAACACAAATAGTTCTTCATAAACATACATGTATATCAATCAATCAGAGAGAAATCAACGTAACGAATGACAAATATCTACAAAACTTAAATACATGTATATGCTTGTACATGTCCGAACAGAATTATCACAGTGGGGTTTGTATAATTGGAAAAGTTATTTATCTTTTATTTCATATACCTTCCTCTAATTTTTCTGAAAAATTTTCTTTCTCAATCCTAACAAACTGTAATTAAATTGTGAATACTAGAATTGAGTAACTTAAACATACATGTCCATTTTTTTATGAAAACAAAATATCCATGTACATATACTCTCAAAACATTCAATACAAGCTACATGTACATGTATGTAGTACATGTGATTTCAGACATGATATTAGAATTCAAATTCAAAATCTTCAGTCTGGGTTAATGAAGAAACAAGATCAGTTAGGAGAAAATGTCACTTCACGATTACTGAAAATGCCAGCATTAAGTTGATTGGTCCCTCACACAAAAGCAGAGATTTTCCCATTTTTAATTCTGCTTCATATCCCGGCACTATATGTGGTACATGTTTATAGGATTTCAACATGAAAAATTTACCGCAACATTCACATTCAAACTTGTCCCTGCGAGAAAGTGTCGTTCAGTTTTTCAAAAATGGGAATTGGGGGTACTACGGATTTGAAAGGCTGAAAAAAGAAAAGAAATAATTGTCAGTTCAGTTTTACCAATAAAATATTTCGATTTTGTGATACCTTCATACAAAAACATTGAGATTAATATTTGATTTTTCTACTGCACGAAATATGGCAATTATTTCATCAATATTTCATCATTTCTTTATATATATATGTCTGATGATGCAATTTTCTTGCGACAAAATGAAAATATGTAAAGCATCATGATTTCTAATTATGAACAGCTAAACATGAATGAGAGAATTTCACATTAGATAAATATTTTGATAAACATGGATAAATAATTTCCCTACCCATCAAAAATATTCATAACACACATCAAATTTCTACTTTTTCTACATATCACATAAACTTTCCTTCACCAAAAATATCAACATACACATTACAGTTCTTCATACAAATAGGGAAAAATTATAAATCAACCAAAGGACATTTTTTGGAAAATTGTCATAAAAAGTTTTACCCATTTCCCTATTGAGTAGTAACTCTATATTCAAATTACATGTATCTTTATTCAATGTAATAAGTCATTCTTCTTCCTGAATATTCCACAAATTTTATAGAAATTTTCCTTTTCGTAATATGCCTACAATAATTTTGTTAAATGGGGAGTTTGTATAATCTTTTTATGGGCCTAAAAAGATCATATATAATATATGACACTGTGACTTTTGTTCAGATGAAAATCAAAATGAAATACTGAAATTTCAATTATATTACTCTACTCTTTATAACTATATAGGATTTTCATGCCATGCAAGTCCCATTTAGAATAAAAATTTACAAAAGAATTTCTTCATGCATGATTTATTTAATTCTTAATCAAGTGCATGCTTGATTTAATTTTTAAACTAATTTACAAGTTTTCATGCTTCATTGATTGCATGCTTGATCTATTTTTTTTTTTTACTACAGATGTATTTCATGCCCAATTATTTTTTACAAAGAATCTTGTACACAAAAGCAATGTTACACATGTTAGGTTTCATATGAAATGTCATATGAGATGTGTCATATGAGATACATTTATGTCAAATCCATACCTGGTGCCACAGGGTATGTGAACTTTAACAAAGAGAAAAATATCAGCTGATCTCCAGAAATGTACATGATTATGAAAAAGCATTACAGATAGTCAACTTTGAGTTTTTGTGCTTACTTTAGAAATGCACTTTTATAAATCCAAAAACATTTTTCATTTAATAAAAAAAATCATGAAATTTTTATCCTCATGTACACATTTAAAATTATTACTAGACAACACTTGTATAATATCAAGTGATTTTTTTTTACACATGAAATCTTTAAAAGTTTTTAAATTTGAAACTTTAATTTATCATCAGTGAAATTGTAAGTCTCAAAATTGACTGTGATTTTCAATAAATTTTCAAAAGTTTAAATTTATCATAAGTGAAATTGGATGTCTCAAAATTGACTGTGATTTTCAATAATTTTCAAAACTGAAAGAGAAGTATATGCTTATGATGTGTGTATAGTGAACAATGGCAATGCCACACATAGGAAAAGGAAAATGTGAAAACTACAATGTATAGCTGAAAGACAAATGTATAGAAAAGAATGTTGCAAAATATAGATGAACAACAAAATCGCTATAGACAGGTACATAAGGTCTAAAACTACTTTTACATTATGTGATCCTTACCTGTGTGCTTAGATGTCTGTCTAAGTACTCCTCTCTGTAATATCTAAATCCGTACGGTAGATGTCCGTACTCGGACGTTGTGTGGAGCAGAGGCTCGTATTTTGTATCTCTCCTTGAGAATGGCTCAAAGCTGTTATAATGAAAATTAAAGATTTAGATGTAATTATGTAAGTAAAGTAACGTATGTTATTTATTCATCAAGGAGATGTACATTTATAAGTACAGAAACATGTTTACAGACCTGTTAACTTCCTTTACTTCCTTTATATCCTCTATGTATATATTACCTCTTGTTATAAATGATTGCATATTTCTACAAGTTTGGTTTGTCACTATTCTGAGGTGTTTCTTAGTTTAAATCATAATTGTATGAAATATCATTCATTCAAAAAGTTAAAGAGGGCGCTACTGAAATGATTTTTGGTGGCTCCGCAAGAAGCATCACTGATGAGAATTTAATATTCAAAACATGTGTCTGGTACATGGAAATTGGTTTGGAATTTTCTTCAAAAAGGTATAGAGTTGGAACCCTTCGACATAATTCATATTGTTACTCTAATGTTGAACCAAAGTAGTTTCAATATTTTGAGCATTTTAAGCTTGAAAACCAGATCTTTTTTTTTTTTTTTTGGGGGGGGGGGGGGGTTGGTTTGAGAGGACTGGCGGTTGGGAGGAGGAGGGATCAAAGTGGATATTGCACTTGTTGATATTTCAATTCAGTGTCAACTTACATGTTGTCATTAAGACGTGTCACCCATTCATAGTCCTTCATTTTCTGTCTGGCTTCCTCTAGCGATGTAAATGACGTGGCAACACGTAATGTAGGCTGGAAGGGCTTGTACCTCTGTTCTTGCACATCAGCTGGGTTTCGGAAGGGTCCCTAAATATGGGGAAAATATAATTTAATATTTAGTTAAAAAATGCAAAAGACATACATTAATCAATTTTTGCTTTAGGTGTTCTAAATGTTGAGTATTTCAGCACTGGGTTTCTTAGAAAGCTGACAATTTTTCTTTTTTACTCTCGTCTTTAGATAGGTACCCTAAATATACATGTAAAACAATTGCATATGAAACACCTAGAAAAAAAATAGAAATTGTAAATGATCTAACCTAATTCTTTTCACTATAGTGTAAAATCTCATGAACAATCATATGATTTGATGTTTTCCATAATCTTACAATCAACAGGTACACTAAATAGAAGTATTGTCAATCAATTTTGTTGAAAAGGAAATAAATAAAATATGTGTTTGTGAAACATGAATGCCCTCATGGGCATCTTTGTCAACAAAACAAGTAGGCCTTACTCCAAGGTCAAGGTCACAAAGTCAAAATTTTGGTATTAGTGAGAGGGTCTTGTGAAAAGGAATGCACATGTGAAATATGAAAGCCCTATCACTTACATTTCTACCTTTCAAAATTTAAGGCCAAGGTTAAAAGTTTCTCTTTAAAGCAGGTCAAAACTCAAAGATCAAGGTCATAAGGTCAAAAAGTTTGGTATCTATGAAGGGAATAAAAAACAAAGAATACAATTGTGCCATATTAGAGCCCTATCACTTACCATTCAATAGTTATAGCGAAGATCAAAGTTTTTGTGGACAGACAGACCAAAAACTTTAAAGTTTTTGCAGACAAACAGACAGACCATAAACATCAAGTGATGCAATTGGAAGTTTGAAAAAGATCAAGGAAGATCTTGTTCAACTATACACATCTCTTACTTGTGGTTTTGGTGGTAGAGGTGGTAGCATTTTAGGTCTGGGTAGATCGTAACTTTTACATGTTGGGTCGAAAGGTTTCTCCGATTTCTTTTTCTTCTCATGTAACAGAGGTCTAACGGCTCGTAGCATGTACTCTGTGTCTGTTGGGTACCTTATATCGTAACAGAAAATTTGATAATTTTCTTTCTAATACATTACATGTTGTGATCATGTACATACAGTATAAAACTTTCAACATTCAATGGTTATAAAATTTTGATTCATACATGTACATTCAGACATAACATCAGCTGGAAATTTATTTTTCACTTTGATATCATATTTGTTCCCATCATGCTGATGCTTTGTCGTATTTTCTATGTAAAAATATGAGTTAAAATAACACTTAAATCTGTGATTTAAAGTGTTAAAATAACACTTAAATCTCACAGTTAAAATAATACTTAAATCAGTGATTTCTAGTGCCTGACTGGATAAATATCTTTAAATTTACAGTTTCCACAAATATTTCACATTAACACTGAGTTACACAACAAATACATGTATACTGTAGATCTTCTTGATACATACGGTAAGAAAGGAGAATTGAAGATTCCAGGAATGACTTCCGTACTGATAAGATAGTGGTTCTTCTTCGCCAAGTGTTCTCTTCTCGCTTTCTCTTCTTTTTCCTGTTTTCTTCTTCTTTCTTGTTCCTGTTGCTCAGCATATTCTTCCAATTCACTCCTATTAATAGAAAAGACAACATTTTCTACTTGCACAAGAATGTCTCATTATTGAGATTTTTAAGTACTGTTTACCTAGAAAAAAAATTTACACTGAGAGGGTATGAAAAAGCTGTAGAATGACTGAAATATCTTGATATTCAAAATATACCCACCTGACAATTTCGTTTTTGATTTGTAACGCCTCCAAGTATCGTTTCCTGCTGTAATAATTGTACACATATTTCCTGACGTAGTAACCCCGCCACATCTTTTGGACCTGAAGGAAAATCAAATTTAGAAGAGTTCAAAATCAAGGAAAAAAATTTAATCAATAACAATGTTTGTAGTGTTGTACATTATTCTTCTTTTTTTTTTTTTTCTTTTTTTCTTTTTTTCTTTATTCATTAAATTATTTTTTCTCTGTGAAATGGTTGATATGCTGCATGTACATGTAGTTTAGGCAATGTAATTATGTTTCAACTTTTTTGCATGCCTTCGAAAAAGCAAAATTTGTGAAGCATTATAGACACTTTACTGAATTCTATCTTGCATACAATTGAATCTCAAGATCAAAAGTAGTTTCACATAATGTTTGATCCTAAATGTATTACCTTCACCTAGAATGTGACCTTGAAATCTGAGAATCAAATTCAAATGTAAATGGCATTGAATGCAATCTCATTAAAACTCGTTCAATCACACTTCTATTTTTAGTTTTGTCGTTGTGGTTGACCACAACGACAAAACTAAAAATAGGAGTGTGATTGAACAAGACCACAACGACAAAACTAAAAATAGGAGTGTGATTAAACGAGTTTTAATGAGATTGCATTCGATGCAAGTTTTAAATTACCATATGATATATATATGATCAAATTAAAGCTACATGTATTTATGTAATAATAATAATAATAATAATAATAATAAATTCTTTATTTTAAGAAGGTAACTCGATTAGTGAGACACTATTCTTCCTCAAGGCCTTCATAAACAAACAAATACACATAACATATTTACAATATATATATATATATACATAAGACATGGTAAAAGTCATGATAAGTGATAAATAGAAATATTGAATCATGGCGTTTGATAAATGTAACATTACAAGGGATCTTCATTCTTTCCTTTTCCAAAAAGATATTTATAAAGGCAATTCTTAAAGCTAAATAAAGACGATGCTTCTTTTATATTGGATGGAAGTTCATTCCATAAGGAGACTCCACTGTATTGTAAACTGCGCTTGAAGGACTCTGTCTTGTGTCTTGGGACTTGTAGATCATTTCCGGTTACAGATCTCAAAGTGTAAAGGCTGTTTGAATTTTTAGAGAAAAGGTCGCAGAGATATGGAGGGGCCAGGTTATTGAAAATTTTGTAAAGAAGTACTCCCTTGTTAAACATGCATCTATCATAAATATTTAGCCAACCTAGTTCATCAAATAAAGGTTGGGATGGTGAATCAGGCGGGGCATCCATAATTACACGTGCCACGCTCTTTTGTAACTTAAGGACGCGATCAAGTTGTGTTTTAGAAGCGTTACCGTAAATAGTGAGGCAGTAGTCAATACTTGGTAGTATGTAAGCATTGAAATACAGCTTTCTATAATGTTTATTCAAATACCGTTTAATTCTCCTTAAAAGACTTATTTTACAGGATATATTTCGACACACTTCGCTAATATGTTTGTTAAATTGTAAGTTGTTGTCAATCGTAACTCCAAGTAACTTATCAGCTTCTACATTTTGAAGAGGTTTTCCATTTACTTCGATATCAATTTCTTTTTTATCAAGGCGTGATAAACGTTGACGAGAACCAATTAGCAAGCATTTAGATTTGTTTTCATTGATGGCCATTTTGTTTTCATCACACCAAGTCTTAACACTGAGGATGTCATCATTCAAATTACTTTCAATCTGATCAATTATGTGTCCGGAGTGATGTAGAGTTGCATCATCAGCAAAAAGATCAAGAAGAGAATTTTTGACATGGAGTGGAAGATCATTAATATAGATCAGGAACAGAATTGGTCCTAACACAGAGCCCTGTGGAACCCCACAGTAAATGGATTCTAGACCTGATTGCGTATTACCTATTTGTACGACCTGTTTGAAAGATATGATTTAAACCATTGTAAGCTATTTGTATCAAAGTTATAATGCTTCATTTTTTCTAATAAAAGTGGGTGATTAACGAGGTCAAATGCTTTTCGAAGATCCAACAAAACAGTACCAGTCATATTTCCATCATCAATTTCTTTTATCCATTTTTCTGTAACATAGCTGTCAACTGACCCGATTTCCGCGGGTCAGTCCCGCATTTTTACCCTTTAACCCAATAATTTTTTATCACCCGCGGGGGTCATGTCTTTCACCCAATTTTTCGTTGCTGACCCGGGAATCACCCGATTCCGATTTGGTTCCGTCTATTACTTGGGACTTTAAATTTCCAGCTGTGACTTTTCAATTAAAACACCTGCATTTACAGGTAAATTGGGTTGTTTGTTTAGTGATGTGGGAAGTAATGAGCCACTTTCATGTTGTTTTAACGACCTGGGCTTGGATTATTATGGGAATGTCAATGGAAAGACGATCGTAAACACGGAGATTTATGCAGACGAAAAGGGACAAACGTTTTTATAGTGAAGCAGTGAAATGTAGAGTTTATTTCACACAAAATCTTCATCATGGTATATCAATGATTAAATAAAAACATATCTAGCCTAGCAAAGTCATGCAACTATGAACCTTCAGACCTTGATTAATAAGTCTTAATTAAAATTTTACACATGTGCTACATTATCATGATTATGCAGTATTACAATTTAAATAAATGCTTTACATGTCTTACAATAAAATGAACTTTATTGACCTGTATATTTGGGGGGGGGGTGTTAAATTTTATTCATAATGACACAAGCAAAATGTCGTGATTTTGTTTCGCGCGCTATGACCCTCTTTCTCATTTCCCAAAGAGGGTCATTGACCCTCTTTTGTCTGAAAAAAGTTGACAGGTATGTTCTGTAAGTCTGGTCAAAGCTGTTTGACAGGAATGGAGCTTACGGAACCCAGATTGAGAATCCATTAGTAAATCATTTTCTGTAAGGAAGTTGTATACTTGGGATGTAACATGTTTTTCGAAGAGTTTTGAAATTGTAGGGAGTAATGAAATAGGTCTGTAATTTCCTGGGTCTGTCTTATCGCCTTTTTTATAAATTGGAATGATCTTTGCTACTTTGAAGTTATCAGGGAATTTCGAGGTTGAGATACTTAAATTTAGCAAATGAGTTATTGGTTTTACTATAATATCAGCAGATAATTTTAGTATTCGCGGTCCTACGTTGTCTATTCCAGCTGATTTATTGATTTGAAGTTTCTTTAGCATCCTATGCACTTCCTCTTCGCGTATTGGTTGAATTTCAAATATATTTGCTGTTGTTAACTTTGACTTAGTAAAATTCTTAAGAAGTTCTAAAGTAGACACAGGACTTATGTTTTCAGTTACAATTTGCTTAGAGATATTTGCATAAAACTGATTAAAGATTTTAGCCATTTCTTCTTTAGTTTCACCTTCAGTTTCTCCATCACATAGTTTATTTGGGATCGAATGACTTCCTTTAGGTATAATTTGTTTCATGTTCCGCCAAATATCACCTGTGTTTTTATTTTCGTTAATTGCCTTACTAAAGTAGTTTTCTTTTGCCTTTATAATGAGAGTGGTTACTTTATTGCGCCAGATTTTATAATTATCAAAATCTAATTTCTTGTGAAAGTAGTCGCGTTTGTGTCTAGCTTCATTAATTTCAGGGGTCAACCATGTAGGCTTAGTTTGAGTTTTAACCCGTTTTGTTTTAAGGCATGTTTATTGAAAACATCAAGAAATATATGGAAAAACAAATTCATAGCGTTGTTAACGTCAGAAAATTGCTCAACATGTTGAAATGGGGCATTTGCTAAATCTTGTAGGAATAGAAACTCATCAAAATTCTTAAAGTCGCGGTAAGTGATTTCCAAATGTGTTGACTTTTTATTTATTTTGGGTAGTCGGCATTTAATTTATTTTAATATTTTAAATTATTTTATTTATTTTGGGTAGTCGGCATGTAACATTGACAGATGAACAAAATCCCTATACATGTATATGCAACTTTGCAGAGGACTTGGAAATTCATTTTACTCACCATTGTAGCACAACTGTTGTAGAAATTCAGTTTCATTATAAGAACAGAATTCTGAAATAGAAATATTGTCAAAATGAAAATGTTTTTGATCAACAAAAATACATGCATTTATTACATGTATGTCCATGGCAAACAAAGTCCAATACATACTTAAAATACTTGCATTGCGCATATTGCTTCTCTTGTTCTTTTGCTATGTTTGTTGGTTACATTACGCATCTGAAGCTTTAAACTGCCCTCATTTCTTAAATATAATTGGAAATTGTTTTTCATCAAACCTTTACTAATATCCTGAAGTATCGTCTCCCTAGAAAACCTCGCCAGCGTTTCTGTATTCTCAGGGCACTGGAGTTTAAATGACTGAAAAAAAAGACATAAATAAATTTTTGTTTTATAAAAAATTTAGTTACTAAATTAATATCAATCTAATACATTTCTTTTCAAACATAGGTGAGATCATGGTTTATATAACCTTGTTCTCAAGAATCACTTCTTGTTCATTTTGTTTTAAATAGATTTCAAGATGTCCCCATCTGATGGTACAAGTATATTCAAGAAATAAACTTTTGACAATTTTCTAAATCTTTAGAAAAAAATTATTATAAGACATAATTATATCTTACTGCATATATGAACGGGTCCTGCATCCTCGGAACCATGCCTGAATCTTCAGCGATGAGTGGAATTCCCTATCTCTCTGTAGTTCTGCATCACTAAAATTAAAAGAAAATTTTAGTGACCCTAATGCTGCCACAATAAGATGCTTGATATATTTCAAATAAAATGAAATGCCGTCATTTGTAATTTTTGTCAGGTTTGTGGAAGGGTAAATTGTGATAACAGAAGAAGAAGGAGGGCCTCCGCCCCCGTTTAACTTCTTCTTCTTCCGTGTGAGTGCCTAACCGCACATTGCCTATTTTCGCACTTGCAACTTGCCCCGATGGCCAACAATCAACTTTGCATCCATAGGAAATGAAAGATTGAAATTGAAGAATTCAAAATAATTCACTCCCTTCTAGGAAAAGGCGATGTAAGAAACAAAAGATGGAATCGATGATAAACAAAATCCCCAAAACACTGCCAGTGGACAGGAAGGAAACTGAAATATTGTTTCCATTTAAATAAATGACAATTTAGCAGCATGGTCGCTGTCAAAAATTAAAGTATTTTAGTTTTGGGTCAATTCTCTCAAAGAAAATACTTACTTCTTTCTTTGATACACGGTTTCGACGATCTGGTCGGTTTGATCGAGCAACCTGACCATCGCCGCCATGTTGTATACTTTGTTGTCAGGTGTGACGTCATGAACCACATTTCGGACGAAAATACGAAGTTTATCGATTTATAACATATATTTTGAAAACTTTCGGACATTCTATCGATTTCTTTCATTAAATAAAATCACATTACCACCTAAAACTAATTTTTTATCGTCTGAATACGAAACTATTACGTCTCATGTTTCTCCGGGAAACGAACGTAAACAACATGGCGGAAAGTTAAAGTGAAAGGAGCGAGTTGATGTTTATCAATTATTTACAGCGTGCTCAATAAATATCTAATCAAGATGACGCTTTACATGCCTCCACTCCAGAAGAAGAAAAGGGTGCCTAGTCGATACAAGTTCGTATTCATTGCTCTTATACATAATTCACAAGGCGAACACACGTTCTAGAACGAAGGCCGAAGGGGGTGTAATGAATCAATAAGACTCGTCTAATCTATGATAGATTGTTAGATTGCTTTCATCTTCCAAGACAATAGGGTCGGGATTTTGTATCTGACATAAATTTGAGTTAAATTACCTATCTTTATAGTACAATTACATGTAGTAATTAATTGATAAATGATACACAACAGTTTATGGGTTAATTTGTCACATAGGGTTTGCCGAAAAAAATCATTGTTTACCTTGCCTACCTGTAAAAACAGTTACAAAAGTAAGCGAAATTAAGTAAGGAACAGGTTTATTAAGTTGATAGTAAAATTTGATGGAATTTATCTCAAATATCATTCTCTATATCGGCATGATCTCACACAAAGATTCAATTAGAGATATGCAAAGAGAAGAGATATGCAAAGAGAAGTTCCGAAAATAGTTGGCAGATAAATTTGGTGTTTATTATAGAGCATGTTTTATAGAAATTGCTTTATATTTAGAATCTAATGTAAATTTCAAGTACAAAAGTACTAGAATTAATTCATTGAAGGAACCATTGATGAATAAGCTTTAGCTCCTCAAACCCCAATATCAAAGGAGATTTGAAGAAGGAGCAAACAAAATCTCAAATTTTTCATAGGGCACAGTGAAAAATCTAGAGACACATCCCCTATAAACATGGCAGAAATTTGGTCATGTGACCAGTCCGACATCAAGAATGTATTAATTCTGGATGAAAATGATCAATTTTGTATTTTAGTCTGAAATATTTAGTTTTATTTTTTGCTCCTTCAGCCCTGATTCATTCCGGGTCATAAGTCAAGATGCTGAGACAACTCATCCAAAATACAATCCAGTACCCGACTACAGACCACCTACACCAGAAAGGGAGAGAACTGGAGTTATACTTCCTGACATTTATAACCGAAACACTCAAGTCATGCCAAAGACTCAACCTGATTTTAGGGCCAACAAACCGCATCCTGGTAGCTGTGGCTTTTTACGGCACAATGTACGAGGGCTGAACGAACCAATTTGTAGCGTGTTCACAAGAGACACACATGTTGAACAAAACCAATGGTGGCCCTCGCGGACTTCAAATGACCCCCTGGACGAACCACCGAAAACTAAAGATACCACATACAGAGGGGATTTTATGAAGGATGAATATGGAGATTTACACAGAACGACACGACACGAGTCTAATTTAAATCGAGAAGCAGCTCTAGGTGCAGGTTAGTAAATGAATACCCAGATTTTTCTCTAAATTTTTATGTACTTGTGGAGATTTCTGCACAGAAAAATTTATACAAAGTAAATATCTTTTATAACACAGACTGTCCTGGCATAATCACCATACATATATAAATGAAATACACTTTTGACAAAAGTTTATTCTGTGTCACTCCTGTCTGCACACTACATGTATTTTTCAACTTTGCAAAAATCAATTAATCCATCACTCAAGCACTTGACAAGAATAAGAGGATCTGAATTCACGTTCCTCAAATATATAAATGTCACTCACTGATAAATTTCAATACATATATATTTTAACACTGCATTTCTAAGTGAATTCATCTCCTCTAAAATTCCCACTGGGAAAGTCATATTCTCAATCTCATTAAATTTCGTTCAATCACACTCCTATTTTTAGTTTTGTTGTTGTGGTTAACGACAAAACTAAAAATAGGAGTGTGATTGAATGTGTTTTAATGAGATTGGTCCTATTCTTTATATACTTTCTTTTGAAACTGAAAATCAAAGCACATTACTAATATTAAAGTAAAATTCAATAAATTTGATATTAGAAGCAGCAAGAAAATTGGCTACATATGAGCTCAGGAAAGGTATAGTATATTACCATGGTAACAGAATTGTTTACCATAGTAACTGAGTTGTGTGTGATAATTGTTAATGGGTTAGGGAATATGATTGTAAACCAACTTGACACATCATTTGAGAACAGTTTTTTTTTAGCTCACCTGAGCCATAGGCTCAAGTGAGCTATTGTCATAGTGTTGCGTCCGTCGTCCGTCGTCCGTCGTCGTCGTCGTCGTCGTCCGTCGTCCGTCGTCGTCGTAAACTTTTCACATTTTAAACTTCTTCTCAAGAACGGCTGAAGGGATTTTGATGAAACTTGGTAGGTATGAAGTACTCATGGTCCCCTACAAGTGTTGTTGTTTTTCGTCCGGATCTGTCAACAGGTGGCGCCACCACAGCCAAAAGTAGGTCACGGGGGGTACCCTCCTTTGACAAACTTCTTCTTCAGAACCGAAGCATGTATCGACAAACCGAAAGCATCAGGATGATCTAGAGAGATGTCTTAAGAAGTGTTGTTATTTTTGGTTCCACTTCGAAGTCAAATTTTTGACGCGTTTTTGACGTCTTTTCGGACTTTGTCAGAAATGCACATTTTTGCACTATTTCTTTAAATAACTCAATAAGTGTATGATTTTACACACTCATTTACTACATATTTATCATATTTAACTTACTTAATGCTTTGATATGTATTTTATGCTTAAAATTTATTTTTTTGATTTTTTATGAATTTTTTTCTTATGTAAAAAGGAAGGGGGGGGGTTGATTTTCATACATTTTCTGCTTCTTTTCTATAACCACTCTTCAGATTGTCATGACAATTTGTAGGTATGAGGTACTCATGCATGGTACCCTACAAGTGAAAGAATTTTGTCAAGATATCCACTTTTGGATTTTTAAGGAATATTTTTTAAGATTGTACATAGGTATAATGTATGTTTTCCATGCCAAATGGACCCATGGGGAGTAGCTTCAAACCCCGGCGGGACCCCAACAATTTTTTTTTTCTCTTTTTCAGTTTTTTTTTCTCTTATTTTTATATTTATCGCTAGAAATGAAACTGTGAAAGAATTTTGTCAAAATATCAACTTTTAGATTTTTAATGATTTTTTAAATAAGACAAGCTATAGCTAGTTTGGCTTTGTGTACTTATTTTCATACGTCGAATTAACTTGGCCACATACGCTATCAAATATACGCTGAATTTATTTTTAAGATGTTGACTTTTTGTGTCGCCTGCGAAGCACAGCGACACTTAGGGATCACTTTGTCTGTTGTTCGTCTGTCCGTCCATCCGTCCCTCCGTCTGTCCGTCTGTCTGTCACACTTGGGTGTCACACCCCATAACTTTTGATTGATAAGTGATAGGGCTTTGATATTTCACATGTGTATTCCTTGTGACAAGACCTTTATACACATATCATAATTTTTGACCTTTTGACCTTGACCTAGATATTTGACCTACTTTTCTAAAAATCTAATATTGGCTATATCTCTTGATTGATAAGTGATAGGGCTTTGATATTTCACATGTGTATTCCTTGTGATTAGACCTTTCTACACATATAATGTTTGACCTTGTGACCTTGATCTAGATATTTGACCTACTTTTCTAAAAATCTAATATTGGCTATATCTCTTGATTGGCAAGTGATAGGGCTTTGATATTTCACGTGTGTAATCTTTGTGACAAGACCTTTCTACGCAAACCATATTTTTTGACCTCGTGACCTTGACCTAGATATTTGACCTACTTTTCAAAAAATCTAAGATTGGCTATATCTTTTGATTGGTAAGTGATAGGGCTTTGATACTTCACATGTGTATTTCTTGTGACAAGCCCTTTTTTCACATACTATATTTTTTAACCTTATGACCTTGACCTAGATATTTGACCTACTTTTTAAAAAAAACCAAGATTGGCTATATCTATTGATTGGCAAGTGATAGGGCTTTGATATTTCACTTGTGTATTCCTTTTGACAATACCTTTCTACACATACCATAATTTTGACCTCATGACCTTGACCTAGATATTTGACCTACTTTTCAAAAAAAATTAAGATTTGCTATATCTTTTGATTGGTAAGTGATAGAGCTTTGATATTTCATATGTGTATTCCTTCTTGTGACAAGGCCTTTCTACACAAATCATAACTTTTGACCTCATGACCAAGACCTAGATATTTGACCTACTTTTCAAAAAATCTTAGATTGGTTATTTCTTTTGATTGCTGAGTGATAGGCTTTGATATTTCACATGTGCATTCCATGTGACAAGACCTTTCTTCACATACCATCATTTTTAGCTCACCTCGACGAAGTTGAGTGAGCTTATGCTATAACCCCACGCGTCCGTGTCCGCGTCTGCGTCCGGTTAAGAAGTTTGGGGTAGCTCAGTATCTGACAAAGTACTAACGCTACAGTAACCAAACTGGCACAAGTGACTCATCTTTGGATGCTGAGGTGAACCCATGCATCGTATGCAGCATCTGACCTACATTTTCCGCTTGAGTGACTTGGTTAAGAAGTTTGGGGTAGCTCAGTATCTGACAAAGTACTGATGCTACAGTAACAAAACTGGCACAAGTGATTCATTTTTGGATGCTGAGGTAAACCCATGCATCGGATGCAGCATCTGACCTACATTTTCCGCTTGAGTGACTTGGTTAAGAAGTTTGGGGTAGCTCAGTATCTGACAAAGTACTAATGCTACAGTAACCAAACTTGCACAAGTGATTCATCTTTGGATGCCGAGATGGACCCATGCATCGGATGCAGCATCTGACCTACTTTTTCCACTTGAGTGATTTCGCTTTTAAAAGCCAATATTGAGCAGAGTATAAGTGCTACATGTACCAAACTTGCATATTAGATGTATCTTTGATCAAACTTTCATAAAATGACCTTGACCTACTTTTTCCGCTTGAGTGATTTTGCCTTTAAAAGCCAATATTGAGCAAAGTATAAGTGCTAGATGTTCCAAACTTGCATATTAGATGTATCTTTGATCAAACTTTCATAAAATGACCTTGACCTACTTTTTCCGCTTGAGTGATTTTGCCTTTAAAAGCCACTATTGAGCAAAGTATAACTGCTACATGTACCAAACTTGCATATTGGATGTATCTTTGATCAAACTTTCATAAAATGACCTTGACCTACTTTTTCTGCTTGAGTGGTTTTGCCTTTAAAAGCCAATATACATGTACTAAGAAATATGTTTGAATTGAATTTTGCTGTCACGAGGTGAGCTTCGTAATCTGTGATTACCTATGTTTTACCTCGTGCACTTGCCCTATATATTTGACCTACTTTTCAACAAATCTATGATTTGCTATATCTTTTTAGTGGTAAGTGATAGGGCTTTGATATTTCACATTTGTATTCCTTATGAAAAGACCTTTCTAAACATTCCATAATTTTTAACCTAGTGACCTTGCCCTTGATATTTGACCTAATTTCAATAAAAAAAAGCCGCTACGCAGGCGACACAAGCATTCCTTGGATTGCTTTTTTTTCATACATGCATATTTCAGAACAATTTCCCTATTTAATGATTATTTTCTCTGTCTTATTTCTGTATCTATGGTAAACATAGTCGCCATATATCTTGTGTTACAGATTTGATTGGTTCAATACCTCCTTGCCCCTTTAGTAGGGGTAACTACAGGAAATAAAAAGGTGCACACTAAAAATTTTGACTGACTTGAAATGCCCGGAAGTCTGTAAAATTGGTCTTTTTTGATTGCGAATCTTTGGCACGCATAAAAATGTAAAGAAAAAGGGGGGGGGTCATGCATGTCCTTTTTTCGCAAATTTCACTTTTTTTACGGGAACTCTGCTTCCTCATCGAAAATGTTCCGAATTTTGCATATTTTCAAACCTATCTGTAGATTGCATAAAAGACAAGATCAAGTTCGAAGTTAAATTTATCACGACTATTGATTCAATATGCTAAAAATATATTTCCAAGCACCGCATTTCAGCATATTTACCGAAAATAATTTGTCCAAGTGGCTTCACTGGGTCATGAGGTTTGATACACCGTACACTGCTGTTTGGAAAATAAATTGGCTCAATTTCTGCAAAACTCACTTGAATTAATATTGTCCGCTAACAACTTGTCTGTGTTAATTGGATTAACACGATTTTGACTGTACGTTACATGTATTAAGATGAAATCAATACTATTCAAAAGCTCTCATTCATAGATTTCTGTATAATTTAATATGAATAAAGGCAAAACCGAAAAGTCTTTGTTTTTTATGCTTCCGGAATCAAAGATATGGGGGCATATAGTTTTTGGCCTGTCCGTCTGTCTGTTTGTCCGAAAAACTTTACATTGGGCATAACTTTTGATAGGAAGGTGATAGAGCTTTCATATTTCACATGTGTATTCCTTGTGACAATACCTTTCCATTGATACCAAAATTTTTGACCTCGTGACCTTGACCTTGACCTTTGACCTACTTTTCAAAAACTTTAACAATGGGCATAACTTTTGAATGGTTAGTGATAGGGCTTTCATATTGTACATGTGTATTCTTTGTGACAAGATCTTTCCATTGATACCAACATTACTCTGACCCTGACCTCTCACATACTTAACAGAAAATGGTGTTTATACCAACAAAGATGCCACCGCGGGGCATTCGTGTTTCACAAACACAGGCTTTATTATTTTCTGGCATACTAGCCATTAATAATGAAAGGTTTGGTGTTCAATTTTAAATAAACTTAATTTATGAAATCATTTCATTGTTTTATTCTGTTTCTGTTGCACATTTATGTGGAATTTTACAAAATGATTTTATTTTTGATGTTGCATAATTGAACTATACTAGCTGGGCATATGACTTTGGATCGCATAATCCATCTTTTCAAATCAGTAAAAAAGTTGTTGTTTTGAAATGTGACTATTTTCTCTTGTTTGTACTTTTAAAGGTTGTCTAAAAAAAAAACTTGTCTGCATCCGGCAAAAATCTTGTTAGAAAGGTTGTGGGCTAAAATCCTGGTACTGGCACTATCAGTATTCAATGTCAGTATGTCAATTAGAGTGTGCATGGGTATCAGGTGAGCGTTGTGCCCCCTGGGGCTCTTGTTTTTTTTTGGGGGGGGGGGGGGGGGTTTACTGTTTTCTTTTTCAGATTCTGGGGTTTTTTTTTTCTGGGGGGGGGGAGTTCATTCAAAAATTAAAAAATTGCAAGTTAAAATGACTTATGAGCAAATTTATGATTGAATAAAAATGCAGTTTAAATCTAACTAAAAAAATTCTTGAATTTTTTATTCTGTTTGTGAACACCAAATAATTCTGACTCTCACTCCAATCGAACAGAATTTGCCTTATCATTATAAATCACAAAAGTAACATAAAAAGACAATGTTGGTTTTCAATTTTAGCATGTTAAAGTTGAATTATTTTAGTGATTTTACAATAGGAATGAAGTTTGTGTTAACAAACTGATTTTATCCCAGGGAATGAAATTCAAGATTTTGCATTCTTTAACATTTAAGGTTGTATTGAGTAATACATTTTTAAACTAATTTATCCTTTTTGTAACATGCATGATGAATTATTACAAACATACATTCATGTACTTCTCAAATATGTGCATGCATTATCATGATTATGTTTTGAAACATCCAAATGTATATATGAGTTTTGCATGAAATCTGCATTATGCTATGACAATACATTAACATGATTAACACATTTTCATAATTAAGATGTTTTGTCATTTCATTTGTTTTAAACAAGTATTTGTGCATGCCTTGAACTAAAATGTAGTTCATAATTGCCATGCTGAATTAATGATTTATCAACAAAAAATTTGATAGTTCTACCATCCAATATCAAGATGTCACATCATTCATCATTGTCATGATTGCGGATTTTTTTTTCATCTACCTCGTCTGCTGGATAAATTAATTTTACAGATATCTCGGACTGTATCTTTCTTTTTTCAGCAAAATTTTATGTAAGAATGACTCTAGGTCTCATATTTTTAAGTTAAAGTTGATTTAAAAGGAAAACAAGTGAACATACTTAAAATAGCATTGGTAGAATTTAGACTGTCTGTCATCATGTAGTGATGATCGACAATGATCGACAGAATGATCAACTGTTAAGTTAGACAAATCTGATTGTGACAAGTAAATGTAGAGAAATGTTCCCATAGATGATTGTTTACATCTCCCTTTAGATTCCGTTAGATCAGATTGTGATTAGTTTTGAAATAATCCAAAGTTTGTTTTGAGAACCTTCCATTTCCAGTAGAATTATAATAGCATGAAGCTTAGTTTCCATCCCCAAAAATTACAGGAAATTTGAGATAATAAGATAAACTGTAGAATCGGTGAATTTATCCTTATTAAATGTTGAAGTATTTCCAAATTTCTTGAAAAAAGTTCTGACATCTTTTCTGTAAATATACCTGTCCAAATACATGTTGTTGTTTTTTTTTTTAATAAATTTTAAATACAAGAATACTCAGTATGTTTTTAAGTAAAATTGAAATAAGTAAAATTTTAAAATGTCTTTTAATTTTTTTTAAATGTCTTTAAAAATTTTTAAATTTTAAAAGGACACGTCTTCAGAGCAAGTGAAGACAAAATTAAAACTAGGGGAAGAAACTCTGTATTATGAAAATGACAGTTTTTGTTACACTCCATTTTCTCTATTTTCAGTTCCAGTGAATTTCTTGAGAAACAAAGATGGTTCCCAAAGAGTATACAAAGAAACAAAGTCCTATGAACATGACTACAATTGCAGAAGTGCTACAAATTATCCAATCAGAGGAAGGGTACGTTACACGTGAACATTCAAATTTCTGCAATAAGCAGACAAGTAGGGACAAACTTTTTATCCCAATACATAAGAGTAAATAAATTATTTGGTTGTATGTACCAAAATTTGGATGTGCAGTACATCTATTTATTATATCACTTCATTCATTTTAATGCCCGACCAATCAGCCATTTGTTTCACTAGGTGCTAGATTCATGACCTTCACGGAGGGTGATGCCATTTGCAGTACATGTATCCGGGTCTTTATTAAACACCAATTGTTATTTTGATGCTTCAGTGCATTTTTGTTTCACATGTACTTGCAAAATAACCAATACCAGGTCTGATTTATAAAGTTATGCTGTGTATTGAACCTGACTTGTGGCACTAGGCGCAATAGATATTTATGCTTTGCAGGCGACACAAAAAATTGTACAGTAACATCAAATACTAGTAATGTAAAATACCCTTGGAATATTCATTTCTCAAGGAAGTGATATGACCTATAAGTTAGTACCGCAACATTAAAGAGTAATTGGGAGCCATGTTTTGCATATGTGGCTTTTGAGACAAATGCCATATAGCTTGCATCTCAGAGAACAGCAGGCAATTTTTTGTAAATTGAGTTAAAGGATAAAAATCTGACAAAGACACCATTCGACAGCTTTTTACATGGCGACATACTCAAAAGGACAAATTTACCTGAGCTTTAAATCTGTTCATATGATTACTGAAAACATCATAAATAACATAAAAATCTTACCTTGCAGAGAGTGGGAAGTTTTGTATACGATGAAATGAACCCCAAAACAACCAAGAAGTTCATAGACCAGCATAGCCGTCTCCTTGATCAGGAAGCAGTGTATCGCAAACATCTGGAGTCCAATACAACCTCCACGTCAAGTTCAAGTAGTCAGTCACTACCTGGAGGAGGTTCACAGTCCTCCTCCAGCCAGGGCACAGGGACACCTCCAAGAGGAGGTTCTGAGGTTCCACCCTCTGTACCACCACAGCAAGATCAAGGAGGTGCTCCCATGTTGCCCAGTGCACAGGTGAATGGTCAGGGAGGTGTTCCTATGTTGCCTAGTGCACAGGAGAATGGTCAAGTAGGTGCTCCTGCAACAGTGGAGGAAAATACAGCATCTTCACCACCTGCTAGGGTGGCCAGTGCTCCAGCTCCAGCAGAGGTTACACCAAGCTTACCACCTGCCAAAGAACCTTCTACAAATAAGACTGTTACATTTGACATGTCGCAAAACGAAAGCTAGAAGAAAGAGTCAATTATAGATAAGTTTTTATATAATTTTTTTCAGTTTTCATCAAACAGGGTTATTTTCATTCTTTTTTTAATTTTGTGTCGTCTGCTACCTTTTCTGACTGTGGCATTTCTGTTGGCTTGACTTTTCTTGCTTGAAGAGGAATTGCTTTTAAAATTTAACAAAAATTTGAAAATCTTGAATGAAAATGAAGTGCATTTTAATCCAAAAAAATTTGATATGATGTGATTTCTGCTTTACCTCCATCAATTTTCATACAGATTAAGGACATACTGTACCTACGATAGTATGCTGTTTGAGAACATTTCATCTCATCTGCTTTGGCTTTGGAGTGAAGTGCGATTCAGACCTTGGGCATCTAGTCCATTGGCTCCTTGTTATTTTCTCTGTTTTATGGAAGTTTGATCACCTCTTCCCCCTATCCACCCCATCCCTCCCTTCCCAATCTATTCCATTGAAATAGGTATATGCCCCCCCCACCTCCCTTGGAGTTAAGCGTGATTCAGACTTCAGGCATCTTGTCCATGGCTCCTTGTTATGCATTTTGGATGTTTAATCACACCCCTCCCATCCCAATCTATTCCACCATAATAGGTACGTCTATTCCATTGTCTATTTGTTGCATCACCTATCTGCTCCCTACCCCACCCAAACTCACAAAGACACATATTTGTTGTGTCCTCACACATTTTAACTTTTACTGTACTCCCACCAACCTTTTTGACTTAGCAAGAATGTTTAACTTATGGGCAGAATATCCAGTATTATATTCAAAACTTGTGATATTTTTTAATAGTAGAAGCAATACCAAATATTTTAAACCACCGTCCTTTTAGAACCATGTTGAAATATCTATATTTTGTTCCAAAGAAAATTTTCAGTATTTTTTAAAACTGAAAATTTATTCTTTTTATCATATGAAACACAGATTTACCTGGTGTGTGCCTTAAAATTGTTTCTTAGATCATGTGACAAAGTTTGAATTTCCATCCCTTCAACGACATTTACTTCAGGTCTTGGTGTTGCATTATGGGAGAATAATGTTGAAGGCATCAAATGTGACAGAACTCAATTAAAATTTTTTCATTGTGAAAAAAGATGTATTAGATATAAACAGAAAACCAAAATGAAGTACAATTCACAAAAAGAAATATATGAGAATGTTTGAATGAATATCATTATTGTTATAAGGACTTAATCATTTTGAATGATTTGATTGGATGATTTAATATTGCTATTTATAGTATTGCTAGATCAGGGTCCATTTCTATTTCTTCAAAAGAAATATTATATATATCTACTTACATATTTATTTTTATGTATCTTGCAATCCATTAATATATGCGGATCCATATTTATATATATACTCAACTCAATTGTTGTTGTCCTGCATTTTTGTAGACATTTTATTGTTCATCTCTTGTTCACTGTTAAATGTCTATGATGGATACTTTTTATATATGTATACCATTAAAATTTGAAATTTTAAAGTTGATGTCTTATTTCTATTCCACCTTCATGAGGCGGCTATGATCTGACCTTTCAAAAGGAGCTATTGAGATAAGGGCTTGATTTAGCCCTGAAATCATTCAATTATTTCTTGTATGCTGTGCTCCCTTTGTAAGAACAACAAACTTTACTGATTTCTATTCATTTCAATGGAGAAAAGGCATTTTTTATTTTACAAAATATAAGCCATATTGTGCAACACTTATCTATTAATACGAATATCAATTGTATGACATACAGTAATTTCATAAAATTCCTACTCTTAAATTTCTATTTTTCACTATTTTACACCCTATCTTAACAGCTTCTTCTTTGCTTTGTAAATATCCTAACCTCTTGGGGTGGATTTCTATGAAACTTGGTACAATGAAAAGATAAAATAATTTTGTAGAAGTGTAAGAAGGAAAGGAATTGCTGTTAAACAATCGTGTGCCAATCCAATTTGACGAATTGGACACAATTTAGATGTGTGTTCCATTACCATATCATTTTGTCCTATGTCATACACATAAATGTAGATCAATGTTTTGCATATACTCAAGAGAACATGAGTAAATTGATAACACAAGGTCAAGGTCACTAAAACCCTTCGAATGAATGTCAATCAGATGGGAAGTTTGGTATTTTACTGTATATACATTTATGAAGCAAAGAAAGTAGAAAATGTGTCCATCAAGCTGGGAAGAAACCATTTTTGAATACTCAAGCGATGAGAATTGCATATCCAGGGTGCACATTGTCAGAAACACATTCACGACACATCTTATCCATCACGGTACCAAAGGTCGTAGCGCAACAGGCTGTGGAATTCTTATAGTGCAGAGTCCAGTGTGTGAGCTAAATATCCTTTTCAGATTTACATTGGACATAAATGCTCCTTTGGATTAAATTTAAGAGCATGCCACTGTAGGTAATATTTTACAAAATATAAAAGAAAACAAAAGACAATTGAATATAATCATTCTTTGAGTTTAATAATAATTTTTCTATATATCTAGTCATTGCACCAATACTGAAGAAAAAAATTCAACAAAATGAAGTAGCTAATAATCCCATCCCCATTAAATCCATATTCTCTTTTTGATTTTATAGCACTAATTCCACTTTTGACTACATCTGACGCTGAAGCATTATTAAAGTTCCTTCAGGAACGCAACATTTGCAGAATAATTTTCCTTCCTAAGATGCCGATTTTTCATACAACTTGCTGATGTCAATAAGTCTTAACAAATGGGAAAATTTAAAACTGTACATCGAAATGACTAACGTGTAATTCCTCTATATATTCAGTCTTTTTGTTATACAAAATTACTTCCCCTTTGGAACGGTACCGGTATCTGACGTAAAATAATTATGACGTCATTTAAAATAATTATAACGTGACGTAAAATAATTATGACGTCATTAAATTCTATGGAAACCAGTGGGAAAACATACTTCAAACACGATGTTTCTATAGGAATTTCATTACGTCATAATGTGTTTACATCAGATACCGTCCCAAACGGGAAGTAACTCTGCATAACGAAAAGACAGAATTTACATGTTTGTATTGCTTTACTTTATTTAAAGAATACATTTGTATCTATTTATCTAACTGTATGTTCAAAGGATATTGCAATTCCTTATCCTATAAGCCAAAAAGAGGTTTAGGCAAACAGTTTAAGGAAAAATTAATCCTGTATTTTAAACTTCAATCACGTTCAGTTTAATCTTAATTTTAAATTAGATGTTTTTTGTAAAAACCATGCCTCTCAATCAGCTGCAATCTTATGTACATGTATTTATGGGCCCAGTCAAATAATAATGTAGGTCAAGGTCAAAAGGTCACACTGACTTTAGATACAAGGTACAATGTAATAAATAAACAGCATATTTTTCAATTTCAATCATTTTTCTCCAACAGTCGTTACCAAACAATTGAGTATATGAGGCTTTTATAATCGGTCTATGATAAGGCCATGTAAAATAAAATCTATGTTTCTCAGACACCGCCGCGCGCTATAATTTGCCGCCGACGAGACGTTTTTATTGCAACTTCAGAAAAAAATATACGCCGTGTCTCATCCTCGATCGTCGATTAAAAACGAAATATCCATTTATTTCATTGTCCTTTAAAATCGTCAAAACTGTACCCGATGAATAAATACTTTTAAAAGCCCGAATAAATCACGGCGCGTTCCATATTTACGTTACGGGTAAAGACTTTATCCACGCGCCGTTTAAAGGGAATTGTATAGGATATACTAACAACGTGCCGCGGACACTTGGACGACTATTATTCGCGTCTTTAATACATCGAGTGTTACATGTATTAAAACGTTCGTATAGTTTTCTTTATTGATCTCCACAGCATATGTAAATACCTATACCGAACAATAGCAAGTGTCCATTGTAATACTTCCGAATCTATTAATAATGACATTCACGTTGTAAAAAGTATAAGCAAGGACCGCCGACAAACGCAAAAGAAACGTAGTTAAATCCTTAAATCTATGAATAAAAGAATGTATATTCTACCCGGGCCGTGTACATTATTTTATCAGACGGTGATTAATGCTGAACACTTCATTCGATTTCTAAAGATTATGCTTCATCCAGACTTGACTTCCGAAGAAAAACGCTATCGGCCAAATTTTTATTTACCATATGAACGGATCCATCCGAGGAAGTGAGGGATCGTATTTAATTTGAACTGGGTTTAAACAAGATGTGAGCAAACACATGTACTGTAACAGCCGTCGAGTCTCTTACGCGATTCTACTAAATACTCACGGCAATCGAAAAATGTCATACTTCGTATATCAAATTTTGAATCGATTAGACAGATGAGCTACGACTCCCCGTTCTCAGAAGGAATACTAGTAGGTTATTTTACTTTAAAAAAAATTCAACTTATTTACAGGAGAAAGCCATAAATTTTAATGTACATGTACCATTATTTTGACTGACGATTCAAACACAGTTTTCTATGAAGAAAAACGGGGGAGGGGGCAGCATAAGATTTTTTGCCTTACATGAATCATGGGGAGGGGGGGGGACAAGGCAGACGACTTCTTTGCCTTACATGAATAATAACAGCACTCTTGATGGAAAAAAAAAACAAAAAATAAAAACCCTACCTACCTTGCCACTTTTTTAGACCCAATTATCTGAGAAACATAGAATTTATTTTACATGGCCTAAAAAAGTTCCATATGTCGATCATTTGATTTTAAGCAGTATGGTCGACCTGCGTTCAGTATTCTGAAAGAGTGCCCTGATCAGCATCTTGACTTCATTTGCCGAAAATTCATTGGCTAGAGGGCCCTTCCCATCAGCCCATCTGTTGCTGATCTCCATCAGGTTTGCGTTTAGAATAATGATAAGTTCTTTGAATCTCAACCACTTGGACACACTCTTCTGAAGCTCCACAGTGACATTGATATCTTCTTTTTCCTTCTCCGTTGCGGCCATTAAGGGCCCAGATTTATCTTGAAGCATCTTGAAGAGACTGGCTAGCTGAAGCGCGTCGTCAGATGAGATGTCTTCTAAAACCACTACACAACCTGTAATCTCCTCCACTACCGAATTCAACAGCATACCTGGAGAAAACAATGCACGTATGGAAAGTACATGTAACACATTAGCAGTTATGGATAGAACAGTTCGTCAAGTAGAAGAATTTACCCTTTCGAATGCAGGAAAAATTTGAGAAATTCCATGATGTCACAATGCAATTTCGATGTTTGACCGAGGTTCGAAGCTTGTTTGTCTGAGGTAAAAGCAATGTGACGTCTCGAAATTCTGCATTTTTTTCCCGCAATCGGAAGGGTCAATTAGTAGTTTCAGCAGTGTGAAAGATTTTTTGCAGTCTATGACATGTGGAAACAAAGAGGATAGTCTCATCATGAAAAAGTGCCAGCATTACTGTATATTCTAAGTACATACATGTATATGACGAAAGTGTAGAGCACTTGCATAATCACAACCTGATATCGTGAAAATGTTGCAACTGTCACAATCGGGACTTTTTCTTGCTCAATTCATTCTCTCTACAACGATTCTCCATGAATATTCAAAAAGCAAACCATGACCCAATTTCACAACTATTGTTTTGACTTATGATATTACAATTTGTTGTCACAAAAAACTCTCAAATATCGTAACCAAAAGCTACTTACCCTGTAATGTAAAACTTCCATCAAGTTTCATTTAATTTTAATCAAGATGTTTTTGTGAAACACAATGTCCACAGTCCACTGATTAACATATTTGCGGTTTGGATTTGCAGATGGCTTACTATAAATTGCAGGCTGACCAGTCACATTAGATGCCAAAATAGAGGAATATACAGAAAAATATCGGAAATGTATAGGAAATGGGCAGCCTGTAAACTGAATAAATTTAAAACGTTCTTTTAAAACATACCTATAGCTTTCCTATAGTTCATACTGGGTAGCACACCTTGCCATACTTTCTGTAGATGTTGTAGCTGATGTGTTGTTTGCTTTATGGCTCGCTCTGCGTCAACCTGTACCTCCCCACTCGAAACATTGGCAAATCCTGGTAACAAATACAGGTGCATGTCAACAGAAAGATTCAATTTCATAATTGTCAAGTGGTCAATTCACTGCCGGCAACCTAGATTTTTGCAAGTACCGGTAGTCATATCTCATGGAACACATACATGGAAGTCACTGACAACTTTGATTTTTCCCATTAAAACTCATATTTTCTTTGCCTGCACAACCTGATTTTTAGGTTGAAAGAGAAACTACCCAGACTATACATATATTTAAAACTCTGAATCAGGTTAAATCATGAAATCTGTGTCAATGTTATTTCTGTGCATCTAGCCCAGTACCCTTTGGTCCTGAGTCAACACCCCTGACCATTCGGCCATTGAACCCCCTATTTGTCATGATGTAGTTTTTAGTTACTGCATCAATGATTTTTAAGAGAGAATTTTAGCAAGATAAGCAAAATTGATTAAAAACAGATACATGTGTAACAGAATAAACAGAATGCCTTATATTATCATACATACAAAAGGTATTTCGAATCATGATATAATACATATTCATTGAATATCAGTAATATATCAGTGATTTTTTTTTTTTTTGCCTAATATACCACTGAATATGGGTTGCTTCCCCTTTCAAATTTGGCTTTATTTTCCCGAAATATTAGATATAAATTCCCAATTTGAAAGTCCTAAAACTTTCCTATTGAAGTATAAATTATTTACAACACAAATCTTCTTCAGAAATTGAATGTAATGATAGTTTGACTGCTTTACATTACCCAAATCTTTAATTGAATAATTTTCAACAAGATTTTGAATGTTTAGAGTACATGCAAGAAGTACAATGTAGCTTTGATCTTAGATTTTCCAAATTTATCTCAAATCATTGCCCTTTTTCCCAAACAAAAGGGTAGGGGTGGTTTTTGAAAATGGCAAAAAAAAATCACTGTATATTGATAAACACATGACACCTCTATACATACCTTTTGCTCCTTGTAGGTACTCCGACATTAGATCTTTCTGCTTGGCAAGTTGCTGCAGGAAATTCTGAACTCCTAATTTCCGTATTCTCTCTACCAGATCCACAAATGTAGCATTCAGATTGGACGGTAATTTCGCCCTGAACTGATGGCCAAGTGTCATTAAATGGTGTGAAATAAACATGCAGTTGTTATGGAAAATGGCTGAAATGAAACAAGTAAAATATCAACATGATCAAATTCAACATTTTAAAATGTGCAGCTTTTTTTTCCCCAAAAAATTAGTATTATTAGGCCCCTCCCCCCCCCCCTATCTGGAGTATGTATTTTCCCCTCCTGTCAGAGAAATTTCACCCCAAATAAAAGATTTTTTCTTTGGCAAATAATTAAAATAGTGTGTAAAATTCAACAAAAGCAGAATCCAAATAGTAGAATATGGTTCCTTTAATGTAAATGTTTGTACATTAAGCAATACCAATTACATTGATACATAAACATTGTATCTAATACTGATTTTTGCAAGAATTTTGATTTCTTAAAAAATTCCCTGTTTGGTAGTAGTAGTTCTCACACATATTTTCCCTGACCCCCTGACCCTTAAAGTGAGAAAAAACACTGATACTGTGCATCAATACAAAGATTGGTACACTGCCACACATAATATTTGGTCTGTCTGTCTTTTCATGTGTCTTTCTACACATCCTATCAATGCATTTTAGAGAATTAGACTCTTTTTTTCAAAATTTTTCTTTGAATTTTTCAAGTTCCAAAAAGAACTCTAATATCAATTTCAAAATTACTAAATATTTAAAATGATTTACCACTAAGCTGTGGGAAGGTATCGAGGCTTTTCTTGTGATACGTCGGGAACACGTAGCAGAACATTTCAAACATTTTCCGCACAGCATAGAAAATCTGTATGGCCGTCTCGGAGGAACTCTCTGTAGCCTCTTGTAACATGCTGTAAGCCATGCACATTAACTCCTGAACACAAACGCTGAAATAATAGAATGACTAATAAGAAGATATATAACCCTTATTTTTACTTCAAGTTTACTTCAAGGAAATTGAAGAAAAGTTGAAATTTTCTAATAATACATGTACATGTATAACTTCATCACAATATTATGCACTATACTTCATTTTAGTCATGATATCTTCAAATCATCAAAATATCGAAATTTCCCTAGATCTCCACTATAGCTCTTGACAAAAGTTTGGCTTAGATTCCCATGACACTTCTGAGGCACTTTTCAAATAAGTTTTTGCAGTGAGAGTTCACTTAAAGATCCATTGACTCCTCGCAGATATGGAAGTACATAATTCCTAGCATTTCAACGATATTGTTGTTGTACCCTATAATACCTTAAATTCAATTTTGAAATTGAAATTCACTGTTTTTTAATTCAGTCTAAATGTACAAATGTATGTACCTGATATGGCAAGAAGGAAGCCTGAAGGTATTAGAACTAAGCTGATACTCCTTAGCCATTTCCAACTTTCGAGACTTCTCCTGTGACGGCCCGTCTTTTCCTAGAGGTGGTAAATCTCCAAGAGGTGCATCACCGTTCACCTCAACGGTATTGTGGGTATCCGTCGTCATCAACTTTCGTGCTTTCTCCAATATTTCCTGGCATTTTTTGTTTGCGAATAACATGGAGACATTCTGAGTAAAGTCCAAAAGCGTGGTCTCTGCTTCTGTAATGAAACCAAGTTTGACCAAATTTTCATTGAAGGAAATGGTTAGATGTATCACTTCCTCAAAAGCCTCTAACTCTTTGGTATTTGTCGGTATCGCTCTTGTCAGACAATCCTTGACGAGCATTTCTAACGTAGCCTTCCCGATGTGGGTTCCCAGAATCTCCATCAAAGAGCGCTTAGAATTTGACTCTACTTTGATGTGCAGCAGACTCTTCTCCAAAGCCGCTAAAATGACGTTGATTTTGGAAAAGGCATTGCAAGGTGCAGGGGGCACAACTCTTGAAGAATGTCCCCAAGTGGTGGCAAGATGATGTCCCTTTGGGTTTGACAAGGCGGTTTCTTTGTCCCTTATACATGGCTTCAAGAAGTTATCGAGAAGATTTCCCCCAAATTTCTTAATCTCTTCATTCAACAGTCCTAATCTTTCATAAACGGAAACAATTTCCGTTAAAACTTTAACATTTGCTACACCGCATGCTATTTCTAGTTCGTAATTCTTCTTATCTAAATAATTGCTATCTTCAACACGCCAGACGATTAAATCCTTCCAGCGGTTCTTCAAATTGATTTCTAAGTCTGCTTTCTGAACATGAAACTCTGTTCTAAGGGCCTTGAAAATTTGCACATCATCGTGATTCTTTATAGCCGAAGGGAGAAGTGAGTCAATCGCAGTAACTGCCTCCGCTGCCTTAAGATAATCTTGATTCTCATTGGCTGACGCAAGCATTTCCAATCCATCTTGTATCTTCATAAGGTCTTCCAAAATGGCCATCAGTGCTGCCTTTTCTTGGAATTTGACGGTTAAATTTTGTAAAAATTCTGTTGAAGTATTTAACTGGCTTTTAATCTGAAATATATATAAAAAGATACTGTAAACATGGACATTTTCATATTTTTAATTTTTTCGTCCGCTAGATTTCAAAGTCGTATACATGTCTTCATTCTTCACTTCAATTTACTCGCATGCAATCAAGTTTAATCATCTTCCTCTTAGTGTATGAAATTTTATGTATGGATTATTTTGTATATCATCAGTATAATCATTGTTGCTCAAATTGCTTTATTTCAGTTACGATAAATCTTGCGAAGTTTTTTTTTGGGGGGGGGGGGGGGTTGTATTGGTTTGTTTATTATTTTTAACCATCGCTTCTCATAAGAATTTCAACATAACAAACAATGCAGTTTTAATGAATGAAACATGCACATATCATTGTTTCCACAATGATATTATCTAATTAACTGTTATCCCCCTTAATTAATTTTGATGTCACGGTCGATCAAACAACGGCGAATCAGTCAACCTGCGTTACCGGTACCTATAATTATTTGTTTACCATGCGATTTCACTATTGTTTGGTACGTAAATTGGTTTGTTTATACAAACATTAGGACTTCGACTTAACGAGTATGAAATACACGAAGAAAATGACTTGGGACTTCGAAATTACTTTGAGATAAGCAAAATTTTGAGATAACCGATTTCGAGTTATCCAAAGTCAAATTGGTTAGAATATGAAGGAAAAAAAGTGTCAGCTGTAGATGATTTTCACATTACCACAGTTGACTCACATTTTACAACATCAAAAGATTTGACGTAACTTTAACTGTGACGTTGTAGCAGATTTATGATGTCACAGTTAGAAATTACGTCAAAAGTTGGGATGTCAGGTCTTGGCGTGTCTAAAATGTGAGTCAAGCGGTAATATGAAGAAAGTGTATTGGAAAATTGATTTCATATACAGCAAAGTTACGTGCCGTATTTAAACAAATTTTTGAAGAAAATACCTTATCCTCAATCTTGTCGGACAGATCTTTCATTTCCATGGCAACTTTATCGACATTTCCCGACAGTTCTGCAGCTCGACTGAATTGTGGGTAGAAGTCCAAGTATTTCTTGGTGACCATGTCGTATACTTGAACCTTCAGTTTGTCCACATGCTGACATAAAACGTCTATGCTGCTATGAATTTCTTCAGTTTCCCGCATTCCTGCAAAATTGGAAACAAGAGTCGTCAGAAAACGAAAAAAAAAAAGAAAAAATGCTGGAAATGAAAGTTTAATAGGAGACAAATTCATATTCAAAGAATTGCAATTTCCTGCTTCAGCATGTTCGGTACTTGATAGAGAATAAGTGCCTTAATTTGTGTTTTGTTACACAGCGAGCGCATTTATCATACCCAACTGTTGTCGTATAAATCCTGATACATGAAATATTAATTTTCAAAATTAAGAAAAAAGCCAAGATCAATGGGCAGCTTTCAAAAGAAAACTCTGAAGGAATACCAATATCAAAGCCCTCTCCTAATGGTTAAAGCCCAACAGACTTATTAGATAACAAATCTGCTAAAATGAGCATTTCTGACAAAGTCTGAAAAAATGTCAAAACATGAACATTTGTATCTTTCGGATCTTCATACTGAACACAAACATCCTTATTAGATTGACATCAGTTTGTCTAGATGCATTTACTTTAATTTCTAGTTCATGCAGCGATTCCAGAAAAGAAGATTTTTGAAGAGGGATACATTTTTGTACCCTTTTTGACACTTTTGGTAATGCCTAGGATCCACCAATTAACAGATCTGGATCCAAAACACAAATTTGGTAGGAAACTTTTAAGTGCTATGCGATAAAACCCGTTTACTGGTATATTGCAATATTTTCATCCCGAATACCTATCGCGATACGTTTTTCCAAAATACACTTATCAGGTAGACAATGTACAGGTAATGCTTTCATTTTAATACAAATGCACAATCCCATGCAAGATGAGGGATTCCTTCTTCATTTGTATGATGTCAACAAGATCAGCTCAGCGAGAAGAAGTCTCCAATTAATAAATCCAAAATCTTACATGTATCATCATTAGATGGAGTCTGATGAATTTTTCTACATCAAGATAAGACTCATTTCCTTCATTGCCTATGAACTCGCCCCTTAACACTCAAAGAAGTAATCTGAATGCCTCTGCCTTTGAATCTTTTGCACCATTTACGTCAGAAAACCGAGTGACATCACTATGACGACTAGCTTCAATATTTTGCATGTTTCACAAATTGTTCCTTTTCGCTTATTTTTGTGTGTGAGAGGGCTTCAATTCCTTCCCATTTTCTACTGTAGCACAAGCCAGTTGTGTATCACAATTGCATGTTACCGCATGATGACAATATAAATAGGGCATATTAAAATGAAAACCACAAAGGACAAGGAACTCATTCGTCAAAAACCTAATGACAAATATTTCTGCCATTATAACGGTAAAGTGTATAATCTAATCCACATTCTACGAAGGAGATAATTTTGAAAATCTTGACAGAAAATGTGTCCGGTAAGGTTTTACTCACAATTCAGATACTTATCGTCGAGTAACGGGATCTAGACAGGAAATTTTACCACTATGGTTACTGTAAACAGTTTTTTTCATGACGTCATCCCTTGACATGCACTCTTACCATAACCCAGCGTCATCTGATATTATCTTATATAAAATACATACCTATCAAAGTATAAGAATAAATCTTACACTTCATAGAGCTTAAACAAGCTCATACTTAGATTAAGATGTAGAAATGTGCTCAACAAAGAGGAAAATAGTAGAAATTTGACAGTACCACAAGGCAACTTCTACATTGGAAACGACATTGTTCCGTAAATAGTTGGGAAATAAAATTTATATATAAAAAAAAGAGCATAATTATATCAATAAAACAAAAAAGTGGATTAGGGATTGACCGTGTAGTGAAGGGGAAATCAATGTAACCATCCGAAACACTGAAAATCATAATTCATTATGTCCCATTTGGTGCCCCTTACCAGGGCCTTGAAATTCATAGAAATTCCTAAGGAACCATACGGGCTCCTAGTTTCTGAAATTCAAGGCTTTGTAACTTTTTGAGGGTAAAGCAAAATGTTTGCAAGTGCCGCAAATATTATGATGTTATAGACTAACATAAACATTTGCAATGAACGCCAGAGAAGCGAGGATAGATTTTACTTAGAATTGTTATAGAGCGTCGTTTTTACACTTGATAAAGGCCAAGGGGCCGAAAGTGTGTGTATTTGAGTGTTTGTGTTTTTATTTATAACCTTAAAGTATCATTTATTAACACTGATAATATATTGATTTGCTCTAACTGAACAAGGGACGAATAAAAAAACTTATACATAGGTAATCACAGATTACGAAGCTCACCTCGTGGCAGCAAAATTCAATTCAAACATATTTCTAAGTAAATGTACATTGGCTTTTAAAGGCAAAATCATTCAAGCAGAAAAAGTAGGTCAAGGTCATTTTATGAAAGTTTGATCAAAGATACATCCAATATGCAAGTTTGGTATATGTAGCACGTATACTTTGCTCAATATTGGCTATTAAAGGCAAAATCACTCAAGCGGAAAAAGTAGGTCAAGGTCATTTTATGAAAGTTTGATCAATGATACATCCAATATACAAGTTTGGTACATGTAGCACTTATTCTTTGCTCAATATTGGCTTTTAAAGGCAAAATCACTCAAGCAGAAAACGTAGGCCAAGGTCATTTTTTGAAAGTTTGGTCAAAGATACATCCAATATGCAAGTTTGGTACATGTAGCACTTATACTTTGCTCAATATTGGCTTTTAAAGGCAAAATCACTCAAGCGGGAAAAGTAGGTCAAGGTCATTTTTTGAAAGTTTGATCAAAGATACATCCAATAAACAAGTTTGGTACATGTAGCACTTATACTTTGCTCAATATTGGCTTTTAAAAGCAAAATCACTTAAGTTGAAAAAGTAGGTCAGATGCTGCATCCGATGCATGGGTCCATCTCGGCATCCAATGATGAATCACTTGTGCAAGTTTGATTACTGTAGCATCAGTACTTTGTCAGATACTGAACTACCCCAAACTTCTTAACCAAGCCACTCTGAGCTACCCAAAACTTCTTAACCAAGTCACTCAAGCGGAAAATGTAGGTCAGATGCAGCATCTGATGCATGGTCCCTTCAGCATCCAAAGATGAATTACTTGTGCAAGTTTGGTTACTGTAGCATCAGTACTTTGCCAAAGACTGAGCTACCCCAAACTTCTTAACCGGACGCGAACAGGGTCGCGTGGGGGTATAGCATAAGCTCACTCAACTTCGTTGAGGTGAGCTAAAAATGCACTTAGAAATAGGGCATTTTGTGCCAGGTTTTGAGTCTTATTTTCTCAGGTGATTTTTTCATAATTCCTCTTTTGGAATTTACATGATTTAAGTGATTTCGGGGGAAAAATAGAGGAAATTTGACATTGGGAAGGGGCCGAAATTAAGCCGGGGGGGGGGGGGGGGAAAAACACTGACAATAAATGATTGGTGTTTAATCTGGCTTAGGAACCATCATTCATTTTCCTCCTGAGCCTTTCTGATAGTTCAATTCTTGATGCCGGACTGGTCACATGACCAGACCAGATTTCTGCCATGTTTACAGGGGGATGCAGAGTTTTTTTTTTCCTTGTTTTAGGGCCGAATTTCGGCCCCTTCCAAATGCCAAATTTTCTCTATTTTTCCCAAAAAAATCACCCTGAAATTCCCAAAGAGGAATTATGAAAAAATCACCTGAGAAAATAAGACTCATAACCTGGAAATCAGCACAAAATGTCCTATTTCGAAGAGCATTTTTAAAAGTTTTTATTCATCCCTTGTTCAGTTCAAGCAAATCAATAGATTACCAGTGTTAATAAATGATACTTTAGGGTTATACTTTGTTGAAAATTTATTCGAAAATTTTCCCAATTTTAGCAAAATGTCGCAAATTTTCCCAAATGAGACAGGCACAGGCACCTTCCCCAAAATAAAAAAAAAACCCTGGGATGTGCCTCTAGATTTTTCACTGCGCCCTATGAAAAATCTGTGATTTTGTTTGCTCCCTCTTTATATCTCGTTTCATGTTGGGGTTTGAGGAGCTAAGAGCCAATTCATCAATGGTTCCATCAATGAATTCTAGTAGTGCTATCCTTGATATAAACACAAGATTCTAGATATAAAGCAATTTCCATACACTACGATCTATGATAAACACCAAGTTTATCCCCCAACTATTTTCGGAACTTCTCTGTGCTTATCTCTAATTGAACCTTTGTGCGACATCACGCCGACATAGAGAATGGCAATAGAGGAGTCAATTATGTAGACAGGAGTCAATTATGTAGACAAAGACACACAGCTCTCCTGTCCATGCACATTTACAGCTCCATCATGTTGTCACTTTTATAGCGAGCGGAGCTCGCTGCAAAGGCCCGAAGGGCCTTTGCGAGCGAAGCTCGCCCTTATGCTAACGCGTATACACTTACCTTAGTGAGAAAATATGCTGAATCAAAGAATGAGAATGTACTACTATGCTTTCAAAAACTTTCGTCCCCTGGCAGACAGAGTTACTGCGGAGATGCTGAATATTGCCATTTAATTTTTTTTTTTCGACTCCGAGTATACGTTTATGTTATACTCAATTTTTGTTTACAAGTTAAAATTATTGACATAATTTTTCGTAAAGCAGATTACGAAATAGCATCGACAACTTGGCGTAACCGCGGAATCTTTTTAGGAAAGCCGACATTTTCGTTTGAGTATTTTGTTTACTGTGCTTCTATGACGTCATTGACGTCATCGCGCCAAATTCTTAATGTCACTTTGACGTTGTAAGATTTTCCTTGAATGGACGTATTTTGCTTGATGTAAACGCTTCTAAAAAGGTCAATAAACCGGCCAAAGTATTCCCATGGGCGATTTTGTGTTCAATCCGGATGGCTTCACGTTATTAAGTTTCTCAATCCAGAACACTTCTCGGATTTTACGATAATATTTGGAGGCATCCGAACATTTCTCCAAAATTATAATTTTGATGTCCGATATTAAAGTGGTTTTCTTTATTGAAATTTATGAAACAGGCTTTGGACGATTGTATCTGACATCGGCGAGATGGATTTTTTTCTTTTGGGCGATATGCAATGAGTTATTTATTTTCATTTAACCGTTTTATAACAAAATTAAAATGGCTTGAAATAAAAAAAAATCACATGTAGGAAATATAACCAGGTCTGTTTATAAATCCTTGGTCTGACCAGTTCTAGCTGAGCTCTTTAAACTAGATCGTTGATATAAAGTTTCAAAATCATACACCTTTTGTGTTTGCTCGTATTTTTCTGTAAATTTGACTGGAATCCCCCCCCCCCCTCAACCTAATCTAATATTTGCCGGTCAAGGCCAAAACAGGAACGTACAAAGAACCATATTTTAAGCCCCACACCCCCTTAAAATGTTCATCTGCTGGTCTAGACCAATTTTACAAATGCCTCTGTGTTTCCACTCGCCTTATACTGCCTTTTTTTTTTTTGGCAATCACCAAACAGAAAGTTTTGTAAGATAGGATAAACCGTCATAGTCTAAAATCATATTTATTTTCCCTCCGCTCGCACAAAAAGGCTTTGCCTTGATTCATATTAACTTCAATGGAAACTGACGAGCTTCTTTAATTTTTGTCTAAACGCAAATAATCAACACAACAATGAAATTTCTTAAAGTTTGACAATAAAATATAGTCTCATACATTAGCAATCAGCAACAATCATACAGTAAAGGAAAAAATAGTATTTATTCATGGAGTACTTCAGCGACGTTTGAAGATTGAGGTCAGAACAAATTCGAAATGGGTCGCACCTGCAGACTTTAGGACTTCGTCGACGAAGGACGAAATTCTTTGTTTTTCGGGGGGTGTTTTACTCATCCTTTATCGTTGATGTTAAGTCGTCATCATTATAATGTTAATTCAATTAAAATTTTAAACAAGAAAACTTTGTTGACGACTTAGCGCTCTTTTCGGCAAAATACTCGAACATCAAGCCCGGCATACTTCTTTTTCTCTCTGTGAAACTGGTTTTCTCGCAGCTGTAAGAATCCTTCATTAGAATCAGATCATAGATATTGAAATCTAATTCAAAGTCGTCATGCAAACATTTTCATAAAACTGTCTAACCGAACTGTGATATATATATATGTATATAATATGAATCAAGGCAAAGCCTTTTTGTGCGAGCGGAGAGAAAATAAATATGATTATATATTAAATAATTTTATCCCATCTTGCAAAACTTTCTGTTTGATGATTGCTAAAGAAAAAAAAATAAGGCAGTATAAGGCGAGTGGAAACAGTTACACAGAGGCATTTGTAAAATTGGTCTAGACCAGCAGATGAACATTTTTTAAAAAGGGAGGGGGGGGGCGGCTTTAAATATGGTTCTTTGGACGTTCCTGTTTTGGCCCAGACCGGCAAATATTAGATTAGGTTGAGGGGGGATTTCAGTCAAATTCACAGAAAAATACGAGCAAACACAAAAGGTGTATGATCATTTTGAAACCTTATATCAACGATCTAGTTTAAAGAGCTCAGCTAGAACTGGTCAGTCCAAGAATTTATAAACAGACCTGGTTATATTTCCTACATGTGATTTTTTTTTCGAGCCATTTTAATTTTGTAATAAAACGGTTAAATGAAAATAAATAACTCATTGCATATCGCCCAAAAGAGAAAAAAAAAACATCTCGTCGATGTCAGATACATTAATCGTCCAAAGCCTGTTTCATAACATGTCAATAAAGAAAACCACTTAATATCGGACATCAAAATTATAATTTTGGAGAAATGTTCGGATGCCTCAAAATACTATCGTAAAATCCGAGAAGTGTTCTGGATTGAGAAACTTTATAACGTGAAGCCACCCCGATTGAACACAAAATCGCCCATGGGAATACTTTGGCCGGATTATTCACCTTTTTAGAAGCGTTTACGTCAAGCAAAATACGTCCATTAAAGGAAAATCTTACAACGTCAAAGTGACATTAATAATTTGGCGCGATGACGTCAATGACGTCATAGAAGCACAGTAAACAAAATACTCAAACGGAGATGTCGGCTTTCCTAAAAAGATTCCGCGGTTACGCCAAGTTGTCGATGCTATTTCGTAATCTGCTTTACGAAAAATTATGTCAATAAGTTTAACTTGTAAACAAAAATTGAGTATAACATATACGTATACTCGGAGTCGAAAAAAAAATTAAATGGCAATATTCAGCATCTCCGCAGTAACTCTGTCTGCGAGGGGACGAAATTTTTTTAAAGCATAGTAGTACATTCTCATTCTTTGATTCAGCCTATTTTCTCAATAAGGTAAGTGTATACGCGTTACCATAAGGGCGAGCTTCGCTCGCAAAGGCCCTTCGGGCCTTTGCAGCGAGCTCCGCTCGCTATAAATATGATATCATCTGTGATATATGTATGATGCCATCTGTGACATGTTTTTTGATACAAACTGTGATATATCTTATGTAGTGATACCATCTGTGATATTGTTGCAGCAATTTGTTAGTTACCATCTGGGATAGTCTGTGATATAAGTTTGTGATACCATCTGTGAAATACATTGCATTGTGATGATACTTTATGTGATACGTTTATAATGTTATACTGTTTCAAATTAGGTTTTTTTTATTGTCTTGAATTTATCGTATATTTGTACATGATTATTGCCTGAATAAATATAAATAAATAAATAAACAATGAAATGTACTACAAGAGTTTGTCACACCAGGGACGTGTATATACCAGTGGCGTAGCTAGACCCAAAAAGATGTGTATGCTTGACAGTGTGAGCGCCGAAGGCGCGAGCGTACTAGGGGGCCCTGCTTTTAGACCACGAAATTATAGATCAGATTATCCTTAAATCTCTGCCTAATATAGTAAAAATAGCGACCTTTGATAATAATTGATTTTTTTTTTTTGGTACAAAACCGTGATGATGTTTGAAGTTAATGGAAGCCCAGACAAGTCTTAAAATTAACATTAATAACTAAAAGAAAATGAAGTGATAAATTAGTGAAAATTCATTGTATTTCAAAGAAATTTTTTTTTTGTCAAAATGATGTGTATGCTTGAGCATACAAGCATATATGGTAGCTACGCCACTGTATACGTTTACATGCCAAGAAAAATAGTTTCTACAGAGTTAACCGTTATAAATTATCATCTATTATATGATACCAGCTGCTATAATAAGCTACCGTATCGAGACGACCGGAGGATTTGAACAGAATTTCTTGTCATGATATATACGTCCCATGTCACACCGAATGAATTTTTGTCAGATTTCCTTCGGCCTGTCGACACTTTTCAATGATAACTCTGTCAGATTATGTATGTTTTTCTTCTGCCAAAACCTTACCAAAGAAGAAATGTCAAATGAAAAATAAATGCGTTGTTCATTTTCTTCTGTTGTATATTCCTCATTCAAAAGGTGACACGCCGGGAATTAGGGGGGGGGGGGGGGGGTGGAAACTAGGCATTCGGTGCGGCTACTTAAAAAAATAATTTGAGAAGAGAGGGAAGATTAGAGAAAAGATAGCTTACGCGAATTTTTTTTATATATTTGAGGAGGGATGAATAAATGTTATATATCCTATGAATAAATGTTATATACATGCATCCTATAAATAAATGTAATATATCCTATAAATAAATGTAATAATTATATATCCTATAAATAAATGTCATATCCTATAAATAAATGTTATTATAACTTATACTGAAATAAATGTTATATATCCTATCGATAAATGTTGTATATCCTATAAATAAATGTTATATATCCTATAAATAAATGTTATATATCCTATAAATAAATGTAATATATCCTATAAATAAATGTAATAATTATATATCCTATAAATAAATGTTATTATAACTTATACTGAAATAAATGTTATATATCCTATTGATAAATGTTATATATCCTATAAATAAATGTTATATATTCTATAGATAAATGTTATATATCCTATAAATATGTTATATATCCTATAAATAAATGTTATATATCTTATACTGAAATAAAATGTTATATATCCTATCAATAAATGTTAAATATCCTATATAATATGAATTATGGCAAAACCATAGTGAGGACGCAGGTGACATTTAAAAAATAAAAATTACTACAATTCAAAAATTGAAAATGAAAATTTATGTATTAGAAATTGAAGCTAAATGAGCAAGCAGGGAGTTTGTTTAGCACTTGCCCAGTCGCATTTGCGACTAAATTTGGCTCTGGGCGACTTTGAATCCCAAAGTGGTCGCCCAATTGGCGACTGATTGATCATACTGTTTTGTTCTTTTCCTTTTCATTCACTTCGTTTCTCAGACATCGTCGCACGCTATAATTTTCCACCGACGAGACGTCAAAGTACCATCTGGTATCAGCTCCTCTACCAAGACAATTTTTGTCGTGTTTGTTGGTAGTGCATACTCATGCCCACTGCCAAGGCAATGTTCACTTGATTCTTCCTATTTATTCTTTTTATTTTGACTTTTTATTAGTTTTTCTCCATTGTTGGTTCTTTTGTGTAACAAACTGCGGACAAGACATTAAATAACTTGCACATATGTTTGCACCTCTTAAATTTGTTTTTAACCACAGACCGCCATTCAATCAATTATGTAAAGGTTTCCTATAACTTTATATATATCATCCTCTGAACCTTTCCTTGAACGTCCAACTTTTTTAAATAGATGGTATAAAATCGTCCGGCCACTTGTTAGCTTACATAACGTTCTATTCAGCCTTCTATATGTCATATATAGATATGACCCTGTAACATTTGGTTTGCTCCAGTACAATTTCGTTAATCCTGAAAAAATGCGCACAATAAATTTGGCGGGGACAAATGGGCTCCTAAAATTTCTATTGTCAGGGGCCCAGTTGGCGACCAAGGTTTTCAAGTGAAACAAACTCCCTGGTAAATATAATACTAGTGATAGATAAACAACTAGAAAGGTTTCTTGTTGCGGTTGCAACAAGAGTGTCTTCCTCCTATACAATTTTTGGTTTGGAAATATGAAGGACGTCACATTACATGTATTTATATTATATATTTAAGTTTTCAAATAGCAGTAACATTAAATTTTCAAACCGATAATTGTTGGTGAGCAACCATTTGATTTGGGGGGGGGGGGGGGGGGGGGGGCAGGAATTCTATTGCCAGCCGGTAAAATTTTTTCAGCAATTTTCTGAGCAGGCCATTTTTTTCAGCCATTACCAGAGTCGGAGAAAAATTTTCGCCGGTTCTTCGGGCCGGATTTAAACAAATTGTCAAATGTTGTGAATGTCTGTGTAAGTTAAACTCCCCGCTGTTACAGAGTATGAGTTAATAACCGTTCCTTCAGATGTCTCTTTGCAATTAGCGAATTTCAGACAGATTGTATGATGTTTAAATAGAACCTTTTCTAGATTTTTGTGCCTATGCGTATTAGGTCTCTGGTAGATACAGCTATGTGAACAGTTTGTATTTATATTAATTAATTTTTTGACTTTAAATTGTCTGGCACAAAGGGCCAGCAAAAATTTCCATATCATGCAATGTATCCTTACTTTTGCATGGTCCGGGAAAAAAAAAATTGCCGGCCCTTTGGGCCGGAATATTTTTTTCAGCATTTTTCAGAGCCGGGATTTTTTTTTTTTTTTTTTTTTGCAAATTCTTCCTGCCCCCTTCCCCCATAAAAAAGGCGAGCTCGTAGCTGTAGAACCAATTTTCTTGAGAAGAGAAATGGTTATAACAAGTTACGTTCAATATATGTATATAAATACCATGAGGTTCTCGCTGTGCAGGTTCAAATTTGGACCCCCCCCCTTCCCTTTTTTCAAAGTTTATTTTGAATTTCCATCATGGCGACATCGTTCAATATAAACAGAACTGTTTTCGAAAAACGAGGGGAGGGAAGAATGTTGGAGAAATTGTTCATCAATTTGTAAATAAACCAACCGAAAATTATGTTCGAACGTTTGCTAGAATTAGAAATTAAACTTGATGTTCAAAATATAGTTATTGAAGTTTAAAAAAAGGTTTGTAGGTTAGAAATCGGAATCAAACTACCACTTTTTGTGTGTAAATTCTGGTTTGTAGCTGATCTCTTCTAAATTAATCAACTGTTTTAAAATCAAATTGTGTATATCGAAATGTATTTATGAAATGCATATTCATCATTGCCGTGAAATCGGAATTTGAAAATCTCAACACTGCTTTTCTCGAGTCGGACTCGGACTACCAATTTTAGTGTGCGCCCGATCTGTTGGCGTGAAGGTGTATCGAAATACCCAACTCAAAATTTCGATGCTCATATCTTTTCAACAGTAAGAGATAGGAAAAATCAGATAGACTAAATAAGACAGATATATGGATAAAAAATAATAATATTGAAATTTTTAGGAAACAAGAGTGTCTTCCTCCTATACAGTTTTTGGTTTGGAAATATGAAGGACGTCACATTACATGTATTTATATTATATATTTAAGTTTTCAAATAGCAGTAACATTAAATTTTCAAACCGATAATTGTTGGTGAGCAACCATTTGATTTTGGGGGGGGGGGGGGGGGGGGGGGGGAGCAGGAATTCTATTGCCAGCCGGTAAAATTTTTTCAGCAATTTTCTGAGCAGGCCATTTTTTTCAGCCATTACCAGAGTCGGAGAAAAATTTTCGCCGGTTCTTCGGGCCGGATTTAAACAAATTGTCAAATGTTGTGAATGTCTGTGTAAGTTAAACTCCCCGCTGTTACAGAGTATGAGTTAATAACCGTTCCTTCAGATGTCTCTTTGCAATTAGCGAATTTCAGACAGATTGTATGATGTTTAAATAGAACCTTTTCTAGATTTTTGTGCCTATGCGTATTAGGTCTCTGGTAGATACAGCTATGTGAACAGTTTGTATTTATATTAATTAATTTTTTGACTTTAAATTGTCTGGCACAAAGGGCCAGCAAAAATTTCCATATCATGCAATGTATCCTTACTTTTGCATGGTCCGGGAAAAAAAAATTGCCGGCCCTTTGGGCCGGAATATTTTTTTCAGCATTTTTCAGAGCCGGGATTTTTTTTTTTTTTTTTTTGCAAATTCTTCCTGCCCCCTTCCCCCATAAAAAAGGCGAGCTCGTAGCTGTAGAACCAATTTTCTTGAGAAGAGAAATGGTTATAACAAGTTACGTTCAATATATGTATATAAATACCATGAGGTTCTCGCTGTGCAGGTTCAAATTTGGACCCCCCCCCCCCTTCCCTTTTTTCAAAGTTTATTTTGAATTTCCATCATGGCGACATCGTTCAATATAAACAGAACTGTTTTCGAAAAACGAGGGGAGGGAAGAATGTTGGAGAAATTGTTCATCAATTTGTAAATAAACCAACCGAAAATTATGTTCGAACGTTTGCTAGAATTAGAAATTAAACTTGATGTTCAAAATATAGTTATTGAAGTTTAGAAACAGGTTTGTAGGTTAGAAATCGGAATCAAACTACCACTTTTTGTGTGTAAATTCTGGTTTGTAGCTTATCTCTTCTAAATTAATCAACTGTTTTAAAATCAAATTGTGTATATCGAAATGTATTTATGAAATGCATATTCATCATTGCCGTGAAATCGGAATTTGAAAATCTCAACACTGCTTTTCTCGAGTCGGACTCGGACTACCAATTTTAGTGTGCGCCCGATCTGTTGGCGTGAAGGTGTATCGAAATACCCAACTCAAAATTTCGATGCTCATATCTTTTCAACAGTAAGAGATAGGAAAAATCAGATAGACTAAATAAGACAGATATATGGATAAAAAATAATAATATTGAAATTTTTAGGAAACAAGAGTGTCTTCCTCCTATACAATTTTTGGTTTGGAAATATGAAGGACGTCACATTACATGTATTTATATTATATATTTAAGTTTTCAAATAGCAGTAACATTAAATTTTCAAACCGATAATTGTTGGTGAGCAACCATTTGATTTTGGGGGGGGGGGGGGGGGGGAGCAGGAATTCTATTGCCAGCCGGTAAAATTTTTTCAGCAATTTTCTGAGCAGGCCATTTTTTTCAGTCATTACCAGAGTCGGAGAAAAATTTTCGCCGGTTCTTCGGGCCGGATTTAAACAAATTGTCAAATGTTGTGAATGTCTGTGTAAGTTAAACTCCCCGCTGTTACAGAGTATGAGTTAATAACCGTTCCTTCAGATGTCTCTTTGCAATTAGCGAATTTCAGACAGATTGTATGATGTTTAAATAGAACCTTTTCTAGATTTTTGTGCCTATGCGTATTAGGTCTCTGGTAGATACAGCTATGTGAACAGTTTGTATTTATATTAATTAATTTTTTGACTTTAAATTGTCTGGCACAAAGGGCCAGCAAAAATTTCCATATCATGCAATGTATCCTTACTTTTGCATGGTCCGGGAAAAAAAAAATTGCCGGCCCTTTGGGCCGGAATATTTTTTTCAGCATTTTTCAGAGCCGGGATTTTTTTTTTTTTTTTTTTGCAAATTCTTCCTGCCCCCTTCCCCCATAAAAAAGGCGAGCTCGTAGCTGTAGAACCAATTTTCTTGAGAAGAGAAATGGTAATAACAAGTTACGTTCAATATATATATATATAAATACCATGAGGTTCTCGCTGTGCAGGTTCGAATTTGGACCCCCCCCCCCCCTTCCCTTTTTTCAAAGTTTATTTTGAATTTCCATCATGGCGACATCGTTCAATATAAACAGAACTGTTTTCGAAAAACGAGGGGAGGGAAGAATGTTGGAGAAATTGTTCATCAATTTGTAAATAAACCAACCGAAAATTATGTTCGAACGTTTGCTAGAATTAGAAATTAAACTTGATGTTCAAAATATAGTTATTGAAGTTTAGAAACAGGTTTGTAGGTTAGAAATCGGAATCAAACTACCACTTTTTGTGTGAAAATTCTGGTTTGTAGCTGATCTCATCTAAATTAATCAACTGTTTTTTAAAATCAAATTGTGTATATCGAAATGTATTTATGAAATGCATATTCATCATTGCCGTGAAATCGGAATTTGAAAATCTCAACACTGCTTTTCTCGAGTCGGACTCGGACTACCAATTTTAGTGTGCGCCCGATCTGTTGGCGTGAAGGTGTATTGAAATACCCATGCAACTCAAAATTTCGATGCTCATATCTTTTCAACAGTAAGAGATAGGAAAAATCAGAAAGACTAAATAAGACAGATATATGGATAAAAAATAATAATATTGAAATTTTTAGGAAACTTCATAAGCTTAATTTTTGTTAACTATTATAAGCAAAAAAGTGTCTTCCTCCTATGAACTTCTGAATTTGGAAATATGAAGGACGGTGAAGGACGTCATCGTAATAAATCGTTACAGTGTGCATCTAGCATTTCATATCTTGCATGGCTGTCGACTTTCAAAAAGAATGGAAATTGTAGATAGCAAAATACGAGATATTTAAGCTTACAAATAGCAAAACATGAAATTTTCCGTCCTTTTGAGTAATTCGACGCTCCCGTCAAATATTTGAATCTACTAAAAAACATGATAAAAAAAATAACAGAGACCAAAAATAAAAAAGACCAATCTAGCTTTTACTCCAAACGTAACGTTGGAGAACTTTCATTGTCCTAGCTTACAGGGTTCTTGAGAAATCGCTGATCCAATTTTCCACGGTTACGAAAACAATAGGTCTTCCGACGGAAGTCGGAAGACCTAATTAAATATGAAAATTAATAAATGAAAACGAAATAAACAGGAGAAATAAAAAAAATATATACTTCAAGAAGCGAATATGGAGTATTAAACGGGTCCCTCTGTAAAGTGCGAAACGAAACAAAAACGAAACGAAACAAATCGAAACGAAACAAAACGAAACGAAACAGATCGAAACGAAACGAAACGAAACAAAACATAAAACTTACAGAATATAAGAAAATTTTAGAGGAAAAATCGCCGAGAACGAATATTTAAAGACAAGATCAGCATGTAATATTGCCTTAATCCAAGAGTTCTACATTTGTAACTAAAAGTAATGCCGAGAGGGTTTCTTGAGAGAGTCAAAGTTGACGATTAAAAAAAGTAAATGTCAAATGCCATTCATGTATTTAAGAGGAATGAAGGGGAGGGGATATAAAACCACGCTATGACAACGTAATGAGATCATAAAATCTTTTATTATATCTTTTAAATTAAAAGAATTTGGTCCAGTCTATGAGTTAAATGAGAGATTTTTTTTTAAATACAAAAACGAAATTGATATTGGAAATAGACTACATAGGAAGCGGATTTTAGGAGTTGCGGTTTAGGATTCATTAATTCAATCATTGCTTCACAATGAAAAATATTGCACCGTCTGTAAAGTTGTAAATTGCCGTCTACAACGTAGACCGTGCAACAAATTCTTTCAATTTCATTTCCGTTATGTCCTCTTAAATTGTCCTAAGGCTTGAATGTTCATAAGACATTAAATTATTTTCAGCAAGTTCCCAGCCATTTTGTCTATATTATTCAGAAATTTGTAAACTTGGATCACGTCGGACCTTTTTCTGGATATGTGAGATTTCAGATTTGAAATTCCTCTGAGTATTTTAGTTGCCCTTCTTTGGGTGTTCTCTATGACTACTTCATCCTTTTTAAAGTTGTACTCCAGACACTTGACGCATATTCCAAATGGGGTAAAAATGATTAAATTTTGAGAGGAATATCGAATAGATCTACATGTACACCTGACCAGATAAAAAGGTTTGACTCACAGGCGCCAGATTCCTAGGAAGAAAATAAAACCACATCTTAAACTCCCGTTTCTCTTCTCTTTACTCTTTCGTAAAAGGATAAAGAAAAGAGAAAGGGCGTTTTAGATGGGATATAATTTTCTCTCTAAGAATCTGGTGCCTGTGGTTTGACTAGCTGGACCAAGACGTACTGCGGGCAGAATCAATATCAGGTAACAAAGGATAAGGTAACCTCTCATCCACTTAAGGAACAAGAATGGGAGGGTCATCTGAAATTGGCGAAAACCAAAGTTGACCAGTACGAATAAGTTTGAGGGGAATTGTCCGTGAGTGCACAAGATGGCGGGACGCTTGAAAGTGGACGATTCGTCAGAAAATGAAAGAGAAGAGCTTGCGGACAGACGCGAGGCAACGGTACCCCTTTTAGCATCTAAATGGACAAGGCAAAACTTGGAAAATATAGGAATATTTTATCATAGGAGAACATGGTCGGCAAAGGAATTGATTTCCGCCCTCAAATGTCGAGTTACCCGAAGGTCCTCTGATCAGCTACCGCAAATATGTTTCGCAATTCTTCATTTTATGAAAGAGATTTGGAATTTTACGCTCACGACACAAACTGATGCTGATAAAATAGCAGAAGATCGAGAAAATATACGAAAACTGCTGAGAGACTTTCCATCAAAAACGCATAAATTTAGGGAAGAGTACCAAATTCTGTTGGATGATCCACAGAACTTTGGGTAAACAAACCCTCTTTTATCAGCAATTTAACACAAGTGACTTACATAATCATTTTTAAGATTCTAGAATGCAGCCTCTAACTACAATGTACACTGTATGCTGTTGTTTTTCCAAATCTCCTTTCCAGTCTTTCCAAAAACTTTTTTTGGCCACTAGCCCAAAGATAAATTTTACTTGGTTTTCTGTATAGTTTCTTAAAGAATTTCTACTAGCCCACCAAGAATTTCTACTAGCCCAGTAGTGTTGTAACGATAGTCACTGCTATCGTCATTGAAACTTGGAAGTCGCCGACTATCGATAATGGTTTTGAAAATTGATTGTTGCCGCAATGCTGTTGAAGTCAATTTGACACGAAATGGTCTCAGTGCGAAATGTCTTTGATATAATCATGATAATTCTAAATGAAACTAGATTCGCTCGCGATTGTGAGTTAACGGTCGAGGAGGAGCATATCCCGGGCGCACTACAATGTACGTCTGTTGTGTGGAACCATTTTGGCTTTAGAAAGTAAAAAGAATGCCCTCCTTCTAAAGCAAGCCTCAAGATTTTGCTATTAAAGGCTGGGTGGGGACTATAATAGAAGACTTGTAAATTTCCTGTCATTTCTTCTCTGACTGCTATAGGGTTAACATCTCTAATCGCAATCTGATTGGTCCTATGTATCCTTTATTACCCTCAAAATTTTTGATTGACAGCTTCAAATAGGTAAAATTGTGGTATATCTAATTTCATAATCAAGTATACCTGTCGGTATGTCTTCGATGTCACAAACCGCTTGTGTCTCTAGGAATATCACTGGTCAGTAGACGCCGCGTTTATCAAGCCTACCAAGCTAAAGATCTCTCAGATGTGCATATTAATTACCACTCGGTATAAAAACCCGGCCTTTAAGAACAACAAATGTTCAACGTTTAATTTATTTCCATGATTTTAAATAAAAGTCTAATTCTTAAATCACAAGCACTGAGTATTCTCCTTCTGAAAAGATACGAAACATATAAAAATTTTAAACAAGAAAAAAGTCCGATTATTCCGATAGTGATTTCGATTGTACTCCTCCAATAGCTTCCGATAAATGATAGTAAAAAAAATTCGATTTTACAACACTATAGCCCAGCAAAAATTTGGGTAGCGTCGGGCTAGTGAGTTTTGGGAAAGACTTGTTTACTGATACCATTTGCCTTAACAGACAGGGGTATTTGTAAAATTTTACAACAGAAATCAGTTAATGTACTTTTCTTCCCATGAAATCGGTAATGTTTAAATTAGTAGGTCATGTAAAATAACAAATTTCAGCATAAAAAAATTCTTATGGGAAGTGCTTCATATTGATTCCATGGGTTTTCTCGCTTTGCATTGCATTTAGGAATAAAATTTGTAACTTATAGCAATATGTAAGTTAGTCTTGTAATGTGAGATTTTTTAGGAAACAATCACAATTCACATTGAGATACAATTGTATTGAATAAAAGCCTAAATTCTTCACTCATGGGCAGAATTACATGTAACCTTTGAACATTCTAATCTCATTCTATGGGAGTTGGCCGATTGAATTCTCTGACTTCTTTTCTTTTTTTGTAGAATATTTAGTGATTGGTGTAGTGGAATAGGAACTTTTTTCAAATACTTGGATGTATTCCTAAAAAGACTTCGACAAGGAGAATGCTGTGAAAGAACCTTTGAATCTCTATTTACCAAGTTTACCACAGCCTGCCTTCTGGTACCAGAGTAAGTAATGGAACGTAGGTCTAATGGTTAGCACTACAATGTAACATGCTGGCATGCTGCCTTGCACTGACAGTGTTTACAGATTACAGGTCTGAAAAAAAATTATGTAAGATAAATCAACAAGCTTTATGAAAAGGTTATTCGCTATTTTCGAAAACCAGAGTTACTTCCCATTTGAGACGGTATCTGACGTAGACTGATTATGACGTCAGCAAATTCTATGGAAACAATCCTAAAAGTCTGGGAAATGACGGTATAAAATGGAAGTTACCATACCATTTTGATGACGTCACAATGGTTTTATTTCAGATACCGTCTGTAAGGGGAAAAAACTCTGTATTCCACAAAGACTCAATACTACCGGTAGAGTAATCCAAATTGTTAGGGAGTTTAATCCTAAGATTAATTTTGTACAAAATCAATACATAAAATTTTAATATTTTATATTTTTCTTTTTATCGCATAAAATTTGGAGTAAAAGGTGTATTTAAAATATTTACATGTAATGAATGTGATGTCACAAACAAAAATAATTGATTTCATCTTGTGCATAGTATTTTTTATTTCCCTTGTTCTGTCATTTTCTCAGAGGAGCCATAATATGTCTACCTGGGCCTCTACTTGCTTTTTTTGTAGGAATGGAAATGCCCAAAGGAAATCGATGATGAGTATCCAGGGAGTATATGTTTCCAGTGTATCGGATGTCATTTTCCCAAAATTGCTCGAAAGTGATGCAACTGTAGATATTATCTTAATGACAGAGGTTGGTGTAATGCTGATACAAATTATTAAAATCAACATACACTTAACACAATAACAGGCAACTTGTTACATGTAGATACCCATTTTTGTTTACATGTGCTCTCTTGGTGTCTGCATACATGTAGGTCTTCTAATGGTGTCTGTCCATTGCTAGTTTTACACTAGGATTGTAACGATAGTCGCCAATGGTGCCTCTATCGTCACTGAAACTTGAAAGTTGCCGACTATCGATAATAGTTTTGAAAATCGATTGTCGCTGTTGAAGTTTCTTTGACACGAAATGATCTCAGTGTGAAACGTCTTGGTGGAGTAACCGGTTAAGGAGGAGCAGATTTATCTACATCGTGGGCGTACTAAGACCGCCATGTGGGACCATTTTGGCTTTAGAAAGAAAAAGGAAGGCCTTCCTTCTCAAGCAAACCACGAAATTTTGTTATTAAGAGCACGGAATTTTCAACATTTAATTTATTTCCATGATTTTAAATAAAAATCAGACTCTTAAATCACAAGCACTGAGGAGTCTCCCTCTGAAAAGATACAAAACATTACATACTGTACAACAATTTTAAACAAGACAAACCAAAATGATTATACCGATTGTGATATTGATTTTATTCCTCTGATAGTTTCCGATAATCGATAGTAAAATTTTTCCGATTTTACAACACTACTTTACTTATTTTAGACTTCTCTGAAACAGCTACACAGGTTTATTTTTCTGAAAATTATTGATGGACAACACGTCAATTATGTATCTGTAGGTAAAATTGAACCGAGATGCTTTTACCAAGTGAAGGGCATGAACATGATGAAGTTAGCTTTATATGAGTATAAAAATAACCACCTTGATTAAAACCTATTTCCTTTTTTCAGCCTCAGAATTTTTGTACGAGTGGAGATGATTTCGACATCAGTGAAGTTCCTTGTGGAGTATTGGGTTGACATGGAGCGGAACTCTTGATACAAACCTATCGATCATACTTCAGTCCTGTAGTATCCGGGATGATTTGTAGTGGTACAAAGGTAATGTATAGTAGTAAAACAGCCTCTGATTTATATTTACATTTTGTATCTGCAAAGAAGGTCGTTTGACTCTAATTGTTTTAAAGGATAGAAAACCGTATCATTGTATATAATGCACAATACATAAATTTTCTGTCCTCTTTTTAGCTCGCCGGGACGAATGTCCGGAGAGCTATTGTCATACCCCCGGTGTCGGCATTGGCGTTGGCGTCTGCGTCTGCGTGCGCGTGCACAAAAACTTTAACCTTGCTTATAACTTTTAAACCAATACAGATTGGGCTTTCATATTTCACATGTGCATTCCTTGTGACAAGACCTTTCCATGGATACCAAAATTTTTGACCTTGTGACCTTGACCTTGGAGATTGACCTACTTTTGAAAAACTTTAACCTTGGCCATATTTTTTTAATGGTAAGTGATAGGGCTTTGATATTTCACATGTGTATTCATTGTGACAAGACGTTTCCATTGATACCAAAATTTTTGACCTTGTGACCTTGACCTTGGAGATTGACCTACTTTTGAAAAACTTTAACCTTGGCCATATTTTTTGAATGGTAAGTGATAGGGCTTTGATATTTCACATGTGTATTCCTTGTGACAAGACGTTTCCATGGATACCAAAATTTTTGACCTTGTGACCTTGACCTTGGAGATGATTGACCTACTTTTGAAAAACTTTAACCTTGGCCATATTTTTTGATTGGTAAGTGATAGGGCTTTGATATTTCACATGTGTATTCCTTGTGACAAGACGTTTCCATGGATACCAAAATTTTTGACCTTGTGACCTTGACCTTGGAGATTGACCTACTTTTGAAAAACTTTAACCTTGGCCATATTTTTTGAATGGTAAGTGATAGGGCTTTGATATTTCTCACGTGTATTCCTTGTGACAAGACGTTTCCATGGATACCAAAATTTTTGACCTAGTGACCTTGACCTTGAAATTTTACCTACTTTTCAAAAACTTTAACTTGGGCCATATTTTTTGAATGGTAAGTGATAGGGCTTTGATATTTCACATGTGCATTCCTTGTGATAAGACCATAAATTTTGACCTAGTGACCTTGACCTTGAAATTTTACCTACTTTTTGCTGTTGTTGCAATTTACATATGGTTGCCACCGGCGAGCTATGTTGTCATTCTGACAAGTCTGGTTATCATCCCCTCTCAACATAGTTGCAGGGGGATATAGTAACACAGTTGTTCATGTGTATGTGTGTGCGTCACAAAATCAGAGGGTGCAGTATTGATTGGATCTTAACCAAACTTCATGCATTGATTGCTTGTGACAAGAGGAAGGACCCTATTGATTTTCAATGTCAAAGGTCAAGGTAACAGATAGGAAATGGTCTTAACCAAACCTCATAGGTTGCACTACACAGTATTGAGTGTTTTCAATGAAAGGCATGCAGTAGTTGACGTTATATTAATAATTTTATATTGCTTATACAGTATAAAGCTACATATCAATAAAAAGTACTCTTATTGCTGACTACCTGGTACTTCTATAATTCTTGATTTCATCTGGACAAATCCTGTCAGTCAGACATGCTGCTCAAAGTTATAGCAGTACATTAGAAGATGACATGGAAATGGGACGTGACCCCTCAAAGTGACTCAAATTTGACATCCTTCTCAAATGATTTTCTTAATAAATTGTATGTCTATTTGTTGTGTATTTCTTATTCTATAATATGTGCAATTTATTTGAATTTTCACCTGATGCAATTCGAGAAATATGACATCAAAGTTTTCTTACCCAAATACAACACTTTTCTTTGCCCATGGCTAGTCACATGACCTCTTACTTTCACATCCAGTCATACTATACATATGAGGTATACAATGGAAATAATGGGCTTTCCTTAAGATGACAAGCTAATTATTTCTTCCAAATATCAAAAATCATAGTTATTTCAATTATGAAGCTCACATAATGAAGCTGGACCCCATCTGTCCCCTATTTAAAAAGCCATCCCTGGCAAAATTCCAAATGGGACACTGCAGATAATATGTAGTGTAACCATACACTGATTGCTTATGATAAGAGGTAGAACCCTATTGATTTTCAAGGTCAAAGGTCAAGGTCACAGAGAGGAAATGTCAAAATCCTTGTATACAGCCTAGAGGTCGCAATTTTTATTGGATCTTAACCAACTTCATACACTGATTGCTTATGAACAAGAGAAAGATTCCTATTAATTTTCAAGGTCAAAGGTCAAGGTCAACCAGAGATATGAAAAGGTCAAAATCCTTGTATACAGCCTAGAGGATGCAGTTTTTATTGAATCTTAACCAAACTTTATACACTTTTTCCTTATGACTAGAGGATGAACCTTATTGATTTTCCTTGTATACTAGAGACATTGGTTTTCCTGACATGCAAGGGGATGCTACGCTTTGCGTTGCCTAGGTTTTATTATTTTGGGGTATACACATGCACCTCAATCCAACGAAAAAGAAGTTAGCGTAACACTTTATTAGCCGAGTTGCAAAACTCGGCTCTTAATTTGATGTGAGACGGGCGGGCGGGCGGGCGGGAGGGCGTCAACAATTGGTTTCCGGACTATAAGTCAACTACGAAAGAGGCTATAACAATGAAACTTCATACACTTACTCACCATTAGTCAAGGATGAGCCCTATTGATTTTGGGGTCCAAAGGTCAAGGTCACAGGACTCAGATGATTGAAAATGGTTTCCGGACCATATTTCAGCCTGTATTGCACCTATAATCATGAAACTTGCCAGAAATGTTTCCCTTGAATCAAGGATGAGGCCTATTGATTTTGGGGTCAAAAGGTCAAAGGTCAAGGTCACAGGACTCAGATGATTGAAAATGGTTTCCGGACCATATTTCAGCCTGTATTGCACCTATAATCATGAAAATTGCCAGAAATGTTTCCCTTGAATCAAGGATGAGGCCTATCGATTTTGGGGTCAAAAGGTCAAAGGTCAAGGTCACAGGACTCAGATGATTGAAAATGGTTTCCAGACCATATTTCAGCCTGTATTGCACCTATAATCATGAAACTTGCCAGAAATGTTTCCCTTGAATCAAGGATGAGGCCTATTGATTTTGGGGTCAAAAGGTCAAAGGTAAAGGTCACAGGACTCTGATGATTGAAAATGGTTTCCTGACCATATTTCAGCCTGTATTGCACCTATAATCATGTAACTTGCCAGAAATGTTTCCTGTGAATAGAAAATGACCACTTTTGATTTTGGGGTCAAAAGGTCAAAGGTAAAGGTCACAGGACTCTGATGATTGAAAATGGTTTCCTGGCCATATGTATGCCTGTATTGCACCTAAAGTCATGAAACTTGCCAATAATGATTCCCATGAATCAAGAATGACCCCTATTGATTTTGGGGTCAAAAGGTCAAAGGTCAAGGTCACAGGACTCAGATGATTGAAAGTGGTTTCCGGACCATATTTCAGCCTGTATTGCAATTATAATCATGAAGCTTGCCAGAAATGTTTCCCATGGATCAAGGATGACCACTATCAATTTTGGGGTTAAAAGGTCAAAGGTCAAGGTCACAGGACTAAGATGATTAAAAATGGTTTTCTGACTGAATTTGAGCCTGTATTGCACCTATAATCATGTAACTTGCCAGAAATGTTTCCAGTGAATAGAAAATGACCACTTTTGATTTAGGGGTCAAAGGGTTAAAGATCAAGGTCACAGGACTTAGGTAATTGAAAATGGTTTCCAGACCATTTTTGAGCCTGTATTGCACCTATAATCATGAAACTTGCCATTAATTTTTGGGTCAAAAGGTCAAAGATCAAGGTCACAGGAAAATCTGTATCCTTGAAAATATATTACACGCTGATATAGAATAAAGAGAAGACCATTTCTTGATCTAGAAATTTTCATTTAGGACCACAAAATGTTGTTACAAACCATACACATTTCATGTTAGTCTGCATATTCATACTTACATTCCAGTTTTGCAACTCGGCATTTTGCATCTTCGATGCATTTTGAGCTTATCGTTTAATTTTGCTACCAACAAGATTCAGATTTGTCTAAAGCCTCCACTTCTTCTAAACTTTTCAAATACAGTGACATGAAAAATGATGTCGTGGGAATGTTTTGGGATAATGTATACCAGAAAATTTAGTACAGTGAAACCTGCCTAAACCGTTACCTGTCTAATCCGATAACCTGTCTATTCCGATAGAATTTTTTGGTCCCAAAAAAATTCTATCTCTTCCTATATAAAATAACCTGTGTAAACCGAACGCTGCCTACTCCGAATACCGATAAACATATTTGGTCCCATTGACATTTTATACATGTATTTTACACTGTCTAAACCGATATGTTAAAACAACATCTACCTTGACCAACCCATTTTTTGATTAATTATCACCCCAAGCTGATCAATTAAAACTACAGGTGAATGGACTCCATTACTCTTACTAGTAACCTGCCCGAGCCATGGTCAGTGTCTTAATTGTTTGTATTATAATTATTTTAATTTGTATGTAACTTATCATCAAGTACAAATATGAAAATTCCACAGCCAATTTCATCTGACTTGTAATCTTTTTCATGGAGTATATTATTCTAAATTTAGCTTATTATAACAGAGAGGATAATTTTTTATGAGAAATAAGAGTTTAAACAGTTCATGGTAAACAACATGAACAAGAAAGCGTTACTGCTTCACAGTTTTATGATGAAATTTTTCCCTAGGAATATAAAGATAACTTGAAGAAATTAAAGGATGTCTTAATTCTATTAAACCTGTGTAATCCGATAACTTGTCTATACCGATATTTTTTCTTGGTCCGAGTCGATATTGCTTTAGACAGTTTTCACTGTACATGTGCCAATCACAATTTTTGAAACAAGGAATATTAATTGTAATCTGTTGCAGAAGTTAATCATCCTGAAAAATTTGCAAAGCAAATTTTGAGAAATTTTGGTAGATATGACAACTAATTTTTTCCACATTTGAATCTACTATCAGATTGGCTAAATTGTTCATTATCAGACAGAAATTTATGTCAAAACTTGGGTTGTTCCAATAGAATTCAATACTAAATAGTACCCTTAACCTTAACAACCTTGTTTCTTTAAATTCTAGATAATCTTCACTTGCCTGAATATGGACTGGAGGCACGTGCAAAAAATTAAAACAACGACGGACATTGGAGATTCGGAGTCGCTGATTTATTACACAAAACCGTACGATTTTATGGACGTTACAGATCGGCAAGAAATACTGGAACTTCTCATGTGGCTTGGATATGTACAGTCCATAGCATCAAATTCTTGATTGTAAGATTTTGTGGATATGTTGTGTCAGGCGTAATGAAAATTAGCTCAACATCATACCCTGAACAAGATTTTCAAAATTCATTTGTTACAGCGGTAATAATATACCATGAGCAAGATTTTCAAGATCAATTCAATTGTTACAGCAGTAATAATTTCCCATCGAGTTTTGAAATCATCTAAAGATGAGTATTGATGAAATTGTCAACAAGGAGGTTCAATGAAATGTGTGAAATTTGCTGGTTGTGTGAAATTCCATTGCTTGTTTTGTGCTCCATATTAGGCATGTAGCATTAGGTTCCTAGGGCTGGGACGATGTTTTATCAATTTACTTACGTATCGTATCGGATGTCAGGTATCATGATTCATATTGGATAAGCTGAGTGCAGTATCGTCCCAGCCCTATTAGGTTCTATGTATATAAAAACCTGGAACTTTCAATGATGCGTTGATGTGGTTACCTATAGATCAAGTTATGATTTCATAGTCCTACCCCCTTGTCAAAGAAATTCATAAAGAGTTTTTGATCTACATTGTATTTTCATAAATTGGTCTTCAACTGTATAAACATGATAAAGAAAGATAAATGTTGTGAATAGATTATACATGTATATTTACTAGATTTATCCTTCTTGCATTTTAAACAACCTCTTAATTTATTTCATAAGTTAGGGAAGGAATAGTTAGGTAAAGACTTCAAAATGAATACAATGTACATGTATTTTTTTCCAGTAAAATGTATCTCTTTACTATTCTTTAATTCAGTTGTGTAACTTTGAAGCATGTACACCATCAGAAAAAATCACATACAAATGTACATGCATCTTGTATTGATATGTCGAAACATTAACATTAATGATATATCAAGATTTCATGTTGAATCATTCTTTTAGTGCAATATCTTCACAGTATCATGAAAGATAGATTTATTGATTTGATTTATCGTTGTACATAATATACACATATTGAAAATTTCACCAAAAGAAGTGAAGATTAAAGAAACCGTATCAGTGCTGTTCAATTTCTGTGTTTTGGTTTTGAGCGAAGGCCAAGTATAACGATTTATAAAAATCTTGTCGGGTATATAGTCATAAGGTTAATTTACTGCTCAAGAGCCAGTAATGAGGTATGTTGCATGTTTGACCTTGGAAAATGACCATGACCTTGACCCTCTTTGAGTGTAGAATATCATCATGCTTGGTCGTCCCCGCAAGTTTGATTGAAATATACTGGGACTTAGTTCATCATCATGTTTGTCTGTCTGTCCTTATGTCCACAGTCAATTCTCATCGTACTGTGGTGGAGTTTCATAATGTGAAACTTGAATCATTTAATTTCCATTGTTATTATTAAGAAACGACGATTCTGATTGGCCGAGAAATTTTGTTGATACCTGTATCAATACAAAACGGAAGTACGCGCTTAGCAACGTCATAAGCAACGTCGTTAGCAACACGATTTCAAAGCTGCTAATAAACGTTCAAAAGCGACGTAATGAAATGATAAGGAATCATTGTAATATTTTTTTGGTTGATCGAGGTATCAACACCAAAAATTGAGGGAAAACTTTTGCATCTTGCGCTACGCGCACGATGCAGTTTTCCCTCAATTTTTGGTGTTGATACCTCGATCAACCAAAAAAATATTACAATGATTCCTTAATAATGTGAAAAGGAGGATCCCTACTGATTTCATGGTCAAGGTCAAAATTAATATTTACAGAAAATATAACATTTCCGCTTCATACAAGGGCTGATTGATATGTTGTGAGCCTCAGTTTTCTGGGTTGCAGAAGGTATTCTGCTGATAGATTATTTCCATAAAGGACATACAATCAATGGCATGTACTATGCTTCACAGTTCACTAGTTAAAGGTGTGTTGTTCCATCAGGACAATGCTCCTGTTCACAAGTCTGTCACTGCCATTCATGATTGTGGCCTTAATTTTATTGAGCATCCGCCTTATTCACCTGATTTTGCTCCATCAAACTTTCATCTTTTCTCAAAATTGAAAGCAGCTATAATATTTCTGGCACCAACTTTCAGTCGGATGATGACGTCATTCTTGCAGTGGATGGCTTTCTGACCAGTCAAGATAAGAAGTTCTTTAAAAGTGGTAATGAGGCCCTTGAACACCGGTGGCAAAAATGTATAGATACTGAAGGAGATTATGTCGAAAAATAATGCAAAATGTCTGATAAAATTCGAATCCTTAAATACGAGGCTCAAAACATATCAATCAGCCCTCGTAACTCCAGTAAATATCGATAATGAGGTCAAAATGTCTTGCACATTATGATGCAAGCAAGTCTTGATCTAAAGCCATGAAACTTCGCACATATACTAGAATTGTCATAGATGAAAGAGGCTACTTGGTCGCCAGAGCACTCTCTATATAGACAAAACCTCAGACAGTGCATGTTTTTTTTTGTAGATATTGTTTTGATTTTCGTGCGTGAATATCGACGGCGGGTGCGACTAGCCAAACAGGGGATGCTTACTCCTCCCGGGCACCTTGTCCCACCTCTACCTTGATTCTCAAATTGGTGCTCTATTGTGAGTGCTGTTAAGATTGTCGTCAGTATCTTCTTTATCTCATTTGTAGCTACAGATGTATTGTTCAGGGGTCATGGTTAAACTTGGCATGTATACACTGCCATCCATAAATTAGTATACACCATTTCTGTTCATGTTGCTGTTAGAAAATGCACAGTTTAAAATCTATTGTATAATTCCGAAGATGAACCATATAGAAATCATTTGTATCAAACTTTGACCAAAATATTTACATTTTTTTAATTTTTATTATTTTTTTTTATTCAAAAATGATAATTTTTGGAAAAAATGTTCTGATGAAAAAAGACTATTTACATTTTCATTATCACAATTCATAATTTTGAATCAAGTAAAGCCAATTATTATGGATCTTTCAAGTTCAGAATGGAAATTTTTGAATAAGCTAATGTAGAATTTAGAGTGATTACCTTCTTTGTATAGTTATTTATGGATGGTAGTAAATGATACAGTGTGTACGTAACACAACTCAACTTTTTTTTTTTATCTAATGTTATCAAAAGAGGTCCTCTATCAATTTTGGGGCCGATCAGTAAAAGATCAAAATTAACAATTATTATATCCCTATGTATGGTTTGTGGGGGAATAATGGTTTCACTTTGTCCATCCGTCTGTCCAATAAAATCAAATTCCTTTTCCGCACCATAATTCAAGAGTGAAACTTCACACAAGGGTTTCAATAAGAAGAGGAGGATTTCTGATGGTTTGGAGATCAAAGGTTCAAGGTCAAACCAGGTTCAAGGTCAAACTGGATATTTATAGAAGCAGCATTTCCACACCCTATCTGATTTTGAAACATCACATTTATTTTTTAAATTTCAAACGTAGATTTTATATTACCTGAGTTGAACCCCTACTGATTTTGAAGGTCATGGTCAAACTGCATGTAAGGAAAACTTGTAACAGTCAAGACAGAGAACATGTACAAGGGCTGTTCCGAAAGTTCATGGACAACGCAAGTTAAGGAAAGATCTAGAAAATTTGCTGAAAACCATGTTGATTTCCTTATATAACGGATAATTTTGAATACATAAACGAATTTTCATTATGATTGGTCAATACGAAGTTTGAACAACTTAAGGTTCTAGGTCACGGAGCAGCTAACAAAACGTAACGACAATGTCAGATGTCCAGCATAAATTTGACATTTTAGAAAAAATAAAACACATCTCATCTGTACAAAATTTAAAATATCTTTTCATGTATTTTGATGAGGAAGACATGTTCTATTTTCATGCGCATTTCTTCCTCTATATCTTAATGTACTTTTATCTTTGAATCAATGAAAGTCAGGTCACCGTGAAGGGAGAAAAACGGCATCACTTTATTCTCGTTTACTTTTTTTTGTACAATTTCAATCAAAATTGCATGTTGATGTATCTATTCATCACAAAAGCACATTCTTCTACCTTAACAACATACGTTTTGATGTTTTTGGTCTGTATCAAGATGTATCCATCAGCTGTTAAGTCTCCATTTGTTTTATTCAACAGATATTCAAAACTGAATGGCTGTCTGGTGCTCCGAAAAGACCTCTGACGTCATCAGTTTTTGGATTATCATGCATAAATCCTCATAAAAGTCGTAAATCTTATCCAATTTTGTTAAAACTTAGCTGTGGTCAAGAAAAATAATAGTATTAATGATATAGAAAGTTTAATTAATAGTCGAGTATTTTTTTCTTATTTTATATAGCGATATAACGAAAGGGATCGGTTCGTTTCAACAACTCTCATTTCACTGCTCCGTAGCCTCCACCCTTCATGTATAAAAGTAACAAATATGCCCCTTTTGTACATTGTTTAAATCTGATTTTTTTCTCTTTCTGAGTGTATCCCTTTCATTTCTAGAAAATTTCATTCGCATATGACTTCAAATGAGATTTTAAAGGCATGTGTCCACGAAATTTTGGAACGGCCCTCGCACATTGATAATGTAACGTAACGTCATATGACCACGGTTCATGTTGACCTATTGGTGATTGACAATATCAGAAATGAAGATTCTAACATTTTCATGAATAATTTTCAATTGATCTTAACATACGCGGTCAAACACAGGAGCTCGATGCCAACGATCCACAAGAATATCCGCTCCTACTTTCCTTATATTACAACTTTGACTAGAGAGAGATGGGAAGGGGCGGGTGTCATTGAGGGTTGTTGGCATCGAGCTCCTGTGCGGTCAAAATAATGTAATAGTGTAAGTGAATAATGAGACTTTTTCCTTGAAAATAGCAGTCATTTTGATTTTTCGAGGTGGGTCCATAATTGATATTGTAAAGTATGGCCTATAGAATGATTGTGCCAAGTTTCATGCTTTCCCAAGTTTTGAGCAATTCATCCAATTAAGTATTTGCACGATTCAACTAAACTGCTTGAATTATTTTTGACCTAAGGAGGAGCCTTATTTATTTTTTTGTCCAAAGGTCAAGATCAATTTTTAAATATACGAAAAAGCATTGTCACAAACACCTTAAATCTTGACCTACAGTACAGAAATAGAACTTCAGACAACGATTGCATATATGAAATAGGGGGACCCTAATTATCTCAGGTTCAAAGGTCAAACTAACTGTAAGGAGAGAAAAAAATATTTCTGCACCACAATTCAAATTATTCTTTTCCTACAATGTTGAAACTTAACATACAGATTGATCAGGACAAGAAAAGGAAATAATTCTAATGTCAAAAATGAATGATTCAAAGTAACCCTTGACCAGAATCCAAAATTTCATGCCATCGGGTATACAAAACCATGAAAACCAAAAAAAAAAAACTGAAAAAGAAAAGGAAAAAAAACTGAAAAAACAAACTAGAATAAATAAATAAATAAATAAATAAAACTACAATTCTGCAAAGGAGCCGAAATGAATCCTCAACAGAGATGAAATTAGATGCCCGGTAAGAGTAAGCACCTCCTCTTTGCAAACAACACCCCTCAATTCAGGCGTGCAGAAAAAAAATCAAAACCCGGTTATTTATCAAAGTCCGTGTTGTATGGTCGGAAACAGTCCCTTCGCCTTCGCTACGTCGATAGACCCTTTTTTGCCTCTTCGTATGGTTCTTTTTCCACTCAAAGCAATGGAATGACGTCATACCGCTCTAAACGTCATTGCATTGTTTTGAGTGAAAAAAGTACCAAACGAAGAGACAAAAGTGATCCGAGCGAACCTTATGGTGAAAGGGTCTATAAACCAGTGCAGTAGACATTGGAATGGTTCTAACCTATAAATCATTTCAATATTGCGGACAAAGAAATGTTATAGTGTAATATATTTTCGTTGTATCGTCTTAAACAAATCCGTAAAACTCAGTCATTCATAAATATACCCCTGGTTGAGAGGTTTTAGTCAAAGGTCAAGGTATGGAGTAGAGACCCATTCTGATTGTATATCTTAAGAAGGTCAATGATCAAGGTCAATCTGTATTTTTCTTTGTCAAACAAACGTTCAGCTTATTCATTAGTTCTTTATAAATCAAATTAACGACTGTCTTTGTTTTCCATGTGCCAGGGGGACATTGGCTGTAATTTCAACCAACGTTATGATAGAACCTTTAAGCTATAAATAAATTTTGGATATATTTTGGCTTCAACATATCTGCATGTTCGTCTATCTATGTACACAAATTTCGTTTGTCACCATGCAGTCTTGACTAATAGTAATGGTATTTTTAAAAAACTTAAATGATCAATGCGAAAATGATGATCCCTGTCGATTTTGGGGGTGTAAAGATCAGATTTGACATAGAAAGCATGCCGTAACCTTAGTCACTCTTGACCTAACGTGGTGAAACTTCACATACAGACCACGCCCACATTCACTCTTGACCTGAACCTCAGCCACTATGATACAAATGACACAAGAAACTACACATATTATGTAAAAATAGTACTTTCGACAAGGGTCAAAAGTGAAATGTCGATCAAGGTCAAACTTTGCACGTATGAAAAACAGTATGTAACAGCTAGTGTTTCCGCACCACTAATCTAATAATTCTTGACATGAAATTCAAATTCTACTTGTCCTACAATGATGCATCGTGTGGACCCCCGCCTCACCGCTCCTTTTCTCACTCTTGAGAAAAGGGGCGATGAAGCGGGGGTCCCCATGATGACAATGATGCGATTTCTCACAGATTATTTTCATGACATGAGGAAATAGAGAACACTATTGATTTTCGGATCAAAGGTCACTGAAATCAATATTTTGAATGGAAACGTTACTCCAGTCTTTTTGAAATTTGAGTCAAACAGCAAAGGTCAAGGTCAAACTTGATATTTATGGAAAATAGAATTTTGGGACAACAATTTCAAATTATTTTTGACCTACAGAGACTGTACTTAATCAAAGAGGGATTCCTAATGTTGTTTTTGTCTTAAGGTTCAAGGTCAAGGTTGTTTTTACTTATTCCAGGGGATCTGAACCAGTAGTATTGATCAACACCTTATCAGGTGGAATTAATCCTGTAGGACAGGGTTAGATTTTACAGAGTTCATTGTTTTTCTTTATTTTCGTGAATAAGAGGTTCAAACAGGTCTCCTTTCATTTTAATTGCACGATAACTTAATGTTTTGTTATTTCATCTAGGTAATTGAAAAAAGAACGAGTATCTGTTTAATCCCTTTATTTAATTCTGAAAGTTTATCCTTCTACTATTACGTAATTGTAACATTCTCGCAATTATTCAGGTATTTTATATCATGACTACAATGTATCTAAAATGAAACCACTTTTTTACAGGCGCGGACCTATAGGATGGGTCTAGGAATATGTGAACCCTCGGACTGGCACAAATACTTTCCTCTTCATCTTTGTTATATTTGCGCCTGCATGTTTTGCCAAAATTCCTTGATACGTACCTCCTGAAAAAAATTATGAATTCGTCCGTGAATCCCTTACCCACCCCACACACCCTCTTTGTGTATTATGTAAAAATTATGGAGATGTATTCTCTGCTACATTTTGCTTTCGTAGATTAATTACATCCTGGTTGTATTACCCAAAATCTACCTTCAAAATTTGTCAATTTATACATAAAAATATTTTTTAAATCGTATATCTTTCAGATGTAATGTTATTCCATTGAATTAATGTGATAAACTAAAGCTATGTTTAACGTTTTGAAATATACTGAACCGTATAGTATCAGCCAGGAATGAGACACAAACTTATTGACAATACGTGTATGGTGAGCCCAGGATTTATCACGCTTCCCGGTTGCTAAATTTTCTTTGGATTATAAAAAGCCATAGTAAATAGAGCAACCGAGAAGCGTGATAAATCCCTGTGGTGTTCTTTGAACAACTGAGGATCGAGTTCTTTCCAGGAAGGGGAGAGGAATGCTTGCTTCTTAAACATTTCAAAATAATTTGTAGAAAAAAAAATCTGGAACTGGAACCCCATCTACTGATTAGTTCCATTACTTAGCTCAAATAATACGAAATACCCCTGTAACCTTGGAAACTTTTTGAAACATGCTTTTAAACTTAGAAATACATGTACATTAATCCGTAATTAGCTACATTTGTACGTGTAATGTTCTGATTTCTTTTATTACCTTTATATGTTATCTAAAATATTTTGTTACATGTATTATTACATCTGTGAACTTGATGCTGACCTTGATATTATATTGATTGTAATTTTTCGATTATTGTACACCTATATGACCAGTACTGGACCCCCCCCCCCCTTCCTTTTTTTTTTACCTCCGCGCTTGTTTTATTGTATGTGAAAATGATGCATACGGCAAGTCACTTCATATTGAGTGTAGGACAAGTTTTCATTTCCTGATCAAGGTAAAATTAGCTCATTTTAACATAGAATTAAAAACTTAATTTTGTTTTTAACCTAAATAGTTAAGCTGTGAGTGCGAGATTTTACAAGTAGCTAAACTTGTTGTGTACTTAGATGACAATAAAAGAAATATTTACTGTGGGCGGTGAATAATTCAATGGCATTACGTTCAATTAATCGAGAGAAAAATGTCCCCGGTGTTGAAAGAACGGATATATAATTCAAATTTAATACTAGCATAAGTTCATTATCTTGTCATTGGTTTATCATTTTAAATTTGCCTTCCGACAGGTGAAAAGCGCATTGATGAAATCGGTAAAATGAGGCCGTTCATGCAGCGCGCGACACGCCCTCTATTGAGCGATCGGAACAGCCTCTTGAATACCGTCATCCAATAGAATTGAGCAGTATAGAGAAGGGAGCAATTATAGAGTAGGCATGGTAAATACAATTCATGTTTATCTAAGAGTGCGTTTCTGAAAGAAGCATTTAATCCAAATAATAGCATCAAAGTACAGCATTTGCAATGATGGATACGGGTTCGAATGCCAACCCGAGCGTCATGGCGGTGGAGACGGGACCTAATTGTGTGTCTGAAATTAGTTCTACTCCTACTGAGGACTTATTAAATATGGACGAAATTAAGAAAAATCCCGACGAAGGAAATTCGCTCAACAACGAAAATATTCCAAATCCGGAGTCTCCATCATCGAATTCAGAAATTACAAACGGCAAAAGTATGACATTTTCGCCTGAGCATGTCGCGTGCGTCTGCGAGGCTCTTCAACAGAAAGGCGACATCGAGCGACTGGCGAGATTCTTGTGGTCGCTGCCCCCTAGCGAACTACTACGAGGAAGCGAAGCGGTGCTCAAAGCGCGTGCCACTGTGGCATTCCATCGTGGGAGCTATAGGGAACTTTATGCAATTCTAGAAAGTCATAAATTCGACGAATCCAATCATACGTTTCTCCAAAATCTTTGGTACAAGGCACATTATAACGAGGCGCAAAAGATCCGAGGAAGACCGCTAGGAGCCGTCGATAAATACCGACTACGCCGGAAGTACCCGTTACCGAAAACGATTTGGGACGGAGAAGAAACGATATATTGCTTCAAAGAAAAATCGAGACAGTCACTGAAAGAGTGTTATAAGAATAACAGATATCCGACACCGGACGAAAAAAGAAACCTGGCCAAAAAGACTGGACTGACCTTAACACAGGTCAGTAACTGGTTCAAGAACCGACGGCAGCGGGATAGGACGCCACATCAAAACCCTCTCAATCCGAGCATGTCAGGGTAAGAATTTATTTTGGCCAAAACGTCTCCAGATTGTCATTTAAATTATAGCTGTATGATTTTTTTCTTAATTCTTAAGACTTGCATTAAATATATATTCAGAAAAGTTTTTTTTTCGAAAACCGTCTTGTTTACAAGGGTCGTAAAATAAACATGAAAACCTGCAACGTATATTACATACCCGGCGTGTCAGACGGATTTTATGATAGATACAAATGTTTCAAATTTCACAGTTGCAATTTAAAAAAGTGACTGTTATGGGGTGGGTAAGACACAGAGACAGATACTATGTCTGCCAGCTTCGAGGAGGTCCACATATTGTTTACAATAGATATATGGAAGTTGTCAACATGCGGAGGAATAACGGACCCCTCCTTATAAATTTATTCTACGAGCCTCCGTCGATAACTCTGTCATTAAAGTAACCATTAGACACTCGTGTGTATTTCCTTGCATTGTTTCCTTTGCTAATATTAGAAGGCGAAGTATCATCTTATTACCGTAATGTTTACTACCAGAAATTCTACACTTTAAATAAAAAAAGTTGCTGACGTTTTGAAAGAAGTTTTGAAGTTTTGATTTACATTCCTTCTGTATGCCTACTCCCCTTCGTATCCTCACGAAGTATTGTTTTTCAGTCTTTCTATAAAAAGCTGTCTTTAGGAATTTTTCAAGACTCCCAAGACTTTTCAAGACTTCAAGCTCCCCTCCTGACGCGCTCAAATCATACAATTTCATTGAATTTTATTGAAAATTAATGTTATAAAGTCATAAAATGAAATGCAAGTTAGACGCCTTTTTATCTTCAAAATTTAGAAAGTAATTAAACCAAACACGAACAAAATATTAAATTGATAACAATATGTCATGATAACGTTTTTCTTTTTATTCAAAGCCCCAAGATGAATAAAAATGTAATCCTGATAGTAATATTGAACAATAAAATGTCAAAGGAAAAAGAAACTGAGCAAAACAGTAGAAGGGGGGGGGGGGAGATAAAAGAGAGAGAGAATAGATGATGAAACCAGAATAGAAGAAAAGGAATAAATGAGCAAAATAGCAGGTGGGAGAAAAGAAAGAGAGAATATAGCTTGAGAGGCAACTAAAATAGAGGAAAAGGAAGAATTGAACAAAAGAGCGAGCTGAGGAAAAAAAAGAGAAAAGCGGGAATAGACGATGAAAGCAAATACGATGGAGGAAATGGTAGAGATTGGAAAAAAAGAAAACAAAATAGAGAAAAGAAGATGAAAGGCAATTGAAATATAAGAAAAGGAAGAAATGAGCAGAAAAATAGGGAATAGAGGATGAAAGGCAACTGAAATAGAAAAAAGGAAGAAAACACACTTGAAACATTTGTGGGTGATGATTAAGTTATTGTTGCACCATCTTATTCTGAATGAATTCAACGATAATACTATGTGGCGGAAACCACTCACTATGTTAGAGAAGAGCTCCCTTCCTGACGCGCTCAAATCATACTTCTTTTTACATAATATCTTCAATGTTTATATATCATTTCTCTAAACATTTTCACACGCTAAAAATAGTAGCAACGATGTATCACTCAAAAATTTTTAAATTTTGAATTGAATAATTAAATTTTTATTTTTATTAATTTTTTTTTTCAATTTTCTCACTATTTGAATGTAAAGTGATTAAAATCAATATTTCAAAAAATTGTGAATTAAAGTAAAAAAAAAAATATATAAATATGAAAAAATTTTACAAAATGAATAGTGAATGGGAGAAAATATCTTACCACCCCTCCCCCTTTTCTTTTTTTTTTTCTTATATTTTTCTCATATTCCTAATTTTGGTCGCTTGTGGAATTGATACTTTTACATATTAACAAAAGTGTCAAACAAGCCTTTCAAATTTCCATAATAATAATCATGCAAATTCACTTGAATTTTAAGTAAATAAAAGATTTAAAATTTTCTCAATTTTTTTTTCTTTTACGGACACAAAACTTTCCCCCTCAGTCGGAGTTTTGCCACAAGCGGTTACAAACAGCGGGGATCGACAAGAAAACCCTTTATGAAGTAACTATTTCAAATTCTTTAACTCTCAGTCATATATTTTGACATATTGACATAGAGGACGTCTTTTAATTTTCAACAATACATTCTCAATTGAAAGTAAATATGAATTTGCGAATAGACCGGCAAGTGCTTCGTGCTGTACCTCTTGGTAATTCTTGCCGTATTATTTGGTGCATAAATCAAATTTTAATGGGAATTTAATGTTTTTAATCATCAAGGCCATTGCCTGAACGCATCGAGGTGAAAGGAATGAAGAGGGTCGTCTTCAGAACTAGCTCGTTCATAATATCTCCCCACTTCGTAAAAGTGGACTAAAATTTGAGAATTTCTCTTTTTTTTCTGATAAGATGAATTTTAGAACAACAACTGGATTATATCATAAGATAAGAAATGTGGCTGTTGTATGATTTCATATTCCCCATGAAACGTTAAACAAAACAGAGTCGTCGAAAAATTAGAGAGAAATTAGGTGTATATTTCATTCATTCATTCATTCATTCTCTCCGTCCATCCATCCGTTCCCTTGAAAATGTCCATTCATTTATTCTTTCCATCATTCTTTTATTAATGCAAAGGAGGATGTATGTGCTCGTCAACAAAGCTCAATAAATAAATGGTAATAGACTGGAAAATGAGCTTATATTTACATAAAAAGAGGCATCGTAATTACCCTAAAAAATTAGACTCCTTGTGGCACATTTGAGCAAGTCTGGAACATTTCGTGCCACCGTGCCAGTACTTGTTTTGGGGCAAGAAATACGAAACCCATTATTTTTACGTAATATTCAAAAACGAAGTTTAAATTCTAATTCAAGAAATGATAATTTCTTTTTTCCAAGACAGAATGAAAAATGTCATTTTATCAAGTGACACTTGATATAAATTAACTTCGCATTGTTATGCACTCAATAAATAGATTTTCAATTTATCTGGGAAAAATATGAAGGGGTACTGTATATGTATGATCAATTCACGCTCTCAAACACATGTTGCGTGTAATTGTATTCGCCTAAACGCCCGACCAAAAAGCGGTAAATTAAATTCTATTTTGAACGAACGATCCGTTTCAAATCAGAGAAAAAAATTCGGATTTTGCCATGCAACTACCTGTAGCGAAAATTGGTGTTCACAGAACGGAAAATAGCGTTCAGCTGAAGCTGCCAGTTCTGGGTCCCTGAGGCGCTTGTCCTCCTGTCCCCTCGTACCCCGACCTCAGCGTAAGGATACAGGGTTGACAAAAGTATTTAAGGACAACTCGTATGAAAACCCGTTGACGCTTTTAGGCTAATTATTTTGGATAGTAATTGAAGACATTCTTTAAGTACTCGTTATCTCCACGGTAGTCCCAATTGTTAATGCGCGAAAAAATATCTTAATTTCCCACATATTGGCAAAAATTGCTTTTAGCGGGAGAGAAAAATATTATGAAAAGTGCCTATTGAGGACCGAGGTACGAACTGACATTGGTGCGAGACTTGATATGACCTTCTGTGACCTTTACGTTGGTTGCCCTCAGATGTCAAAATATAAAAGGTCAAATGGATACAATTCTTAATTTCTCCAAGGTGGCCACATTCAGGCTCATTGTAGATTTTTTCTTTCCTGTATTCAGTATCTTTTTTAAATTTCTGTTTGTTTCTTTCTTTTCTCTTTTTTTGTCCTTAATATGTCGTTTGTTTTGTTCGTTTAAAAACTTTTATAAACTTATTTATAAAGTCATAAATTTATTCTTGGTTTTCATAATTTCTCTCTCTCTCTCACCCTCCCTCCCCCTCTCTATCTCTCTCTCTCTTTTAAGTTACAGCAATTTTATGATAATAAATCGATGTACCATCTCCATTTCGTATGGAAATAGTTGAGATTTTACGACAGATAAAATAAAGAAACATTATTAATCTTACAAGGTCATTCATAAAATAATTCAATTTTTCTGCTAGAAAAAAAAAATACTGAAATAGAAAGACAAAATACAAGACATGAATAATTCGTCGTCCTGTCCTCTTTCCACTTCTTTATTATTTTCATGTTCTAAAAATGTTTGTTTCTCATTAAAATGTAAACTTCACCCCCCCCCCCCCTCCACTGGAGCTCGATGTCTAAGTTCTCCTTCATACACTCATAAAAATCGTCATTTCTAATTACATTTTTTATTACACTGAAACGAAATAATTCTTTATATCTATCAAAACGATTAATATTATAAAACTTTTTTTAAACTTTGATTTCATATCAAATAAAATCCATTGAGCACTCATGAAAGTCGTATCTCTTTCATAAATTAAAAAAAAAATTCTCAAAATGAATGCAAACTTGAAAGTAAATTCCATTCTTCTGATTCAAGTGTATTTTTTCTTTCGAATTTTGTTAAATTTTAAACGAACAATTAACGCATCAATATCTAATTCTTGTACAAGCTATGATACGGCCTCACTTATATATTTGGATTATCAAGAATCTCGCAGATTAAAGGGAAATTTTTGTTAAAAAAAGGAAAAGATTGCTAGTGTTAAACAAACGCGTATGACAGCATTGACTTGTTCAACAGCCCAATCTTTTATGGATATATTTACACGCACTATGAGTGTGACGTGAAGTCATTGAGAAGCCGCGGTGCATCAAACGTTATCATTCAAAGGGAGCCGCTAGATGCAAAGCGAAATCGACCAAAAAATTGTTCGATCTTTATACATTCATACATCATGCATTCGGTCAATCCTTTGCGAATCACGAGTAAAACATATTTTAATCTCAATTTATCCACTTTTCAATCCGAAAAAAAAAAATCGAGGATAATTAAAAGTGCGCGCGGGTTTCAGGGCTATATCGACCACGCCCCTTCTCTATCTAGTTATCGTTCGAATTAGAGGAGAGAAAGAAAACATATTTTTCCACGGTAAACCTTTTCAATAGAACATGTCAACTTTAATAGGACCATCTGGAAATTATTATGATTGGAGAGAGGATTTTATAGCTAATTTCCTTAAAATGTTGATCAAGTTTTATGCAGCGAATTTTATTTTCATAGCTCTTTATCAATTTTATGCAAAGAATTATGTTGCTTTTGAGATATTGCAAGACCTCACCGACAAAAGTTGTCTGGGTTTTGGGGTCGCATTTGTCAGGGAATTTCTAGATAATCATATGTCTAGCAAAGCGATAATGTAATTTATTCCGTCTTTATCGTAATTAATACAATTAATTCATGAATTGAATAAGGCTTCCCACAAAATAAATCATAAATCCATCCCGACTTTAACGGTATAAAAAAACTCGGGCTGTTCTTATACAATCGTTTGGCGTAAACAATTGATTTCAGACATTTTAAATAAACGATTTGAAAAATATGCAAATCTGCTAAATTTTCCAATGCTAATGTACTTTTAAGTATGTTAAAGCTAGGGCGCAAAATAAGGGGGAAGGGGGGGGGGGGGGTAGAGACCTTAACCTCGTCTGAAATACATTTTGGTCCTGATAATATTCATCTCTTTTCATACAATCGAGAAGATTAGCTAAATCAACGAAATGTTAAATTTGAAAATTGTGAAACACTGTTTATGCAATTTCCAGGTGCGTTTTCAGTCTGAAATTAAGGGTCTGCAGGGGAGGGGGGGGGGGTTGATAATACAATTCATTTCGAAAAAGGGAAGCGCATTATACCTGTCTTCAAAATAATTTTAAAAAGTAAAATAAAAATAAGGATAGTTGAAGAAATCAAAACCTTTATGAGAGAGGAAGGGATTTTTCATTCCATATTCCTTTCTATGTCTTTTGATTTGGATGTAAATACATTTCATTTAATTTAACTTTTCTTTAATTGCATCAGTTTCAATAGGCACAGGATGGTTTCGTATTAATTTCTAAAAGTTTTAATCAGTTCTTTAAGTAAATAGCATATGTGTATGTTCAAATATGATCGGCTGAATATTTTCATATTTTCAAGTTTTTGTTTCATAATTATTTGGGTTTAAGTTCAGCAACCCATTCAATTCGAATAAATACGTTCTTTTTAAGTCCATCTCGTTTGTGGGCATAATAGATGAATTTTCACCATTTCTCGTTGACATGCCGATAAATGGTCATCCAAGGACGAAGTGGGTGTTACTTGCACATGTAGATGTCACCATGATCACCAAATCTCACGCGCACCGACGCTGTAGCCGCGTTGACATGCGCTAAACGTGCTAAATTAGAGGACTAATGTCTAGAAACATGCATTATCTACGCCTTTTCTCATTAACGTATCCCCACTGTTTACGTTGATATGGAATTTTCCCCCTCAATGTTCAGGTAATCAACATCACCTGAGAGAAATTAAACATCGGATATAAAGATGATTATCAAAATATTGATTTCTGTGTGTCAGGAGATATTAAAAGTCTGGGATGGTAATAAACAATGCCGCGCTATTAATAAACTATTATGATTAAAAGAGAGGAAAAGGAAAAATAAATGACATTCCTGTAAATCTATGGACGCTGGTGAAGCTTCCACGAGTACCATAACCATTATTTGTACTTTAAAATTTTGATTTAACAAACAGCACGTGCTTCCATTATTAAAAATGCATTTTAATTATTTGACATGAATTCAAGACATCATATTGGAAAGTTATAATCTGACATAATAGAATGATAACATTATTAAGGCTGGAACATAGTGACTGTCAATATTTAGTAAATAAACTTTTTTTTTAAATAAAGAGGAATGTCCATCTAATGAACGTAGAGAAGTGTTTAAAAATTTCCTACCTTATAATAAATATCAGACAATGTATGTGTAGTAAAAATTTAGTAAATTGCAAAAGGATACATTAATTTGATTTTAAAATTCCTTAAAAGGGGAATCAATAGAAAATATTATATGCATTTTGAATTATATGTGATATTTATACATATTCAAATTTCATCTTGATCTTCATTATTTAAGTATCAAATAAATTATACTTTTATTCAGTTATATATTTGGTTCAAATCTTTCCTTCATTTCAATCTTATTTATTTATTTATTTATTTATTTATTTATTTATTTATTTATTTATTTATTTATTTATTTATTTATTTATTTACTAGTATTCAATTTTTAAAATCAAAATTCTAATAGAGCGCAAAAGCCGAGTGTATGTGAAATTTTGTATGTACATACATAGATTTTACGTGTATATTTTTTAAAGTCAATCACAAAAAAACGCTTATATAAACCATTTTAAATAAAAATGATCTAAAAAACTTCACTTTTTGACCCCATCGATTTTTCAGCAATGTTCCAGTTCATTTTTGAATATGAAAAGGGATACATAATTTTTCCCGCAGTTTCACTTTTTTCAATATTATCCCCATAGCGAGTATAAATTTGTAGGATTTATTCTAGATAATGCGATAACACCATATAAATTTCGTTTTTATATGAAAGCTACACAGGACCATGTCTGATCTTATTCAGTGGCGGGTCTAGTAGGACGCACGGGAATTTCTTCCTCCTTATCTAAAAAAAAAAGACAAAAAATAGTTCATTCGGAAAAATTCTAGAGTGGCAAAGAGGGGGGTCTATACAATGAGAATAAAGTAAATTCGCCCTAGTTACCTCTAACCTAGCTAGAATTATTCTCTTGAACATTAAATTATAAAGAATGTTGATCATATTAGAAAATATTGTTTTCACTTCAACATGTTCAAAGTGCCCCAAACTGATTCCCATCAGATGTCTCCCAATACGGAAGATCGTAAATACTTCTAACCAAAACTATACGAATGTTTTCGCACACTCTTCGATTGTTCTCCATTGTTATGACGTCATAAAGGAGAAGGTACGTTATGGGCCAAAATCGGCCCTATCTGAGAAATGAAGCAAACTTTGAACAATGAAAATACATGATTTACAGAATGTAAATCAGTTTAAATTTTGAGAATCGGATATTCCGTTGCGATTCTATAGCAATTTGAAAACATGTAAGTAAGCTTTCTGTTTCACTGACTTTGACGTCATGTGACGTTATGATCACGTCGTGATATAACGTTGTCAGATAACAAATTGCTGTATTCTTACATTATTCATAGTGTTTGGTTTGCTCAAGTTTTTGCCATGAAACGATTTCATGAATCCTCGAAAATCTACGATTGCTTATTAAAGTATTGTACGTCGTCTTTCAGCTTCTGGGTTATTCTTTGAGACTGTCTCATTTTACTGTTACAACTGATTCTAGAATTTAAGGGAATTACGATGTTTTTAAAAATTATATTCGTGCATATATAACAAAGTCATTCAAACGAACGAAAAGACAGATATATTACCTCTTAAATTTGAGATGGGGGATGTAGTGAATATCAGAAAGTAAAAGAGTATGGGAGAGCGACTAGTGTCCCTGCCCAAGGGGTCCAGGGCGTTCCTGAAAGGGGACGGAAAATTATCTTACGGCGATTGACCGTTTTGCTTGATAAAGGCAGTATTGAAATAGCCATTTGAAATCTTTATCATGGTTATTGGATTGTTATGAATAGCTATATTTTTATATGATCGAGAATTATCTGATGAGCAAAGCAAGCCAGCGATTTTTAGGAGGGGGATGTTTACACACCTTTTGCTGTAAGGGTACATGTTGACTTACTTAGTATAATTATCAGAAAAAGCCGGGGTTTCTTTTAGAGCAATTTGACATGCAAACAACAAACAGTTACGTGGCGAGCGGCCGGGAGCAAGAGAAAATAACTTCAGAAATTTCGACATCAAAACTCAAATATAAGCCCACCTAATGCCTTACTTACCGATTTATTAATTTTTTTTGTGGTGGCGCCCCAAACGCCCATCTAAATACGCCAATAAGCATAAATTCAAAATGAACCATAGTTTGTTTTATATATGTACATTTATATATCTAGCTGCAATTAATGAATCGGGAATATACGAATAAAACATAAAATGAAACAAATGAATAGAATAAATCTTGCGTATACATGCAGTTATCACAGCCGTTGCAAAATACTGTGATAGATGGCGCCACTGAAAAAAATCGATAAAATCACGATGAACAGGGGCTACAATACACAAGGAGTACAATATTAATACAAGTATTAGCTTTTACAAAAAGCTTGCCGGCAGTAAGCTGAAATTAAATGTGGTAAAATGTTAGTAAGAAAAAAATGGAATAAAAGATTTTTATTCTTGTTAGACCAATCGCACATTTCCGGGCTTTTCCGTTTTAATTTCCGATTCGAGCTACGGAAATTTCCGAGGATCTGCGATTGTTGTAGGACGTATCGGTACAAAGACTTTTCGATGCATCTTTAGGAAGAAAATGCACTGATACGATATGACTTTCATTTGTCAAGTCATCTAGACTCTTCAGCCGACTCGATGAAAATATCTTGTGCACAGATTCTGAATAACCTTGACGAATATTTGCATTTTTTGTAGTTGTCCACCAATCATATTGCCAAGAGTTATTTTATCCGTGCAAGTATGTCACGATTGATTACAGTATACCGGCAGTCATGACTGCCGGTAACAACCCCCTTTATAATACATAAACATTTTTTGTTTATGTATTATAAATGGGGGGGGGGGTATGTTGTACTCTGTGTATTGTAGCCCTGTGAGTACATTTCGATTTATTGATGTATTTACGAGAAGTCACAAGATTGCGAGAAAGCTACCAAAATTTTTTAAAATACATAATAACTAATGTATATCAGGGTGATGTACTTTTCCAAAACAGTGTGTATTTGGTTTGGTTTGGTTTGGTTTTTCTTTCACCTAAACACCCAAAAATGCACATGGTTCACTAAATGAACAGTTTGTAATTGTCTTACATTTGTATCGAACCGCTGGCATATTTTTTTATATAAAATCGATATGCTATTTCATAAACGTTGGTGATGTTGATGGAGGTGGGGAGGAGGGGAGAGGGATTCGGAACCCTTTTAGATCATATTGTACGGCAGTCTTTCAATTATACTTACGGTAACACAATTTAAGCGAGTGATAACGTCAGGTCCGAAAATGCGATAGATTACGATTATGATCATTAAACATCCCAGATTATTCTATTTCCCTTCGTATGCGAATGAAATGTTCTAATAATGCCTTCGTATGCGAATGTAATGTTCTAATAAACACACATACATGTATATGTATTCACACTCAAGCCGAATGAAGAAAAATTTAAAATAATGTCCTGTAGTCAAACGCGCATCCAGAGGGGTGGGGGGGGGGGGGGGGGGGGGGGTCGGTCACTTCCACTTGCAAGAGTTTTATTACACACGTTATTTTCAAAAGATGCTGCGCTTTCCTAAAAAGCCCATATACATTTCACTTTGGTCAATAAACAAGGGCACTAAGAGTAATGGAACTGAAAAAAGACACGAATAGAGGACTTGTCCTGGAAAAAAAAAACAATTCGCTGACTCGATATCGCTCGCCAATTTTTTGAATTTACATATCATTAATCAAGTACAAAGATGTGAAAATTCAAGATTTTAGTACTATGATGTTGAAATTCAAGAATGTAAGCTTTTTGCTCGCTATATAGCCCACCAGTCATCTGTTTTATTTATACATGTGATGAAAAATAGAACTCACAGTCATTAATCAAGGACTTTATTGTCTTGTGTGTAACTCCCCCCCCCCCCCTTTTTTTTTTTTTTTGCTATTCAGAAAAAATGGGACTTACGGACCAATCCTGAAATAATATCCTGGATCCGCCCATGATCTTGACCTTCTAAAGAGATTTGTCGGGTTGATCCTGCCAATAGAATGCGAGGCGAGGCAGAGCCTTCTATGGGCTTGATCTCCGTGGGCGGTCAGTGACAAACCTAATTACTGCAACGCATAGTCTTTTTTAGGGGGGTGGGGGTGTTGTTTGTTTGTTTGTTTGTTTGTTTGTTTGTTTGTTTGTTGCTGAAAATTTCTGTTTCGCGACTCTTATGTACATGCGAATTTATTTATACGGAAATAGCTGAATTGCTGACGGTCTACAGAAATTTAGGATCGGGGGATGAAGGAACAGAGGATATAGTTTCAATAAACTGACAGATTTTCTTTAAAAAAGTAAAATGGGAAGAATTCTCAAATACATGTATGTTACCATGGCCTTGCATGCGACTGCATTTTCTTACATCCCGATCAGTTATAGTGGATTCGTGATACTGGAATCAACGAATCTAAATTCTGGTGAACTTGCTCGTTTTTTGTTGTTTTTTTTTTTTACTATTTTACTCCTAAAATTTAAGTTATTGTACCGGCGGAGATTTTATGCGACATGCTCGGTGAACACCTAGATCTACCCTCTATGTTAGTAAAATATATCAATATTCAGCCTTTTTTGTTTGTTTGTTTTTACTACAAACGTTTATAAATCATACCGAATTTCAAGAGAAAACCGATTCCTGATTTGAATATGTCACGCCAGTGCATGCACCTGCGGTGTCAAGTAAATGACGTCACTATAATGACGTCATAACGCCGTGCCGACGTGGTCCATGCATTTTCCATATACATTCTACGCAAGACAAATCATTAATTTTCAAGTAGAGCAAGAGCGTCTGCTACTAATTTTTCACCTTTAATCGACAGATATGGAAATTATTGATCCATTTTTCTACTTTTATTTTTAGCAGATCGCCTTGCTCTATATGAAATTCTCGAAAATATATGTGAATTTCTAGAGAAAAATCCGGATTTGTTAATCCTTCCTTGGTTTGATGAGCTATAATTTCGTAGGGCTGCATCAAGACGAAATGCGCATTTTAAGTATATATGTAATTGATCTTGTAGATAAATAAAATAAACCCATTTGATCAATTTTCACGATTTGAATTTCTCAGGAAACAACAGGGCCGATATGGGGTCTTAATGTACCTTCTCCTTTACTTGGGCAGAAAAGTTGCCAAAGGGTGCATTCCATTTGCAGAATCGATCCGGTTGTTCCGGCTGTTTCTGGTAATGGAACGCTCCGTTCCAGCGGATCGGATCGTCTGGCACGTCTAGGACCGACGTTCCAGGCTGTTCCAAAATGGCGGACAATGTTACGATCTCATTACAGTACTGGAAATTTTCATTATAATTGAAAATTTTGGTATGGATGTCACTAGAAATTATCAATATTTGATAAAAGAAGTAAAAATAGAACTATTTCAACATTGATTTCAACTTTATTTTTGGATTTGTGAATATCGAGGTTTTCCTCTATCCATGGTTGCTATGGTGAAGTCATTCTGGAATCATTTTCGTTCCATTATCAGAATGGGAACGTTCTGGAACGATCCGGCAAATGGAACGCAGAACGGATACGCTGCACGCGCTGTATTTGCGATCTTGCGTATTCCAGGGATGAAATTGATGCTCCATGAATAATGATTTCACTTTTCTTGAACCCGGACCATTTTTTTTTTTTTTTTTTTTTTTTTTTGTTTTTTGGATCAAGTTGAAATGGACCCAAGACTACCACTTACCGGATCCTCCGAAGTATTCGCATTACATCTAATCTTTCATCAACTTTTCAAAATACAAAGGTATAAATCTAATTCATTCATTCGAAATGTCGTACATCCCCCCGCCCCCATTTTAGAGCAAGTTAATACCTTTCTAAACCTTTCAAATTCCCCTCATCACTCCCTTTTGGAGGGGGAGGGGAGTGAAAATCGCTTGGGTATATGTTTGCGCTGCTAAAAAATAGGGCATACGTATACCCAGGTGATCAGAAGAGGTGAAAAAGAATTGTTCATTTTACTTTTCAAAGACCTGATAGCTCTGGAAAACACGACAATAATTTCTCTTCTAGACCCAAGCCGTATTGCCATTAGTCTCCGACTCCCCGCCTTATGTAGACTTGATTCGCCACTGTGCAGTCCCCGACCCATTGTCCCAGGGACTACTGGGTAGATGGGGACAATATATCATCACATCCCTGTCTCACAGTCCCATCATAGGTCAATAATCAACAGGTGATAATGACAAATTTCGCCGATATTTTTGTGGAGGTAATTCGAGCCGCGTAGCTGGAGCGCCGATGACAGCGTACGATAAAATTGGCATTTAGAATATGGTGAAACTTAACACCTTTTATCGAAAGTGGAAAAACATTTAAAGGAAATTCAAAACTGATAACATTTTGATTTTATATAAAGATATGCAAATAATAGATTATATAAAATCTTTTAAGGGTCGACTGCAACAGAATACCCATCCTTTTGAAAAAGCATGATAAGGGTGACGAAAGCTGACAGATTAAAAATTTTGGGGGAAACAGCCTCAACTCGACAAAAATATTATGACACCGAAAGAAGGCAAACAGGCAAAACAACAAATAAAAACACCCAATAATTTTTCTGTTATCGGAATTCTTCGTGTGCCTCACATCCTATAGTAGACTAAGAATGGGAATCATGTAACGAATTTTGAGATGATTTTTCATATATGAACTGCCTCCACGGTAGGCTAGCTGTATCGAAAATGTTTGACTTCATACTCCTTCGCCGAGCCCCCCCCCCCCCTCCCCGAATCGCTTCGCGTTACAATTTGGTGTCAGCGTAGTAACTTTAGGATCTACGACAAGCCCTCTGGAATAGTTTAATATCGGCGGTTTCGGTGGTCCATGCGGTCAGGTTTTGGACAATAGCTCCTGAAGGTACTTCTGTGCGGACTAGTGGACTGATGTCCATTTTGGATTGAAAGGAATCCGCCAGAAGAAGTAACAGCTAAAACTGTAACATGCTGTGTCAGAGGAAAGCCAAGGATATACCACAAAGAGAACTCTGGCGAAATGTAAGCTTAGGAATATAAGCCACAGTCACACCCTTCTTCGGGATCCCTCGTTGATTTACGATACAATCACACGAAAAAGTTCCGATTGTCATGCGCCTACCCTAGGTGTATGAAGATGAAAAGAGATGGAAAAATAAAAAAAATCATCTTTTTCTTTCGGCTTTTGCATCAGACGACGAAAAATTGCCAAAGGATAGAGACAGTCATCTTCTCGAGACAAGTGTACATACGCAGTGGCGGATTTAGGGGTGCGGAGGGGGCGTCCCCCCCCCCCCCCGGCACTGACCCAAAATTTTCCCAAAACAGGTATATTTTGGCCCATTTTCAGTAAAAATCGGCAAAATTCGCCCCTTCACCCCCGGCAAAAGGGATGCTGGATCCACCACTGGTACGTGCATTTGTCTCGAAAAGATGGAATAGAGTAGGATGAGAGAGTATTGTGGGAGGAGAATAGGGGGCGTATGTGATACAATGCTTCCATTTTCTACATATTCTAGGAAGCTTATCATTATTGAAATTCGATTCATTTACAATTTTCCACTGTTGTATTTGAAATATTAATGTCACTTACTTTTTAGGACAATTTATTGCATGAAATGTTGAGATATCATTTTTTACGACTAATATGTGAAGCCGCTGATTTCTAACGATGGCTTTCTTTCATACTATGGGAATTTTGCTTTGATCTGCACTTCTTTAACTCATTCGAAAGGCGAGGCAGTTCAATCTGCAAACATTCCCAAAATGTTTATTTTTAAACGAGAATGAACAAAAAAAGAATATCAGCAAATATGATATATCGTATTTGATGAACTGAAATTATTACAGTAAACATTATATTTCATTATACTTTTATTTATAGAATTAATTCAATGTAAATCTATGGTATTGTGGAATCTGATGGAATCAATTCGGAACTTTCGCCCATTGACAGCATCTACAAATCTAGCATGGTAGATTTCATGAAATCGACCAATAATATTCGAAATTCGATATACATGTGGTCATAATGACATGGCTTCCGTTTAGAATTGTCATAAATTTTGGAACCAATAACAGAACGACAATTGTTTTCACCGTCAAAAGTCGCCATCTACGTCAATTTTACTTCAATAACATCTAAACAATCGGTTTATTGTCAGCTTTTTTCTGATTTGGACATAAATATGTCCGTCGTTCGTCCGTCCGACTATCCATCTTTGAATAATGCAACTCTGTATTTGAGAAATTATATTGCATTATGCTATTATACTTTGTAAATGTATCTTTAGGCTGATGAGTCTAAAGACTCAAGGCAAATAAACTATTAAACCATTAAAGTCCATCCATCCGACTTTCCGTTGTCTGTCCGTCCGTCCGTGAACTTTTTTTTTATTTCAATTTTCTCGAGCAAAATTAAACCAAACTTGACTAGGTACCATACACAATTATGTTTTTTAGATACTGTCCTATGACATGTTAAAATTGAAATTTTAAACATGTCGTCATTAATGCATGTTTAAAATTTCAATTTTAATATGTCATAGGACAATACACTAACGAAGATTCATTTTCAACCCAGCTACCAATGTTCAATCCATCTCAAATTCTTGTAAATTGCAAGTACTGATGGTCCGATTTTAACTGCTGCACTGTCAAAGCATGGAGTTTGATTGGCTCGCAAATTTCTCAGGAAAACTGTACCTTAGTATGGATTTTCAAAAAAAAAAAAAACAACTTTCCGTCCGTCCCCCTTTGGTACTGCAGTCCCTTTTTTGTATCCGCGATAGTGCGCAAGTCCTTGTGTCAGATTATGTTATATGATGAGAATTGTAATTATTAATTAAAATTTTCAAGTAGAAAAGAAATGTCCCTTTCAAAATTCTAAGCAGTGAGTGATTGGTTGCAGAGATATACAATGTATCACGGAACAGAGATGACAACTTTTGCTTGCTATAGTAAAGAAATTTCACTTTTGATATCAATAAAAATTCATCTAAATGTTTTTAATTTTACAATCATTTGATATAAGGACTTGACCAAGTCCAGTCACTGTTGTGTCAAAATTTTCTCAGTATTTCTTCAGGATATATTTCATTTTATTGGAAGACGATATTTGTTGCTTTGTTGAACACAAAGCCGTACTTATCGGTGCAGATGTTATTTTATGGTAGTTTGCGACAAAAATTAAAATGGATAAACTATTAATCTACATGTCGAAGAATATTTGACAGATGTCGGAAAATAGTTGGATACATTTAATTGCAGTGTTCTTTTTTATTTCAATTTTACGCGCTACACACATGTAAATTTCATTGTTTATTATGATTCGTACAGTCAATATACAAAGTATCGGATGAAATGCAGGCAAATACACGACATACGACTGATGTATTTTATCTTTAGGATTTCAGCTATAAAATTATCTTTATAGTACAAATTTCATTTTGATGAGACGAAGTGTGACAGAGCGAATGGTCCGAACGACAAAGCCTCTATTCTTGCATATGTAAATTGCAAAACGGAAGGAAATTTGATCCGTTGACAAGAAATGACCAAATCATGATTCAATAACTGCTTTATTTGTATGAAATTACGGATAAATTCTCACATATTATGTTACGTGATTTTCTTTAGCTTATTTTGTGTATTTTGTTCACTATTGGTTGACCCCCCTCATTTATTTTTGCCGAAAAGGTGAAAATGGAGAGGTATCGTTCGAAGACCTTGTTTACTTTGATATTTGTATTCAGTTTATTTTTAACATCATGCGTGATGGAGGCTGTGGATCTAGAAGGGGAGCGCCCCCACTCCTGGAATTTGCACAAAAAATGCCTAGTTTTTCGGGTTTTACTTGTAAAATGTTTTACAAAATCCTAGGCTGGAACACAACAACAACCCCCTCCCCCCCAAACACACACACCCTAATGCGCTAAAATTCCTTCCCCGGGAAAAATTCTAGATCCACCCAATTTGAATGACAGACTGTTGATGTGCATGCGTGTGAGCAATTACCTGATACATGTAGTCTGTTGGTCTCTGATTGCACATTGACCTACCAGTCAACACAAAGAAAGAAAATTTGGTAAATAACGAGAAAAAAATTGAAGTGTTTGCACTTTTGATAAGTCCTATATTACAAATGTTATTGAGCAAGATAAAAAATGGAAACAAAGTGCAAAAGCAGTTGCATGAAAATCTGTTATTTTAGATATCGAGTGTTTGACGGTTACCTAAAAACTAACAGGTGACGATCATACTTCTATATTTACATTTGTTACATTGAAATCCAAGTTTTTAAAGATTTTTTTTTTTGCCGAATTGAAGGAGGATATATACAAGCGCGGACCTAGAAGAGAGAGAGAGGGGGGGGTAGGGGGTAGAACCCCTCCCCTTGATTTTTCCCAAAATGTTGATTTTTCATAATATATTTGAATTTGATTGCACTTACTTTAATCCGAGGCACGTATGGATTTTACCAACTTTTTGAACCATAATTTGATAAACTGAACCCCCTTTCTCCTGATGGTTTTAATCCCAATCCCCTTGAAGGTTTGGACCCCCTTGATTTTTTTCTAGATACGCCCATGATAAATTATATATATTGTACGACATCTGTTCAATACAAAGTTAGAAACTTTTTTTTTTGTTTATTTAATTCAGTTTATTTTTCTTCCGCGTAATGCTCGTATAACTTATGTCGGACGAGACTCGATACTTTACCAAGAAATGCATCACCTGTATAATTTTGTATGTTTTTTGCGACGATTAAAAGAAATTGTAAGTTGCAATATTTAAACATTCATTTTCACTATGTACAGTGTACTTTTAATCTGTTATGTGTTCAAACACGACAATTTTAACAGATTAAAAAAAAATCGGCTGATCTAGTTCTAAGAGTATTGACTGAGAGTGCAGATGAGTTACAAATGAACCCATTTTATATTCTTAAAGTAACTTAATAAAGAAGACTTTTGGTTGTTATTTACATTAACCCTTTTTCTCCCCTTCATTATTCACACTCCCTTGATTAAGTTACCTTTTATTTTATTTTTGCATTTCTTTTTTAAAATTTACTAAGACTTTTTTCCCAATCGTGTCTATATAACTCCTACATGTTAGAAATGATCTTCAGTTAATAAACTTACGAAGGAAAATAAGATCGACGGAGTACATGTATTTGATTTTACATGGGGGGAGGGGTACCACTCCCACTCCCTCCCCTTTCCTCCCTTCCCTTTCACCATGTCCATCCCCTTATACATGCATACATGTGATGTCCAGAAATTTTCCATATTCAAATCTTCTGCCAAAAAGCACAGTTCAGTTTTTATATTTAAAGTTATTTATCAGAATTAGAGATAAATTCATGATACAGAACCCTAAAAGAAAGAAATATGATGTCCATCTGAAATTGTTGCCGGTATTTTATGAAAATTCGTTTTGTCTGACTTCAGAAAAAGTTCGGGAATAAAAACGAGTAACGAATTTTTATAATTCTAGACTTACACAGTAAAAAAACCCTCTTATAAATTCTTTTTTGAAGAAAAAAAAATGGACTCCAGAGCATCATTTTTAATACCATGCAGTTGATTGTGCAATCTTTTGAACATAAAACAGACAAGTCGTTGTGATGACCTTTCGAGCGTCTGTTTTATGTAGTATGGGTTACGGCCCTTTGTCTGTCAGTCGTCAGACGCTCAGACCACCTCAGATTTAATGCATTATTAAGTAATACATGATAAAAGAAACGTAGTTATTAATGCAGAATCTAGTTATATAGCTAAATCTTATCTTAAATGGGGAATCACACCCTCCATAATGGATGCTTAACTTTGAACGTGTTCAAAATGAAAAACCTAGGTATAAAGTCTTAAATCAATTATTATATTATCTTTTTTTCGCGCAGTCTCGAATTACCGATTTTATTTTTACACACATTTGAATGACTATACAATTTCTAATTTGTGAGGTGAATGAATGCCTTGAATTTACATGTTAAACTACATGGCTCATTACGCACATCGTATCGAGAACTTTGTACTATAGCGCTAATTTACGCTTCTTGATGATACTGTCCTACTCTATGTATCCCAGGAGGAATCCCAGTCTATCAGAGACAGTTTTTATCCTATGCAGTTGGGAACAAAAGGCTTAATAATGGTGAAAATTCATTATTTACTCTGTATGGCGTCCTTTCCAGGCGCGTAGTCAGAGTACTTTTCAAGTGGAAACATTTTTTAAGACGGGGTATTTTGGAGCCGCCATGAGGTCTAAAATGGGCCCAGGGCGAAGGCATGAAGAAGATTCAGAAGGCGTTAATAGCATCCGCGGAGGCCAATTCCAGGACAGTTAATTTCCCTTTGTATACCTTTTTGTCTATATTTTTTGTTATCTATTGGGGGGGGGGGGGATAACGATGTTCAGGCACCTGCGTACTTGCGTCCGTCTGGCTATGCGCCTGCTTTCTAAATATATAAATCTCACCTCGCGGAGAATGATGAAGATTCGATGTTTGTAAAGCGCCTATCTGATCATTTTCCGATTTTCCGGGTAACTGATACGCTTTACTGCTATCGCTAAATCTTATATGTCAGTTGATATTGTTAATGGGTGATTAATGGCTCCCTCTCTATGGACTTAACTATAATACAATTAGGATACTATGCTACCTTAATATAGAGAAAGATTGATATTAAATTCATAAATTGGAATTAATGTGTTTTCGGGCTCGAGCTAAGAATATAAAACGTCACGGTTGTCTACCTTACTCTCAAATATGGAAAAAAGTTTTGGATATATAATATCTCCCGAATTCATTAAAATGTCACATTCTGAATTTTTATCGTAGGGGTTTAACAAAGCAATCTTGCATATCTATTACGCTAAGATTGAATGGGGCCCCGTACTTTGCATCGTCATTGCATAATAACGTTTCAAAAACGGCATATTTTCGTTGAGAAAACCTATTTAAATTTGTGATTTTTAAAATCGCTACTAAATTAAGATGAAGAATTTTATGAGAGAGAGAGAGAGAGAGAGAGAGAGAGAGAGAGAGAGAGAGAGAGAGAGAACAAAATCGTGGAACGAGAGAGAAAGATATAAAGAATAAATTTCGAAAAGCAGATAACAAAGGATAGAAAAAAATGATATAGAAGGACACCAACGGCAAAAATATAAAAAAAGGAGAGAAAGACATTTAAGACAACAAAAAATCCCGGTGAGAAAATTGCAGACGATTGTCATGTGAAATCCCCACCTGATACCCTGGAAATAAAATGTGTGAAATTACACCTGGATCTCACATTGTCATTTCTGGCTCCCCTGCATGCCCCTTGCTTACCTATTTCCATTGAAGTCGATAATTAGCCCCCGTTTCTAGCGTAACGCTACACGATCCGCGTGCTTCGTGGTCTCGTAAAGAGCGAGAGCGCCATGTTCAAACGCACAGCCGACCCCTCCCTCATTCCTGTCGCACGCGACTCTTGGCGTTAAATTGTAAACTTGGGCTTGTTAATAAGGTTTTCATCGGTATTCCCAAAACAGCAGTTTGAAATTGTTGAACATGATTCGGTTTCCTCAGTAATTTGGGTGGTCATCATCCGTTGTCATTCTAATTTTTCGCCGAATGGAATTTGATAACTGGCAATCGTTTAACCAATTCAGAAATACTGAAGAAAGTTAGTTTTTATAAAGGGTCCTTCGGTGCTGAAAATTATACATTGGAAAAAAGAAAAAGATCTTTAATTCGATATAAATAAATGTCCTTGATGATATGGAAAAATTTCAAAAATATTAATTGTCAACATACTTATTTTACATGATTGATAAATTAAGAAAAAAAAAAAAGAAAACAGATAAGAGAAATAACCTCAAGCGTTTCTTCATCTTTAAGGAAAACCTAATCAGGAAATCTTCTAATTGGAGGGGCGATAAGTACAGTGATCTTCTGACAGGAGATAGATAAAGTCATCTCGCTTCTCGATATCAGTGTCTTTGTCTCAATAATAGAAACTCGTCGTGAAGTACATAATTGATACTGTACAGTACATAATTGATACTGTACATTACATAATTGATACTGTACAGTACATTGTATCTTCCTTATTGTTATACGAGACTGTTTTGTTTTTGAGGGTCGCTGGCGTCGCCCCCGCATCGAACACTGCATTCACGCAGGTCAGAAGTGCAGAATCTATGGCAAAACAGGAAAACCGGGGTCTGCAATGCACAGGATGTGCTAGAAAAACAATTAAATAATTACATTCCCCCCTCTTTTACATACAATTAAATCAATAGTAGCCTTTTTGTCACGTAGACCACAAGCTATTTTGTGCATTTGGGCTTTAGAGTTTGCAAAGACTGTCTGCAATCAAGGCCTTTGATGGCCTTTCAAGTCTTGGCTGTACCATTTGATATTGTCTCAAGGTTCAACTGGCGACTTTCTAGTATTTTGTATAAAAAGGTAAAAGGATGTCTTAAGATAAGTTTTATGATTACCTCTACTGTATGTTATGTAACGTTGTTTAATGAGCGTGGGAAAGATTCCCCAGCCTCTAATGTTCCACTATAGAATTATTCATATCTGATTAAACACAATAGCAATTATGCATGTTCAAACTTAGATTAAGAACTTCTTTGTTTTTACTACGCCCTAATTCTCAAGATATCTTAGCTCTTAATACACGCTCTCACAACAAATTGTCATGTAGTCAGAAGTACCCTCTCTGTATACGACAATTGGCCTCTTGTAGATAATGAAATTGATTTATTTTTATTTCATAATTTATTAAACATTCTTGTTCATGCTTTATAGAAGAGAAGTTGGTAACATAAGTCACAATTTTAGTGAACTTTTCAGAATTTGTGTCATCAAACGAGTTAGCATAGTTTGATAATGACTACCTACATGTGTATATATTACTAGAAAAGGACCCGCGCAAGCGCGGAAAAAAATTGTCACTTCAGAGGCGTATATAGTCCATATAGGCTAAAAGACTCAAGCCTACACATAAATTTTCCGGGTTTTTTTTTAGATAGATCATAAACCTAAAATTGTCTATTAATAGCATTCGTCGATTTAAAAGAGGCGTATCCGACACCCTCCCGTCCCAACTAAAGTTTACAAAGGTTGATAATTTCCTATACCTTAAAAATCATTTTTTATGGGGCTTCGCCCCTTGGAACCCCATAAAAATCGTCAAGACAATTGTCAGTTTTAAACAGTGTATACATTTTGTATCACTTGAAATGTTCGTAACACTTCTTACACTTTTAAGAAATCCAGGATGGAATAAATTAAATATCAAAAGTGAGACATAAAGCACCATTTAATTTTTCGGGAAAAGTGTATTATGTAGATTTATATGCAACTTTTTACGTCAATCTTCATAACAAATAAGATTGTAAAATATAACAAAAATGCGAAAAGTTTTCATAATTTTCCGGGGAATCCCCCCCCCCCCCCGACACCCACCTGCGGGAGGGGCTACACATTTTAAGTATACAAAAGTGAAAAAAAAATAAAATATGAGAAAGCGTCTCGACACTGAGTCAATGGAAAACGTCATGGGAAAATAGCATGTGATTGGTCATTGAGAATGCATTGAGTATGAACGAAATAGAGCCAGAAAACAGATTGGATCAAGAAGATACATATCACATTTGAGGAAGACCGCCCTCGACGGGATTCGAACCTAGACTCTTCGGTGTAGATGTCCGGAGATATGTCTGCCGCTTTACCAACTGATTCCCGAACTTTTTCTTGTAAGATTGTAGGTCGTAAATTTCAGAAAACGAATATGGAGTTTTTAATTAAATCAGCCTCCTACTAGCATCAGAAATGTCTTGCAAGAATCGCTTACCATTAACTTCATATTTTCCTCTGATTAGACTCCCTTTCTAATCTAATTGGGTATCATAGATTTAGTAAATTATTTACTAAAACTATGATACTCAATTACATTAGAAAGGGAGTCTAATCAGAGGAAAATATGAAGTTAATGGTTAGTGTCCGTCGCCGGTTTTGAATTTTAGATTTTCTCAGATTTGATTTAGGAAAACGGTGAGACATAATTTATGATTACACGTTAGTTAGAAATAATTCCTTCTAAACAATTATCAATTTCACATTGTCATATCATATGCTATATCTTCATATCACACCATTATCTCTGTCCTCTGCGTTTCGACGGAGAATCGGCTAATTCGTTCCTTTAGAAGTATAGATTCTTGAACCAAAAAATGATACATAAAAGATATACATGATGATTCACAAAAGTTCTTGCGAAAAAATTCAAGAATTTTCGTAACTTTCTTCATTTAATAAAACGTTCAAAACATGCACTATTTTGTCTAATATCATTTCTAAATACTTCGTCTACAATCAGAAACAAAATATCGATATTTTTTAAGAAGAACTAAGCGATCAAAAGTTACAAAAAATCCTGAAATTGTTTGAATTTTTGTTAAACTGGCTGCAGGTATGTCGCCTGCTGCGGCATACCGGTATTTGATCCTATGTAAATTTATATGTTATCTTGACCTTGAATGTGATCTTGACCCTTATTAAGTTTAGTGTCTAATCATGCTTGATCACACGTTTGATGAAAGCCATTTACGTAAAAATGTGACTACTTGACAGATGGACATACAGACACCGAACAGAGTGTCTAATTTTATTTGGACATCGCGTTGCAGGCGGTATGAAAGAAGTATGAGATTTTCTCTTTTTCTCAAATCATATTTTTTTCCTCTCTTTTCAGGAAAGAGTTAGAGGAGACCCTGTTACATTCTGGTTACAATCAGCACCATCATCATCACCACCACCACCATCACCAACAGTATCAGCACCAACAACCGCAGCAAATGCATAATCCTACCCACAAATATATGTCATGTACAAGGGAACTAGAACTCTCCGGAATGATGATAGACGAAATGTCCGCGCGATTACACACAATGGTCAAGAACGAGCCATTCCCTAACCACTACCTCAGCCCTCCTGGGTTTGACCATCCGAACAATCGGCTACACCATGCCATTCCACCGGTCTGACCAAAATTATGTTGTGTCGATATGTTGTTCCGTACTTTATGATGGCCCAAAGCTTTAAGAAACCTCATCAAGGAATCGAAGCATGACATGAACGAATTCATGTATAGTACGTACACAACTACGTCACATGTCTGTGCGGTTTACGTCATCAGATTCTGTGAATCGATGTCACGTGATCACCATATGTGAACAGAAATGGTTCATAGCAAGAAGACGGTACCATATTACTGCTATTGACGTGGATCCATTTTCATATTGGAAAGCAGTAAGACACGGAGACCAATTTATATCAGATATATGCGTGCATACGTGTGTATGCGGACAAAGAGTGTACGATCGTTTGTACTATAGTTACACAATTATTATGCATGATTTTCATTCCGCTACAAATCAATTTCAATTTATCCTTTGAGTACCAATATAAGATTACTTGACTAACTGCCGTAGCACATCGTCCGTCCTTCGGCATACATTGTTTCGCATTTTGACTTCTATTCACTGAACACATTTTGATGAAATTTGACAGGAATGATGAAGTGAGCATTAGATGGTTCCCTGCAAGTCTTGCTCTTTGCAAGGACTCTCAGTTAGATGGCGCCACCACAATCAATAAATAAACAATAAATAAATAAATAAATAGCTGCCAAAAAAAAAAACCAAATTGAGTTTTTTTTTTCATTTATATATTAATATGCTCTATTTTGAATTATATTTGTAAGATATCTTTTGTTCGTCAATCTGTTTGGAGCTTTCTCATTCAAGAACCTTTTGTCATTCTATTTTTTTTTTATCGAAAAAATAAAGTTAAATTTATGATTGCTTAACCCGTATACTACCGTCAGCAAAGTATATGTTTTCACCTCAAATGTCATTTTCACCTCGTTCGTCTATAAGTCCGTCAGTCTAAATTGAGGATTTTATTCCGAATATCACGGTAACACGCTTATTAGTCAGTTGATAATCAAGGTCGTATGAATTGTACCTCATCAAGGTCAAGTATCAAGGTCATATGAAATGTACCTCATTAAGGTCAAGTATCAAGGTCATTGTACCTCAGAAAAATATCTATCTTACATTTTAAAACAAACATAATAATTATGAATTATCTAAAGAACTATCAAAATTTCCACATATTCAACAAAAAACAACAATTCAGAAAAAAAAGTGTCGTTCAAAATATGACGTCAATTGACGTTATTTTGACAGTGCTGAAATAATTTTAATCTCTTTTATTTTCTGTTGACACACAAAATAGAAAACGTATTGATGACCTATTGATGTTAGCGAATGCATGAAAATGTTGCTTGTTAATTTTTTTTATGTTTTTCAGCAATTATTTAAACAGAATGTATAGACGTTGACAATAAAGGTTTAGTTCACAAATTGAAACTCAATAAAGTCAAAGGGATATCGGGTAGAGTAGTTATCTTGTGAGAAGGTTAAATATTCTAGAGATAAGGGAGAAAAAATATATTTCAAGCTTGCGGTCACTATTCATAAGTTTCATTTCAAATCAAATTATTGATTTCTCAAAAGAATTCTGCTTAGTTCCGACATTTCCTAATGCCGCATACTGATAAAAAATTAACCTGTAAATCAAGTTGTAAGTCCCTTAATTTTTAGTACTTCCAATCCATATTTTTTTTCAATTTTGCAACTTTTTTTCATTATGACTGAATATATATTTCGCTCAGTAAATCAAAGATAATTTTTTCATGACAAAAAAATTGATTTCACTGATTATATATGATTCAAATATCATCGTTTTTTATATCTTTCTTCCTATTCAATTCTGTAATTATAGATTTTATCTTCTTTAATTTTGAATTACGTGTTCATTTACTTCCAAAGAAAAACAAAACATTTTATTTCTTTGTTTTTCTACAAAATAATTCCAATTTCGTTTCAACACGGATCAAAAAGAAAATTATATTGTTGTGTATTGTATTTATTTTGTACATTTCGTTGACTTAATGTTTTGAATAAATATAAAATTTTAAAAAGAGGTTTTTTTTTTTGTTGTTTTCATTATAGATATGATAAAAAGAAAGGAAATTTCAATGGCGTACATAGATGCAATTGTAACAACACTGCCTTTTCCGTACATACAAATGGGATTTGTCTGCAAACAAGATGGCGATCAATATACTACCCTTAGCCTGGGGGATAAGGCTTCCGTATGATATTTCTGTCCATTCGTTCATTAATTCAACTGAGTTTCTAAATAAAGGTCTGCATTTTTCATGGTGAAATAAATAAATAATTATTTTTCTTAAAAAAAAAAATAACAATATAGTAAGGATTAATCCAAATAGGATTTTTTCTTCTGATTTTTCGGACTGCTTGGAGTTCAATATTTTTAAAAAAGAACTGGAAGACGTTTTCATGGATAAAATAATTGTTTCGTGAATTTCTAGAGGAAAAGTATTCAAATCGCCGAGTGCTCTGATTAGCCAACACCTTTTCGAATTCATTACTAATTTTACGAGTCCTACAGGAAGCAAGTTCTAAAGGTCTAGGTATCAGCTCATCGTCATAAATCGAGGATCCGATACGACCTACATGTAACCGTCCGACTCTTCTTTAGGCCATACCAAATTAATTAAATGTTCTTTGGATTTTCTTGTAAATAAAAGGGTGCGAGCGGGCGAAAATATAATTATTTTATTTTTTTTAGGTTTTGCAATTTTTAAGGTGCGAGCGAATGAAATAATTCTATTTTTGATATAGGTTACTCCAGAAATACATTGCTTTTGTTTTCATTACTCAAAAAGGGATCCCCATAGGATTCTGGTGACTAGAAAGCCTTGCACATAGCAGTACAGAAAAGATTTTCGAATATTCCCCCCTCCTAGACTTTCAGTGCTATGTATACGGGACAACAAATTTGCTCCCAACAACATTTTTTAAACACAAGAAGTATCATTGTCTTCGAATTTTGCACAATCTGAGACTTCTAGACTTCAGACCCGACCCTAAAAAATTCCTGAGCCAGAAATTACATGGTGCGGGCGAGCATTTTATTTTTATAATATTATTTTTTGAATTTTGAAAAATATGGTGCGGGAAATCCAAAGAACATTAAATTAATTTGGTATGGCCTTAGGACAATTAGAAAACGTCGGATCCGCGATTTCTGAAGATGGTGCAAACTTTGTATTTTTTAGCCTATTTTTAGCCTATAAACAAACAAACATGGCTGCGGAGGGCTCTCGTATTCTCTTTTCTCTGCAACTGCTGATTAGAATTTGACCAAACTTTATATGAAGCAAGTACATTTGTACACTTGAAGCAAGTACATTTGTACTCAAGGCAAATTGGTTTCTCTAGGTGACCGATCGCTGCTAGACGTTTGGTGCTCAAGGTTCTCTACAAAGTGTTTTTGTTCATTGAAGTGGCCAGTGTCCCTCATGTTGATGTCCAACTTGACGGGTCTTACGGCGACGTCTGTCCATCCGTCTGTAACACTGTCTGAAATAAGGTCCCAAGATCATATAGGCAAGGTCAAAATAACACCGTGACTGCAAATGGATAGTAAAACTTTTCGGGCCATACTTTTTTTTTCAACGCCTGAATCTATCTCGGTGTTATTTCACAGATCTAGAGTTGATGTCACGACCTGAATCTAAAAACTGTTATTTGGGTCATAATGATGCTGTAATTCAAATAGTAAGAAATATCCTCCCTACGATAAGACCACGACAAGTTTTTTCTTTGTTAAGCGTAAGTAGGCGTGTTGGTTTTCAGAGTTTTGTTTGCAAAAACACTCTACCATTGCTTTTCGCTTTTTTCCAGACAAAAGTAAAATCTCAGCAATTTTCATTTGGTATTTAGTCATACAAAGGCTAGGTGACCTCAAAATATTTCCATCTTCTACCATAACTTTTCGCTTTTTTTCAACACAAAAGCATAATCTCTTTCTTTGCTTCCCTACCATGAGATGCTGCTCTCTTGGATATTTTCTATGGTTTCTTTTTTGGATATTCGCGTCTCTCTGTTGTATGTTTTTAGCGGATGGGTTTCAATCACAGGAGCTCGATGCCAACAACCCTCAATGACACCCGCACCTTCCCATCTCTCTTTAGTCAAAGTCCATATATAAGGAAAATAGTGGCGGATATTCTTGTGGATCGTTGGCATCGAGCTCCTGTGGTTTCCATCGCTTGACCTGATGCTTACAGTGGCGGATCCAGCGTCCCCTTTGCCGGAGGATTAAGGGGCGAATTTTGCTGATTTATACTGAAAATGGGCAAAAATATACATGTTTATGGAAAATTTTGGTCAGTCGCCACTACCCCCCGCCCCCGTAACCCCCCCCCCCCCCCCCCCCCGCCACTGGTTTGACAATTAAAAAAAAGGTATGGCTTAAGTCTATACAAAACAAGGTTGACGTATGTAAAAGCTAAAGTACAATGACGTTGTATTTGTTCTGCGCTGCCTGGTACTCAGTTTAGTTTTCGTTTTGTTTATAAATTGAAAAAAGAAATGGTCATTTGATAACCATGACCTCTAGATCAGCTTTATATGTACCGCAAAAGATCCTATGTAAAATACTCCATATCTTAAGAGCCAATCAGATTCCAGCTTCATTGAACCAATCAGCGACTTTATCCAAACTCTGAAAAAAATATCCTAGTGCAGACATACTTCTTTTTCGTTTACTTTAAAACGCGCAGATTCATGACTGTATGATTTTCATGCAAATTGTATTGATAAATAATTAAAGCTCATATTTGATTAGTGAGAAAACCCAGAGTTGTTTCAGTTGAATTATTACATAACGTTCCTCGACAAATTTGCCGATGATTTACTGTTCTTTCTATTATTGATGAAGAGACCAACGCATTCTTATTCAAAACAGTATTGCTCCTCAATTAATATAAAATTTTGAAAAATAAAAAAAAAAATTTACCTCGCAAATTTTGCTCCATTTCTGTAATTATGGGTATCATGAGAGGTTTTTATCCGGAGGGGGAGGGTAGGAGTGGGGGGAGGCTCCAACCCGTCAGATGGCCCGTTGTATGATTTTGCAAAAAAAGTGATAAATCTGCATTTTTTTTGGCAATCTTCAGGGGACCTGATTCCCTATCCTTTCTCTTGATCCGCGCCTGGGCATCGTACTTTACTAATAATTAAACTAGAATCCTGACCGTCGTGAATTTTGAGATTCGAATTTCAGTTTCAATTTTTAGTAATGAGATACTGTAAAACGAGAATATTTAGCGCTCAATTTATTTTAGCGCAATTAGCGCAAAGGCATGGTTGCGCTAAATTAAGTAGTGCGCTAAAATTTTCAGATGCAAAATCAAATTTCAATAAGAAAGTATTCGACATTCTATTCAACGTGCATTACATCATGTCCACGGCATGGTCTATCCGGCAACGCTTGTTGTTTTTATAGCTAATTAGATAATTGGATTAACGCTCGCGCTTGGGTAGATAATGATAGTACATGGGCCGTGTCTAACATGTGCATTTGTACTGAGTAGATCATGATTGTCTACTTGTTGTAATAACCAGTTGTATTTAATCGGAACAAATTTTCATTCCAATCAATCAGATAAAAAATTGTAGTCGTACCTTAATGCAGGAATAGACGTTCATATGTATTATAAATTCTAACGAGAAGACTGCTCTCTCGCTTATATTCAGATGGCGTAACATTTGTGTGAAAACACAGTACTTTATAACACAAGGTACATATACGGTAAAAAACAGAGATCTATAAAGAAAAGTTTACAAACATTCATACAAGCATACGAATAGGCAATACAATTGTCCAAGACATGTGCCGGCATGTAGTCAATGTCTCTATGTATATCGCTGTGGACATGTTCATTAGATGCGCAGTCTTTAAAAGGATTTATTTACACAACGTGAATAAAATCGGGATGTTAGCGCCGTTGCCGTAAAATGATTTGTTACGCCAAGTTGAAAAAATGGGACGATATATATTCATCCTGTTCAACGATCGTCCGAACATGAGACACGACGGATATTTTTTGTCTGACGTTACAAATAATTACGATTCATCGACGGCAATTTTCTACCGGCGATGTTTGAGAAACAAAGTCCTAATGTCACTGTGCGCTAATTTTATTCACCAGATGGTGTCAATGCGCTAAATTAAGTTTGCGCCAAAAGGCTTTCATCCCTCATTGCGCTAAAATATGTTTGCGCCAAATATTCTCGTTTTACAGTACAGAGATACATGTATGTACCCGCAGCCAAATTTTTCCCTGGTCCATACTTGTTTTCTTGATCTGCATTTATAACATTTTATCTGATCAATTATCATATAATCACAGATGGTTGATATATTTTATGTCATCCGACACAGACGTGCTAAATTGAAAAACAGTTAATGGAGCATTTACCGGGAAAACTAACTTTTTTTTATAAATAATTAATTAGAACAATTGTTGACAATTTGTTAATTAAAAAAATAGAGGAAGTCACACAAGGAAACAAATAAAAAGGAAAACAAAAATACATAATATCAAACCAAAAACAATAAAAAACAAAAACAAAACATGTGTTTGAAAAAAACACAAATGCACCCGTTGGCATCTTTGACAGTAAAACAGCAAAAATTCTTACTCCGAGTTCAAGGCATCAAGGTAAAATAAAATCTTGATATCCATGGAAAGGTCTTGTCACAAGGAATACACATATGGAATATGAAAGCACTTTCACTTACCATTAAAAGCTATGACAAATGTAAAAGTTCTTGGGGACAAACAGATGGACAAAGGGACACGCCAAAAACTCTCCGATTTCGGGGGCATAAAAAAGGAAGCAAAACAAAGCAAATAAGAAAAATCAAACGAACATCAATTATTTTGGTCTTTTTATATGCAGACACTCGGTTTTTATGCATTGAGAAATCTGTATTTCCTATATTGTTTGTTGGATAAATATAATTTTTTTTTTCTCATGACAGTTGTGCATTTTGAATAACTTAATATCCATGAGCATGGCCAAATCCTCACTTCTCGTGATATTTGCGTCCTATCTAAATATTCATCTTGTTTAAAGCTGAAAAAAAAACCCACGAAAACCTTAAGATGACCACATGAAACCGAGAATGACTACGAAAAGCGATGTGTGGCCACGGAAAACCGAGAATGACTACGAAATGCGATGGGTGGCCACGGAAAACCGAGGATGACTACGAAAAGCGATGGGTGAGCACGGAAAACCGAGGATGACAGCGTTGAAAAAAATGAGGTGGATTTTTAGACAACATACATGTATTTTAGAGACTCGGTATATCTTTACCTATTTCTGACTTCTACATGGAAATTTTATTTTGTACATGTACCCGTGCTCCACAGTAATTAAATGGTATTTGTTTGTGCGAGGTTAGATGTCACTTCGAGAAATTCTCTTCTTTTCAACAGTATGCGATATGATGAAACCAGATTTAGAAATATCCAGGATTATGGTGTATGACAGCGTCAATGATAATAGAAAGTTGAGTCTAAGTGTTTAAAAAAATATAGAATATGTACACGACCAAAGTAATTCGCAGATTTGAAACTCTAACAAGAGGGAAGCTTTGAAATCCTGACAAGAGGTTCATGGGTCATATCGCTCAACTGGGAACACTGGATCATGGAAAACATTAAATTAATAATCTTGCATAAGATATGGTTCACCTTTTGTTTGTAAATATTTCAAGTAAATTGAAGGAAAGTTAATGTAACAGTTCAAACTTGGATGTAAACATGCTGCAGCCAGTCAAATCCGTCGGCGGCCATGTCTGTTGATTAAATGCCTAAACATTTTATACAAACTTGGTAGAGGACCTTAAACACTTGCTTCCTGTAAGTTTTCGGACGACGGGTACGTATAGTACAGTCAACGAAATATTGGACGATAACCATATGTTATGGTTTCAGCTAGCCTAAAGATTAAGCGATTTCCCCTTCTTTCATTGGCACAATCATAATTCTTGTCAGTGCAAACTCACTTTGAAAGAGACGATCTCATTGGTTGATTTATGAGGTCATTGCTCGATTTTCATTGGTTTTCATATCCAGGTAATATCAGAGGATCGCATTCCATCTTTCAAATACCGCACGGAAAAGAATTCTCTCTCTATCTCGTATTCAATGGAAACTTCCTGCTTCGATTTATGGCACCAATAAAACCAATACCAATGTTCGTCCTGTAAAATTATGTTCCCTGTCAAACATAAATATTTGAAAACTTTGTATTTACAATGTATGAGAACCTGAGACAATTAACATTTTCCTGACATTATAAAAATGCTTTTAAAGTAAAATGAAAAATTCATATAAAAATCGTAGAAATGTCAAAGTGATAGTGAATTGAATAATATAATGAAAACGGGTATGGGAAGGATGAAGAATAAAAACTAATTTTGTGAAACTCGAATGCCCCCGTCGGCATCTTTGTCAGTATCAACACAATTTTCTGTTAAGTAGGTCAAAATTTATGGGCAAGAGTTAACGTTAATTTAAAGTTTTTAAGTAAGTCAAATGTCAAGATCGCGAGGTCAAAACTTTATCACCGGTACCACTGGAAAGGTCCTGTCATAAGGAATGCACATGTGAAATGTGGAAGCTCTTACTATCATCTACCATTCATAATTAATGCCCAATATTAAAGTTTTCAAAAGTGAACCAGGTTAAAGGCCAAGGTCACAAGGTAAAAAAATGTCCTTTTGTCAAAAGGTATACAGATGTGAAATATGAAAGCTCTATCAATTAATTATGCCCCCAGAATAAACAGATTTGGGGGCATATAGTTTGTCTGTCTGTCTATTTGTCCGAGGGAAAAACTTTAACATTGGGTATAACTTTTGCATGGTAGGTGATAGGACTTTCATACTTCATTACACTTTTCCATGGATACCAAACATTTTTACCTTGTGACCTTGACCTTTTACCTACTTTTGAAAAAAACTTTAATCTTGGCAATTACGTTTGAATGGTAGGTAAATTTGCTTTCATATTTCACATGTGTAGTCCTTGTGAAAAGACCATTTGATTGATTCCAATTTTGTTTTTACCTTGTGACCTTTACCTTTGACCTACTTTTATAAAATCATCACCATTGGCCAAACCTTTTGAATGGTAGATGATAGACTTTTTATATTTGTATTTCACACGTATATTCCTTGTGACAAGACCTTTCTATTGATATCAAAATTTTTGGCCTAATGACCTTGACTATCAAATTTGACCTACTTTTGAAAAAAAATAACATAAGCCATAACTTTTTGAAAGTAAACGATAGCGCTTTGATTTTTCTCGTGTTTTATCCTTGTGACAACTGTTCCATTGACACCAAAATTGTTGACCCTGACCTTGACTTTTTACATACTTTTGAAAACTTCAACATTGGTCATAACTTTTGAAGGGTAAGTGATAAAGCTTTCATAATTGACTTGTGTAATTCATGTTACAAGACCATTCCATTATTGATACCAAAATTTTTAATCTCGTGACTTCAGAAAAAGAAAATTAACATCAACTCTTGCCAATCGAGTTTGACCGTATTAATGCTGATAAAGATGCCGACTGGGACATTCGTGTTTCATATTCACAAGTTTTGTTATGCCCAATGTAAAAGATTTTCAAAAGTGGGTGAAAGGTAAAGGTCAATTAAGGTCAAAAGGTCATAAATTTTATATCAATAGGAAGGTCTTCTAACACTACCTATGTCAAGGTCAAAAGGTAAAAAAGTTTGGTATTCATGGAAATCTTTACTACCTACCATTCAAAAGTTTTGCCCAATGTTAAAGTTTTTGCCACAGGCAAATAGACAGACAGACAAACAGGCGGACAGGCTGATAACTATATGCCCCCGAATCTTTGATTCCGGTGGGCATACAGATTTCCCAATAGCATTTTCACTTTCTCGTCTGTTTTTGTTCAGTACGGATATGAGGTGACAAAATGGTAACACAATGTTCTATCGAGTTGTGACTCTATATAAGCTATTACTAGATAAAATTCCAGCATGGACCAGACATGATTGATCCTCAGTCCAAACTATGAAATATGATCAAAGTCTGTGAAGCTATGTCCAAAAAGTACTAAAAGACCTATGTTTATGATACGATGTTTTTGATTGGCTTGCACAGAGACGAAGTTTTCTTTAAAATTTACTCATTGGAGGAATTATTTTTAAGATTTAAATAAGATGTTATTTAAAAAATATCGAAGTCACTGTTGTGTTTTTCGATGTAAAGATGATTGGCATTCCAATATCGAAGTCACTTTTGTGTTGTTCGGTGGGAAGTTGATCGGCATTCAGGTGGGAACAAACTGCGTCCATCTCTTTCAAACATACTAGTATTTTTCTACTCCTTTTCAGCTGACTAATTTCAATATTTGACCTTTAGATAAAAGCAAGCGGCCTAAAGTTGCTTTTAGTTGATGATGATGGATTTCTCGAAAACAGAAATCATGAAAATGCGAGGAATTTCAGAGAAAAATTCGATAACTAATAATGGTTTGACATTTTTACACCAAGAGCACTTGACCATGAAAATACTAGTAAATCGGAAAATATTAACGCGCCAACGCCCGGAAATTCATGCTTACTTAAATCTATTTTATTTTATCACACGAAAGAAAGATATTTTATCATGTTTATCAAGATTATTTCAATTACGAATTCATCTTCAAAACATGACACATTAAGTTGATCGGACAAAATTGTTCATTGACGCTTTCCGATTAATTTCAACATTTCCTTGATATTTCTGATTGGAGGCAAAACGGGAAGTAGGCATATTAGATATTTCCAAGGAAGTTAAAACCCATTACGGTGCACCACTTAATAAAAGAAATCCGGAATCGAATGACCACTTTAGTTTTCTTTATTACATGCATATGAGTCAATTGAGGAAGATTATACGGATCTTTTTTTCATTCATTCATATGAAAATCTAGATCACATTTTACAAACTGCTCGTTGGTCTAAAGTAATTAGTATATCGTAATTTTTCTCATTTTTATTCGATTACATGAAATTTTGCTTCAGAATATTATGTTGATCTATTTTGACTATCAAACGTTATCACCAACCAACCTGTTACCATTGGAAATAATTCAATAATTTTATCATGAAACATCGTAAACCTTCAGAAAATTATTGATCATGACACCATCTCGTTGTTGAATAAAACATGAATAGGAAACGTCCGTGAATCTACTTATCCGGGATAGGTTTGTAATTTCTTGCTTCATATTTCCGTTTCCGGGTTTATGACAGTAGAATTTCTGACATGTGCGCGCCTCATGACGAATTTTTTGTCTAAATAGAAAATTTGCGATAATAGTTTAGATAGCACTTGTCGGTAAATTAAGATTCAAATGAGTTTTTCTCGTGAGTTCTGGCGAAGAAAATACGGAGGAAAGGGGGGAGAGATGCTCGTAACCTTGAGTACGTTCCGCTGTGATCACTGTATTTATTTGTATTTCGTCTAACAGTCAGTGGCGTAGCTACCAGGTATGTTGTGTGTCAAAGCACAAACATTTTCCCCCAATACTTGCGAATGAGCAGACGATTTTCCTCAAAAGTGAATCGGTTTCCAGAGATACAATCTGAGCACCGTTTTGACACAATGATGGCCTCTAAAGGGTTACCTAATCCCTGGCATCACAAAAAAACCCAATCCACTTATCATAATTTTACCCTAGCTACGCAACTCTCAGTACATACTCTGCTAAATTATATTACGAGCTAGAAGAAGTATAATATGAAATCTATGTACAGTTTGTTAAAATATCATTTAAACATATAGGTGACTAATTTAACACATAACAATTGGAAATGAATAATGTTAGCAATTTTAAAAATAAATTATTCCATGTATGACTTTTGAGTAAACATGTCAACATCATTTTCATCCGATTTCTAACTAAAATACGGTTATCTCCACAAGAAAATAAGAGTACTTTTTGAATTTGTTTAAAATTGTAGGTCTGAATGACTATCATCATTGTCTGAAATTCAGTGTTCAGTATCACAAAAATGCTTACGAAAAATGTAAGGAATTTTTGTAACTTTAGTCATTTTCGTGACTGTAATTGATTAAAGAATTGAAATTGATGCATTTGACAACTATATCTATTAACAGTTAGTTGATATTCACTGATATTTATTCTTTTTTAGATGGAAATAAGCGTTTTAAGGTACCTAAGATTTGCAAAATTTACGGGCGGGGTTACCCCTCCTTGAATCTGTCACTGTTGTTTAATCTTTGTCTTAATGATAGGAAGTAATAGATCGACATTTCAGTTAAGATCCTAAGTAACCAATTCTAAAAACAAACACTTTCGGAATAGCTTCATATGATAAACGGCTATGATCGACTCGATAGACTGACGGACAGACAACCATAAACACAGACTCCCAGAATTTTTGTTGGAGAATATAAGTGACATTTTAGAGAATTCCATTCATTCTATCAGCAATGTCTACAACCTTATTTATATTAAATAAGAACTTTATTATATGAATTTTGCCAAATTCAAAAGGGGAGGGGTTCTGGCCCGTCCCTGCTCCTATTCCTTCTAGACATGCCTTTGCGCGTCGCAAATGAGTTACAGAAGATCCTGACGATAATCTCAACAGTACTCACAATAGAGCACAAAATTATGCATCGACGGACCTCTAGCAAGCTAGAGGTGGGACCAGGTGCCCGGGAGGAGCAACTGAGATTCAGAACACCCCATCATTACAAATATACTGTAACTAAAAGACAAAGTGTATTCGATATCATTTGTTACAAAAGATATCATCGTCTGGCAAATCGGTCCCAATATGACATAATAGGCATTAAAAGCTCAAAAAGTATAACACCACTTCGTGTTTCATGTATGTTAAATGATTATAAGCTGTTGCTAATCTTTGACACATTATTTTCCTCTTTATGTCGTTGTTTTGTAATATACTAGTAACCTTTACATATACATATTTTTTTTTTTCGTTCGAGATCTCTTCGCATTGTTTCTGAGATATAACTGTAAAGAAGCTGAAGTGTAATTGTGTAATTATTCATTCGTTTTGTTATTTTTTTAAACGTTTTGTTATTTAAATTTAAAAAAAAATCTGAGGCGTCTGTGCTGTGTCTCGTCACTAGATACGCCTCTGAAATTATTCAAACATGAAACTAAAGAAACAGCATCAGAAAATTACCAAATAAAAGAAGATGTAATCAAATTGTTTAAGACTACTAGTATGTTATTGACAAGACTTGTGTCCTATGACATAATAAAATTAAAATTCTAAACATTAAAATTTAAAGCTTAAAGTCGTCATTAATGCATGTTTAAAATTTTAATTTTATTATGTCATAGGACACTTGGTTATTCTGCTTTTCTTTGGAAGCTCGGATTTTTTTTTCATTTTGCAAAAACCTAGCTTATACTTCTCAAGTCATTGGCATCTTAGCCTTATTTTCTCCTCATATTCATTTTAAAAAACATGTTGAAATCATACCTAAGACCAAAGGATAAAGATATATATAGTTTTACGCCCAACTCTACTTGGAATTAAACAGTAAAAAATGGTCACCAAAAGCATCAGATTTCTTAGCTCGAAAATTAATAAAAGTACATACATATTTTAAGTCCCCAATTTATTTTTATTTTTCTCAAAATCTTATTTTCATTGTCTTGAAGATCTTTTGAGATTTTAAATAAAAGTTAAAAAAATTTTTTTTAATACATATACTAAGAATTCAAAGTAGGAAAATTTCTCAGAAAAAAATTTAGTCTAGCTAGTCATTTTAGTAATAAAATATTATCATATTTTGTATTCTAAATTTAGACCTTTTTTATTTTTAGAATATTTTAGTACAAACATATACATGTAAAGGGCCCGGACGGCAAACAAACCAAATCTTTCATTTGCCTAATGGTCGTTCGGTCGCTTGCACTAAAGTCCTGTCGTTGACCACAGTACGGTACGTTATCAACTTCGTAACGGCGCTATGGCCGTATCAATCACGGATATTACTGCAGTTGAGAAAACGACGTTAATACGATACCCTGAAATTCTAGACCTTGAATATCAGAAACAATTTGGCTTTTATCGAAATCCCTCGAGTCCAAAAAAGTCCACGAAATCATCCTGGCAGTTATTTAATCATTCTATCATTGGTAAGCGATATTCCCTATCAGCTTTTGTACACACCGGCTAAAAAAGTGCCCGAGTATCAAATGGGCGTTTGTAATACTAGATCCGTATTTAATAATAAATAGCAAGGATTAACATAGAGAGAATATTATGAAATCCGTTGCCATAGTTTTTTAGGCCCAAATTACTGATTTTGAGAACTTTTGACCTACTAATTGAAATCTGTCTCGACACTCTGTATTTACGTTCATTACAGATGTGGTAATTTTCCTCCCCAATTTCTTTTTTATTACACCCCAAATTGCCGCTTCATAAATTGCATGCATATCATCAATATAGTTATGATTTGAGGTCGCACATTATTTTGATATTCAATTAAAAAATAATTTTCCCAAAAAATATATATCGTGGAAACCACAAGGTACGTTTTTGGTTTTATTAATAAAAAAGCAAAGCATTCACAATGAGCCAATCGAAACAGCTTGGCCTTCTCGAGAGTAAATCTTTCTTTTTTTTTTTAAAAAAAAAGTCCCTCTTGCTTGTCTACACGCATGCTCCAAGTTTTTTTTCCGGGTGAGAATATGGCTTAGATGCAGAAAGACAGTCATACAGTCAGATTATCAATTTCAAGTCGTAAAAACGCAATATACATTTTATAATACCACGAACAAAGTCTTAATACAAAATTATTTATTTTTTCTGTATCTCTTGGGGATATTTCCAGGATTATTGTCATTTAGTTTTTTTCAACAAGAAAAAGCTAATGATGCCACCAATAAAAGGGAAACAAAAACCTCAAAAGAAGCAAAAATCCGAAATGTCATCTTTTATTTCAAGACCAACCGTTTAGAAGAAAGTGAAGAAAACAGTAATTTCCACCCAATAAATGTTTTCTCCGGAACAATTCGTTGTCGTTTTACTTCGCTCTCAGGTTACAAAGAGCTAAAATTCCATGGTTGCTCCTCGTTTTACGAAAATATGAGACAAATTTACTGAACGATATTATTATCTCCGAGACAAGAAAAAACAAATTAGTCCCAAATAATAGTTGCCTGGATATTTATGTGGCTAATTCTGGGGAACAAAGGGGGGATATTCCTAGCATCTCCGATGTCTCCGGAACGGTATTGTGATGGTATCAAATTTCTAATTTCAAATCTTAAGACACGTGTAGCAGGGATATTGACATCAGAAAAAGGTCGGAATTATCTGCAAGAACATTTACGCAATACCTTATTGTTGCGCCGACCGTTCGTTTCATTGCAATTTCAGTCAGAGGCACTCCGGGCTAAACAGCGGTGCGCTAACGTACACAAGGAATAAAATGCAGGTATTTGATGTAATTTGTAGGTAAATAAATGCCTTAAGGAGTAATCCTCTCGTTTCGTTTTACAATGAAGCCTCCTTCACAGTGATTGCAAATGAAATTTAACCCTTTAGAAGACCAAAAACGAGATTCTGAATGCGAAAATGCAGGTTCTTTGGTTTGCCTTGAGGATATACTTAAAATCACCATTACCATTTTGAACTTCTTCATTTGGGAAATGATTTCCAAATAATTAGATATTTTGAATTCAAATGAAAAAATCATTTTCATTCAAAGTAATGACTAGTATGTATATACAATGAAACAATGTGGAAAGAAAGAAAGACTCAAGTAAGTACACTACAAATCATTTATGTATAGGTCCACGTAAGAATCACTCAGGGGTGATACATCAAAATTGTTTTTGCAAAACTTTTTTATTTCTGATTTGAGACATATATGTGGTACAAATCAAACATATGATATTCATTTCTCAAGGTAGCGATGGTGAAGCGAGATATTCACCTCATAATTTATAAAGGATTATGAAGGGAAAAAAATAGCGGGAAAAAATTCTCTATGCATTTCAACCAAATTTGGTACCTCTTTAACTTTCTTCACCATCTAAGTATGACGAAAATTCCTTCAGAACATTCATATAGAGGCTGATCTGAACACATTTCAAAAGAAAAAGTTCTGCAAAAACTTTCAGGTTTTTCAGCTGCCTGATCCTTACGTGGACTTGTACATAAGAACAGATACATTTGCAGCATGGACCAGACATGCACGTCTCGGGTACTTAACCCTTGTCAATGATCCTCAATCCAAACGATGAAATATGGCCAAAGATTGTGATCGAAAGTTATGTCCAATAAATAAAATACAGAAAAACGTAAAGTCAAAGTTGTTTTTCTTCTAAACAGGAGCTCGATGCCAATAAACAACCTTCAATATTTACATTACTAGTAGATTCCCCATGTTAAACGCCCATTAGGCAACTAGAATTATATTCCAATAACTTGGGTTGCTCACGTGCAAGTTTTGCATGTAGGGAGAATTTACGAACGTTCAAATACATTTGACTCTAAAACAGGCAAAATATGCGAAGTGTATGAAAATAAAAATGACAGATATTTAGAATAAATGTAAATATAAGTAATGACTGTCTTACTTCGCTTCGCGATTCACGGAATTTGCACGTGTCCAACCAGAATTATACACCCATGAACACCAAAAGTAAGACAGTCATTTCTTAAATGACACTTCCCATCTCTCTCTTGTCAAAGTAAGAGGCGGGTATTCCTTTGGATCGTTGGTATCGACTCTCGATCGAGCTCAAGTGCATTTGCCTTACTAAACTTGTTCTTCTTATCAGATTTGTAATTGTACTCGTTTTTGCCCTTTTTGTTCTTATACGTACTTTTTTTTTGTATTCGTTCTCATACTATTTGTTCTGCTTGTATTGTACGATTTGTTATACTTTTCATCCTTACACGATTTTATTTTTGTATGATATATGTTCTTTTCGCTATTGTAGGATTTGTTCGTTTTGTCCTTTTCGATTTGTTCTACAAGTTCTTGTACGATTTGTTCATTTACGATTTTTTTGCTTACCGTATTCTTGTACGCTTTGGTCTACATGTTCTTGTGCGATTTGTTCTTTTTGTCCTTGTATGAATTGTTCTACCTGTTTTGTGCGATTGATGTCTTCTTCTTCTTGTACGATTTGTTCTACAAGTTCTACTTGTTCTTATACAATTTGTTCTACTTGTCATGTTCGATTTGTCTTCTTCTTTAAAGTTTGTTCTGTATGTTCTTGTTTGGTTTGTTCTTGTACAATTTGTTTAACATGTTCTTGTACGATTTGTTTTACATGTTCTTGTACGATTTGTTCTTGTTAAATAAGTTTCTACTTGTTCTTATACAATTTGTTCTACTTGTCATGTTCGATTTGTCTATTCTTTAACGTTTGTTATACATGTTCTTGTACGATTTGCTGTGCCTGCCATTGTACTTTTTGTTCTATACTAAGTATACTTGTTCTTGAAATATATGCTCTTTCCTCGTTCGTTTCCTGTTCTTGTTTCATTGTCTCAGATGCAGTTCACTAAAATGATAAGTTTTATATCATATCATTTATTCATTTACCTACTCATTTTCATTTATTTCTGAAGAGTTGAAAAAAATTAATCAAGCCGATATATAATACATTTCAAAAATATAAATATAAAGCTGAATATGTTTTTTTATTCAATAATCAATAAGCAGATATACAGGTAATATCGTAGAAATATGACTCGGATTTATTTTTCTCGCATTCCTGGTGCCATATTGTTGACAGCCTACTATCATATGACCATCGATGATGCAAGATGTCAAATCACATAGATTAAACCGATCAATGTTTATGAGGCGCTTTGTTAGTATAGGCAGGCCTGGAGGTGTCGAACGTATTCTATTTCATTGCAGACACCGTGAAGTCTAAATAAAGTAGTTTTTATGCAAGATATAAATTACGGACTAAGTTCCTCTGTATGATTTGCATATTTCCAATACGAGATAAAAAATATTTTGAATTTCCTCTGATGTCAGTAAAAATTAAGACTTACACAAACTATAATAATATTTACTTATATACATTCCTAGTTTAGGTGTTTCAAAGTTTTAAAAAATATCAGACCATAAATCTCGAATTTGACCTGTGACAATAAAATATGACGTGGAAATGTGGAGCAAATAAAACATGATATATTTACTATATATTTCTGCTTCATCATGATAGGAGGCCCTATTAATTGTTAATTTGATATATAGGTTTAATTTCACTATCACTTCCCTAGTGAATATAAAAAGGAACCTTAAATCACCAACATTTTCCTTTTGTACCAACGACAGTGTCGGAGAAATTCTCTTAAAATCTATTGGTCATAATTTAAAAACAATTTCAAAATTTTTAAGAAAATAATTTTTCTTTGTTCAGAAAACTTTTTACCTCCATAACTCATTTTTAGATGATATGCAGGGTAGACGCTCGCCAAAAAAAGATGGTGTGATAAAGGAAACCTAACACTACACATATTCTAATGATCCGACTTACGTGCGAATTCATCAATTTTGATTTTTTTTTCTTTTAGTTAAGGTAGGTCCACTTTTTACACATTTTTCATATTAAGCGGGATAAGGGATGCGCCAGGGAAACCGAATACGCCCTATTCTCTTTGTGATATATTGACAGCCCTTATACTTTGTGCCTTGTGGTCTATCTAAATGCTTCCTGCAGACAAATAACAAACTTGGGAAACGAAATAAAGACCTCGTGCTGATCGTCTGCTGAAGGTATCGTCTGAACGAGGCGAAGGACATATGGATATACGAAAGAGAACAATTGCATTCGGATTATAAATAAAATTTATCAATCATTTATGGAAATTTGATATACTTGCGGAAAATCTCCGCTTGAAGGCGACTGCATATGTATATTTCTCAATTTATCACCAAGTAGGGTATCAAACTTGATTTTAAAAGGTAAAACGAAAATTGGATGTTGCAAGCAAACCTTTTGCAACAGAAGTCTCATGTTACAGATACTGATTGCTTCTCCTTTTTCATTATTATATAGCACATAGCACTGTGCTGCCTATATCGCTTTCCATGTTGAAGTTATCGACAGGTCAACGCAAAGTATAACATCCCCTCGCGTGACAACAAAATTTATCTTTTTGCAAATTTTGACATTGATCCCTTTGATCTTGAAAGTCAATAGTTGTGGTCCTCTCACATACCAACTTTGATGAAACTCTATCTAGTGTGCATAAGATTTTTCTACTACTTTCATTTGTGGTAGTAACTTTTTGTTTTGTTTTTGTTTCTTTGCTTTTTTTTTTGTGATATTGATTTTTCTATTACTTTCATTTGTGATATTGACCTTTGACCAATTAAATCAATAGCTGTCGTTCTTTCAGCATGAACACCTTATAGGCCAAGTTTGATGAACATCCGAAAATGTTCATATTCAAAATCAGGTATCTTTCATCAATTTCTAAATTTAATTTTCTAAATTTGAATAGAGTACAGTGATGTAAAAGTCCTTTAAATAACTAGAGACTGATACCTTCTGTACGTAACATCGCCACTATCTGACAGACACCCGATATTGGAAACAAATACAGAGAAAATTCGTGCTAAATCACTCACAATCGTTAACGATGCGCGCGTATTTTTCAATAATCAACGACTTTCAGATCTCACTTTAAGGCAAATCAATTCAACAAAAGGCCGGCGTCAGATTCCGGCATGTTATATCGTCTGTTACAGAACACCCCGGGGGACGGCTGGGCTCTCTATCCTCATATTGCATCACACCTCTTGGTTTATGGTCACATGATACCGCGCAATGATACACTGGTGAGTGTTCGCATATCAGGCTGTCTCAATTACAAGGAAATATTGCTGATGTTGAAATGATAATCTATTTTTTCGGTCGATTTAGTTGACTTGAAATAAAGTGTGATGTGCAACACTTACGGAAGCGAAAATAAAAAATGCAGAAATTTAATACTTAAAATACCATGTTCCTTGAACAAAATATTTAAATATACCATGTTCCACATGTCAGTAACAGAATGGTTTATTAATTTCATTTTATTTTTTGGTAGGAGTAGAAGGTGGAGGAACTTCACATTTTTTAAGGAATTACTTTAATTTTTACCACGAGAAAAAAAAAAACCCGGAAAACTGTACATTGTATCATTGCGCGTAGCGCATGATTCAAAAGTTTTCCGTCCTTTTTCTGTTTGTGGTACACTTCCATCCAAAGAAAATTAAATTAGAGTCATTCTTTATCATTTAATTTTCCTACCAACGATAACTAATTATTCTGTTATTCATCTGTGAACTCTGCACTACTTCTCATCTTTCCAAAATCATGTCGTCCGCGATGACGTCACCGGAGAAAGTATTGGTGTACAGTATACCCGGAAATTTTTAACCAACCAGAATCCATTACAACGAAAAATAATATAGACTTAGACAAGAAGGCCTATATCGTTCACCTACTTGTCATATTAAATCATTTTGCCAAATACTCTGACATCCATTAATAAATACATGTAATAGTATACAATCAAAGAAATCATTCTAAATTCTTTAAAGTTTATCATAATTTTCCATTCTGAACTGACAAGATTCATAATAACTAGCTTCACATAATTCAAAATTATGAATTGTGATAACGATGATGTAAATAGAAACTTTGTTCGTCTGCACATTTTTTTTTTAAATTGTAATTTTTATATAAAAAAGAATAAAAATGCAAAGATTTCTATAACGTTCATCTTCAGAATTATACGGCAATAGATTAGAAACTGTTCATTTTCTAACAGCAGCATGATCAGAAATGGTGTATATAATTTATGGATGGCAGTGTATTATCATATCACATGTAAGTATCTTCGTAATAATATCATTTCCATATAATCTTCAGTTGTTCTGGAGAAGAAGCTGGCAACGGCAGTGAATGTTTAAATTCCGAATCTATCTCTAGGTTGCACCACCACGAGCGAAAGAAGATCGCAGAGGGTACCCTCATTTGACAAATCGAGTTTTCAGAACACAACTATGTATCAAAATCTAATAAGGCGTTAAAATAACTTAGAATGCACAGGGATTTATCACGCTTCCCGATTGCTAAATTTTCTATGGATTATCTTATAGTAAATAGAGCAATTGGGAAGCGTGATAAATCCCCGTGTTAGAATGATAAAAAAAGAATGGGGGATCTCCAACAGGACTCGGTGGGAGCATCTTCAGCAAAACATACATCAAAACATCTCAAGTGAAAACCCAGAAGACATACATCAAAACATCCCAAGTGTAAAACACACAGGACATACATCAAAACATCCCAAGTGAAAACACAGAAGACATACATCAAAACATCACAAGTGAAAACACAGAAGACATACATCAAAACATCCCAAGTGAAAACACAGAAGACATACATCAAAACATCCCAAGTGTTAAACACACAGGACATACATCAAAACATCCCAAGTGAAAACACAGAAGACATACATCAAAACATCCCAAGTGAAAACAAGGAAGACATACATCAAAATATCCCAAGTGAAAACACAGAAGACATACATCAAAACATCCCAAGTGAAAACACAGAAGACATACATCAAAACAACCCAAGTGAAAACAAGGAAGACATACATCAAAATATCCCAAGTGAAAACACAGAAGACATACATCAAGACATCCCAAGTGAAAACACAGAAGACATACATCAAAACATCACAAGTGAAAACACAGAAGACATACTTCGAAACATCCCAAGTGAAAACACAGAAGACATACATCAAAACATCACAACTGAAAACACAGAAGACATCAAAACATTCCAAGTGAAAACACAGAAGACATACATCAAAACATCACAACTGAAAACACAGAAGACATCAAAACAACCCAAGTGAAAACAAGGAAGACATACATCAAAATATCCCAAGTGAAAACACAGAAGACATACATCAAGACATCCCAAGTGAAAACACAGAAGACATACATCAAAACAATCTAAGTGAAAACAAGGTAGACATACATCAAAATATCCCAAGTGAAAACACAGAAGACATGCATCGAAACATCCCAAGTGAAAACACAAAAGACATACATCAAAACATCACAACTGAAAACACAGAAGACATCAAAACATTCCAAGTGAAAACACAGAAGACATACATCAAAACATCACAAGTGAAAACACAGAAGACATCAAAACATACCAAATGAAAACACAGAAGACATACATCGAAACATCCCAAGTGAAAACACAGAAGACATACATCAAAACATCCCAAGTGAAAACACAGAAGACATACATCAAAACATCCCAAGTGTAAAACACACAGGACATACATCAAAACATCCCAAGTGAAAACACAGAAGACATGCATCAAAACATCCCAAGTGAAAACACAGAAGACATCAAAACATCCCAAGTGAAAACACAGAAGACATACATCAAAACATCCCAAGTGAAAACACAGAAGACATACATCAAAACATCCCAAGTGAAAACAAGGAAGACATACATCAAAATATCCCAAGTGAAAACACAGAAGACATACATCAAAACATCCCAAGTGAAAACACAGAAGACATCAAAACAACCCAAGTGAAAACACAGAAGACATACATCAAAACATCACAAGTGAAAACACAGAAGACATCAAAACATCCCAAATGAAAACACAGAAGACATACATCGAAACATCCCAAGTGAAAACACAGAAGACATACATCAAAACATCCCAAGTGAAAACACAGAAGACATACATCAAATCATCCCAAGTGTAAAACACACAGGACATACATCAAAACATCCCAAGTGAAAACACAGAAGACATGCATCAAAACAACCCAAGTGAAAACAAGGAAGACATACATCAAAATATCCCAAGTGAAAACACAGAAGACATACATCAAGGCATCCCAAGTGAAAACACAGAAGACATACATCAAAACAACCCAAGTGAAAACAAGGAAGACATACATCAAAATATCCCAAGTGAAAACACAGAAGACATACATCAAAACATCTAAAGTGAAAACACAGAAGACATGCATCGAAACATCCCAAGTGAAAACACAAAAGACATACATCAAAACATCACAACTGAAAACACAGAAGACATACATCAAAACATCCGAAGTGAAAACACAGAAGATATACATTCAAACATCCCAAGTGAAAACACAGACGGCATACATCAAAACCTCTCAAGACATACACAGACGACAAACATCAAAACATCCGAAGTGAAAACACAGAAGATATACATTAAAACATCCCAAGTGAAAACACAGAAGACATACATCAAAACAACCCAAGTGAAAACAAGGAAGACATACATCAAAATATCCCAAGTGAAAACACAGAAGACATACATCAAAACATCTAAAGTGAAAACACAGAAGACATGCATCGAAACATCCCAAGTGAAAACACAAAAGACATACATCAAAACATCACAACTGAAAACACAGAAGACATACATCAAAACATCCGAAGTGAAAACACAGAAGATATACATTCAAACATCCCAAGTGAAAACACAGACGGCATACATCAAAACCTCTCAAGACATACACAGACGACAAACATCAAAACATCCGAAGTGAAAACACAGAAGATATACATTAAAACATCCCAAGTGAAAACACAGAAGACATTTGTACATAGAAAGAGACGTAAAATGGACATCAAAACACCAAACACAAAAGACAACACATAAACCAACAAGACCAATGGACAATCGGTGCCGACTTACGAGGGCCATCTGCTACGCAAGTAGCAAATGGTGTAGTTATCCGGATAAGGTTTGCACAATAAGAGGGATGTCTAGACATGTCTTTAGAAATGTTGTTATCCATCGGAATTTGACGCGGTTTTGACATTTTTCGGACCCTTTCAGAAAATATAATTTTTGTAATACATATATAGTTGAATAAATCAATAAAGATGCTGCGGTCATTGCATATTTGTCATAATTAAGTAACTTTCAATGCATTGATAATGATTTTGCCTGAAGTTTACTCTTTCGAATTTTCGTGTTTTTTTTTTTTTCTTTGCGTTAAAAAGGACGGGGGCTTAATTTTATACATTGTCAAGTTGGTGTGAAACCAAAGAAATACAAAATAAGAATTTTTTTAAAGTGATGAATACATGTATATTATTTTAATCAAAAGATAAAGTATGGCCCAAAACATTATACGTTTTGATCATAATAGGACATTTGGTCACGACAAACAAAAATTATTACATCGAGATCACCGGTGTTTGCTAATATGAGTGTCTCCCCCTTCCCGAATATTTCTGCTTCGGTCTTTTATCATAAGTCTTGGAGAAATACTAATAATAGAAGAACGGAACAGAAATATTCGACATTAAAATAATATCTTGTCCGTTACATAATGCATCATAATATTTGGTTCTTCTCGACCAATCAGATTGCAAGAAATTTGCCAGGAGGTAGGATAAAAGAAATATTTTAAAACCTTTGTAAACGAGCAAACTAATAGGTGCACAGTAGAGAGAAATATTTCGAAACGAGACAGACGGACAGATACATGTACATGTAGGTACGTAGAAGTATGTGACTGTAGATCCATTGTTTCGATATATTTCTGATGAGGAATGGGGGGGGGGGGGGTCTTACATGCATTAATACACATCCATTCAATTAAAATTAAGTTAATTAACACAACTTCTATCTGATTGAAATCCATGTAAAATTTAGAGAAAAACTGTGCGCGGTATTTCAATAATTGGTTATTTATCATGAATCGATCGTCGCAAAATGAAACATTAAAATTGTAAATTACGACATCCTTGCTCATTTATTTGATGATGGATTTGGACTATTAAAAGACATGAATAATGAATTTCTGGACAAACAAACTAATGCATTACCTGTGTTCTATTTTACTGCATTGTTTCTATATATTTCAGATGGGGTATGGGGAAGGGGGGGGGAAATCTTGCATGCATTCATAAAACATCCATTCTATTAAAATTAAGTTAACACAATTTCTATCTGATTGAAATCCATGTAAAATTTAGGGAAAAACTGTGCACGGTGTTTCAATAATTGATTATTTATCATGAATCGATCGTCGCAAAATGAAACATTTAAGCTGCAAATTACGAAATACTTGTAAATTTATGTGATGAGGAATCTGGACTATCAAAAGACATGAATAATGAATTTCTGGGCAAACAAACTAATGCATTACCTGTGTTCTATTTTACTGCATTGTTTATATACATGTATATTTCAGATGGGGATTTGGGGGAGGGGGGGGGGGGTCTTGCATGCATTCATACACATCCATTCTATAAAAATTAAGTTAACACAATTTCTATCTGGTTGAAATCTAGGGAAAAACTGTGCACGGTGTTTCAATAATTGGTTATTTATCATGAATCAATCGTCGCAAAATGAAACATTAAAATTGTAAATTACGACATCCTTGTTCATTTCGTGAGGAATCTGGACTATTAAAAGACATGAATAATGAATTTCTGGACAAACAAACTAATGCATGACGTGTGTTTTATTTTACTGCAATAATTCCGATTTTCTAGAAAATGGTTTGGACATAATACGACTAATCCAGGCGCCGATCCAATGTTTCATCTTACAGTGAGAGCTATGGTACTTTGTCTTATTTTGAATCGGTTCAAAATGACGTCCCATATAGATGGATAGCTGACATGTTAAGTTTCCAGAGGTACTTTCTGGAAAATTGAAAAAAAATTTCAGGGGCGGATCCAGAACCCCAATTGCCTGGGTGGGGGGGGGGGGCACATACAATTGTTTATGGGAATCACTTGCGAGGCCCGAAGGGCTGAGTGGGGGAGGGTATGGGAGGGGGTGTCCCCCTCCCATTGGTGGGGGTTCGGGAGTTCTCCCCCGAGAAAATTTTGAAAAAAATGTAGCAATTTGGTGGCATCTGAAGCGTATTTAAACTGAATTTAGAAGGGATTTGGCGCGCATGATTCAGTCAGTGTCAGTAACAATAATTATTTATATAGTATATTTTTGAAAATTTTCGAAATTTTCTGATGCTGTACTGTTCTTGCACGGCATGCAGAAGTCAACATGTTCAGGATTTCCCAAGAAAACGGGCGGATCAGCAGAAGTGTTGAAAGGGCAGAGAGGTCAGCCCATGGGAGGGAGGGACGTCCAGCTGTAAATTCTAGTAAAACTAGAAAAAAAAATCAGCATTTTATGCAAATTCAAGGCAGGACCTTACCCCCCTAACCACTCTAGATCCGCGCTTGTTTGTTTATTTTTGTAAGGCAAAGAAAATAAGTAAATGATAAAATTCCATGACAAACTAGAGATCACGGATGCCCATTCCCTACATCGTCCAGATTGAAAGGTTTACTTATTTCTTGGCAGTTCGATTCTATAAATAAAGAAAAACATGAATTTTTATCTTTGCAATATTCTTTGAGGTAGCCGGTTTAAATCTGGCCAAAACAATTTCAATTGTTCATTTTTTAAAAAGATTGACCACGACCTCAAACTATCTTGAAAAGGTTTAAAAAAATGTAAGTTTTATAGAACCGTTGTATCGAAAATTTGGTCAAGAAATATGTGTGTTAAATATGCCTTGCATAGGACTTATTAAGTTCCAGGTTCATCCCTCAGATGAAGAAAATTCGATATGAACATGATATGATTCAATGTATGTTGTTTCCGAACGTGTGTACGTCGACGTACAGTCAATGGACATGACAGCAATGCATCCTTCCCAACTCTGATATCTATCCCCGAGAAATTTTTGGAAAATTTACTCAAATCGGTGGTTTTTGAGGTGTTTTGGGGCTATTTCTGACTAGTTTCATAGATTTATTACGGAAACAGTAGTTTAATACTTCCAAAAGCATGTCATAAGTACCCCTTCTTTGGGCACTGCCGGGGGAGGGGGCACGTGCCCCCCCCCCCCCCCCCCCCCGGCTGAATCCGCCACTGAAATTCAAGTGCGGATCCAAGATTTGAGAAGGAGGGGGCTTATTTTCATTATTACTAGAATACACTCCTGGAGTTTAAGAAGATGTCATCATCATTTAAGGACAAGTATTGCGTTCTGAGGATTTAAGAGGGTATATGCCGCCATTTGAAATTTTTTTCACAACCTTTGTAGGGGCGCGCGGCAAAAAGTAACCTTATGGAGTCTGCGAAATTTATCACAACCCTAAATGATAAATTGAAAATAACCTCAGTTTCTCTTACTTATGCAAATCGTTATATATTCTCGAGTCGGTTGGTGTACCAATGAAAAAAAGAACAAAAAAGAAAAAGAAAAGTGAAATGTTAATATATTTAATATGTATTTTTTAATTTTCGAAAAAATGAATACAAGATTTTTTATATATATGCGATTTTAATATGTTCTTAAACGAACATAATACATTCTTGAAAAGAAAGTAATGAGCATAGATTAACAATTTTGGTACACATTTCTAAATTATAATGTAAAAAAAACTATTTATACTTTACCGATCTTTATATCAAATTATCAATACTACGAGCAGTGTACAATTCATATATATAACCCTGAGCAATACAATTACACCTATAAAGAATGTCTAATATTTAACGATATCAAGTTCTCTTATATTTATTTTCAAAGAACCACATTATTGCGAACATCATCCCCACAGGTCTGTTGATCTCTTCGTCCATCACAAAGTCCATGCATTTATCTACAGGGATTTCCACCACGTCAATCATCTCTCCCTCCGCCTCGACCCCGCCCCCTTGACCTACTTTCATGTCATCTGTTACCTCTGCGTAGAAAAGATGCTGTCTGGAACCCGACACGCCCACTCCCGACCTGTAATAAAAGAGAGACATCGGCATTGGTGCGCATTCTTTGAAATATTGATCATAGGACAGAGAAAATAATTTTGAGTTTTTCTGGATCCTTTCTCTTTTTTTTTTCCCATTTATCGACTGCTTTTTCGTTGAAACCACAGGGATTTATCATGCTTCCCGGTTGCTCTATCATCTACTATGGTTTATCCATAGGAAAAAAAAAAAAAAATAGCAACCGGAAAACGTGATAAATCCCTATGGTTGAAGCAGAGATTCTGAATTTTTCCTGCATAATTTTCTACGACATTTCTTTTAATCAGTAATATAGATCAGGTTTTGAAAAAAAAATTATGTAGCATCTGACAAGGAGGATAAAAATAATATTTTTATTATTTGCAATCAAAAGGGAGGGGCTAGGGGTAGGGGTGGGGATTTCATTTCTCCTTGTCTTAGTGCTGATTATTGAAAATTTAATCTATTATTCAATTGTAAGTGAGAATTTGACAAGGATAATGTTCTAAATAATAGATTACGTATGAATGTCAGTAAGAAAACTATAGAGGCTAATTTGTCATTCAGAACAAAAATGGGTGGGAGTAGTGGACCTTAAAAACCATATAATACAATACCTGACAGAAATTCTATCACTTTTTTTTCAAAATAGAGAGATTTAACTTCGAGAGTTCAGCATTATATAAAATACAATGATAAATGGCATGAGGATGACACCTTTATTTATTTTTTTTTTTTTGCTCATTCTTCTATGAACAGTACATTTATCATAAATAATCAATAAGACAAGTTACGCTATGATGACAGTGCAAATTTTGAATGCATTCAAGTATCTTCAGTTGTAAATATTATTACAAAAAATTGAGGTATCTTTAAAGTTTAAACACTGGTTTAAGACCCATTTAGGACATCTGACCTATTACTACATGCATTACATGGTACATGTACTTAGTTATGTTAAGCGTAATACAAATGTGGATGAAAATAATGCTAGATCGCAAAATGTCATTTTCATTTTGTTCAAATATTGCGCCATAGTGACGTCATCGTTTAGATTTTTTTTATCCAATCAAAAATATCGGAGTGATTTGGCACGTGTTTTGTATGAAATATTATGACCTTGGGAATGTCATGTAAACGTATGCCCCCGCAACAACGATCAAAGTGTCTTCCCCACCTGATATGTATTTTTTTCTGGACAAGTATGAAGGGATAGCTGAGACTTTTAACGTGTTTGGTCCGACATGAAGTCCCATATGTAGATCTTGCCCAAAAAGGTGTCCGTATGTCGCAAGCTACGCTGTTACTGTACTACATGTACATCATGTATTTCATGATACATGCATCACTTTGTTAAAACCATATTATACACGATTCTGAGAAGCTGCGTAGCTAGTGACGTATTTCTAAACTGACACCTGTGACGAATTCAACTGTACGTCATATATTGTTTCATTTTCGTGCGTGAACATCGACAGCGGGCTGCGGCTAGCCAACAGGGGATGCTTACTCCTCCCGGGCACCTGGTCCCATCTCTAGCTCGCTAGGGGTCCTTCGATGCTCAATTTGGTGCTCTATTGTGAGTGCTATTGAGATTATCGTCAGGATCTTCTTTAACTCGATCAGAGAAGCTTCACACATCAAGTTTTAGGATAAAGACATATTTCAATGGCACCAATCAATATAGTAGGATTTGCTTTTACTCAAAGATATCGTCATGTAGGACGTTTTAATCCTTCATCATTTTGCAACAAATTTTCATAATGAATATACCTATATGATGTGATTTTTTCTATCTGTTCAATTGGAACTTTGTAGCCACATTCTTCCAGGATTTCTCCCTGAGCAATGACGACGGGATCAACGTCTTTATCAATTATACCAGCGCACAATTCGTATGTGATACCATTTGATCCAGGATATCTCTCTGTATCTATTCGACAAGTATCTTTCTCTTCTGTCTGTACTAGTTCCGCTTCGCATATATAGATTGCTATATGAAAAAGAGAAAATAATGAATACCTTATTTATTTGATGTGTGACATGAAAATAAGCCCCTGTGGATTTTCGCTAAAATAATTCTGACAGGAATAGATAATTTATTACTATAAAATGGGGGGACGGACAGTGGTACCTCTCCCCCCCCCCCATCCCCTCCCTTTCACCCTTCCCTCCCCCTCCTCTCTCCCCTTACCCCTCCCTTTCATCCCCTCATGAATAAGCTAGTTTTCCATCTTTGTCTTCTTTCCCCATTTGATATTGGTACTAGTGTTTCAAATAAAAATTTTGCTGCTGCTGCTGATGACGATGATGACGATGTTTTCAAAACATTCTTACAACACAAATTATGGAAATCGGTAGACTTGCGCAAGTCCTTACATCTCTGCAACCAATTGCTCACTGCTTATAGTTTTAAAAGGGGCATTTCTTTTCTATTTGAAAATTTTAATAAATAATTGCAATTTTTTTCATATAATTTTATTTGATATAAGGACTTGAGCAAGTCTAAGAAATCGGCAACAATGTTAAAGGATGTGCTTTTCCAAATCATAACGATAGACAAGCTCTCGCTCTCTCTCTCTTTGTTTTCTTTCCACATATGATATTGGCACAGCATTTCTGATATATTTATGATAATGATATTGCAGATGGTGAAGAAGAAGAATAAGAAGAAGAAGAAAGAAGAAGAAGAACTGTAAATTCAACGCTTTGTAACAAAGCTTAAGATTTTATTCTTTGAATTATTGTTGAAATTAAAAAGATTTTTTTCTAAAATATTGTAGTAAAAGTTTCAGAACCATAATCTCTCTTTGTCTTCATTCCATACTTAATGTTGATATACAGTATTTCTAGTTTTACAGATCGATCAGAGACCAGTTTTATATTTATTACTCACCTGGTCGAAATTGCTTCACAAAAACCATAACATTTCTGGATTTGTTCAGGATCGCTATGGCAACGCTGTAAAATAAAGAGGTAATTCTCTGTAAGCGATAATCACACATAACATTGGAATTAATATTAAGGGGGAAAAAGTGTCTTTTCTAACTCAACTTCTCATAATAACGGGAACGGGATCTGATATTAATATCCCGAAGCCCATATCTATCCTCATAAATGATATAATCTAACAAGGTTATGTAACAATATTATTGTGGTTTCGAAATCATGATGTATGTATTGCATAATAGAACATGATTTTTGAAATTAAAGTTATAATCTCTACTGTTTCAAGATACATTACCGTGTACATGCAACACTGAAACAGTTTTTATCATGTATCAAGGACTCATTCTTCATTATACATATACGTATGCACAAGGAGTCAAGGACTTAGTTTCTTGTAGATTTTGGACGCAAGATACCGAGCTGCCACTAGCCGATCGAGTCTGATAAATACGGTGCACTGCTGTTGAAGTAGGCTCCTCTACACATGTAATGAGGAGAGACCGAGTCATTCATAATGAAAGAAGACAGCTCTTTGAGAAAAGACCTTAGACTTACCTTCCGTGTACTTCCATGGCGTCCCATACCTTCTGTGTACCATTCTGAGAAAAACAAACAAGCAAAAATAAATATGGACGTACAGTACAGACTTACTCGTCATGTTCCGTTATCACGTCCCATGTTTTAGCCACTGCATCCTAAAATGAAGATATAAAGACAATTCATGCGCGATTTAAGACAGGTTGCCGGAATGGTTTTTGAACAGCTGAAAAAGGTTTTTTTCTCTGATTTTTATTATTTCTGTTGCATGCCTCCACCAAATTAGCCCCCCCCCCCCTTTCCCCGGAACAAAATTATGGATTAAAGTTTGACGTGATATTTGTCATTTTGTTTTGCTGTATATCTGGTTTAATTTTTTTTCAGTTTTTCAGAATCGATATCTAGTCTTTGTGCTACCCATATATTTTCCCGCGTTTTTCGTAACTCTGGTCTCGGTATCACCGGCACCCCCCCCCCCCCCCCCAAATAAGAGATACAATACAAAATTAACAAAAATAAAACAAAGACACGGACGCATTTGCGGATCTAGCAGGGGTTGAAGCAGGATCCCCCTCCAACCCCCCCCCCCCCTTACATGGACTTTGCCTAAAATCCTGATTTTATTTTCCCCAAAAATTCTAGTGTCTTTTTATGGTCAATGGAACATTTCTTAGGTTGTTATTACATTTGTTGAGGTTTGGATGGTCAACCTAAAATATAATAACCTAAAATGTAATAAATCCAGTATATTACATTTTACGTTGTTATTACATTTTGAGTTGCGGCAAGCCCCCCCCCCCCCCCCCCTGCCCCCTCCATGTGCTGGACCCACTCCTTGAAAAAGAAAACTCTAGATCTACCAATGCAACAAAATAATTCCTTTGTTCTGTCGATTATATGTGAAAACTGATTTTTTTCATTAAACACCTGTTCCAGATTAACATTCTTTCGATCTACAATTTTACAAAAATGATGGTGGTTCGACGCTTCTTTTTATAAATTCTCGGATATAACGTGTGAATCGCGTCAAACACTAAAATTGCTTTAAAAAATTGCAAAACTGTTATTTTAATGTTAATCCCCATTGTTTAACCTAAGAACTTTCATTTTTTCCGTTATTCTTTATTCTGATAACTTAGTTTACATATTTACCATGTTTACACTCATCGATCAATTGATCAATACTTTAGCGGATCTAGATTAATCCGGGGAGGGGATTACAAGCCGTCCCCCGGGTGGGGGGTCAGTCTATGGTTTTGAAAAAAATATATACGTAAAAGCGGGGGAAATCACAGCATTTTGCAAATCCAGGGTGTCCTGATATTCCCCCATCCGCGGCGTAAATATTTCCGAGAAGTAGGCGATCCACCTTCAGATATTTGGAAAGGGGAATTTTATCTCTCATTCAAAAGTTGATGCATGGAATTTAAAAACATTTAGAGTGAAGAAAAGGAGTTTTTATGGTCAAATAACCAAGTGGTTGGGAGATTCTCCCAGGAATCTTCGGTGTATTGAATAATTAATATCTACATCCTTAATATTTTTACCTGGGAAAGGGAAAAGACAATTTTAGCGTGTATAATGAACATCACACATTACATTCATTTTGAAAAATATTTTCCTATTTTCAGTGATTTTTTACTAAAAACTCAAAAACACTACTTTTGCAATGGAAATTTCCATGAGACAATTTTTTATCTGAAAGAGCGCAAAACATGCTACAAAGTTAGGCCGGTTTGGGAGGATCAAGGGGGGCATCCAACCAAGTGATACATCCCAGACTAAAAAACGTGATATAAAAAAGTATAATTTTGACAAAAGCAAAAGAAATCCTTTTATTCACGATTATCACCCCTTTTCCCCATTACCGTGGAATTTTTTTAATAAAGGAGAGAGGGAAGTAGTTAGACAGGACATCCAATATTCAGATATTTGTGTTCGTAAGTGCCCCAAACCCGCTTTTAACCCCTATCAATTCGTAAGTTATTTCCCTTTCATTGATTAGGAAGTTGACTTATTTACCTGGAAGAAAACATTATTATTAATTATAAATTGCGTTCCTGTCATACTTCCTACTCAAAGTGGGTGTGTAAATTTGTGGGAACGAAGTATGACAGGAACAAACCCTATAACAATTTTATCATGCCGAGAATCCTTCTGTAACGTTTCAACGTTTTTGTATTTTTTTTATGTTTGAAAATTTAGTGACCTACTTCAGCGTCGAAGTAGGACACCATGTGACATCATGTGACCGTCATACTGCGACGTCATCAATTGGCTGAAACTGGTACGAGGCGTGATAAAATCTACAAGATTCTAGTAAGTATACATAACATGTATATATATTTCATCAATAAAAGTAAAATTTCCTCAAGTTAATAAATTCGAAAATCTTCCCATTGGCTCAAAATAATACATAATAATATTGGCACGCCGGCTAAGAGATTCGCTTATTATTTACTCTTCCATAGTGTTGCTTTTAGAAGGAATAGTGTCCATGTGTCAACGAGGGTACTATTTACCGTCCAAAAGCAACACTATGAGAGACACGACCTCGATAGCGGCCAGGCGCGTAGCCAGAGTGCTTTTCTACTGGAAACACTTTTCAGACGGAGGATATTAGGAGCCGTCATGATGCCCCAAATGGGTCCAGGGCGAAACTATGTTGGGAATTCAGGATGAAGCATCAGGAAGTTATAGGATTTTACACATTTTCTGAGCAGTTTTATCCTTTGTTCACTTTTTTGTCTACTTTTTTGTGTGGAATAACGATATGGAAGCACCGGAGTAATTGGGTACATGTACACCTGGTTACGCTCCTGGCTGCAATACCGTATTTCCAAAGCTATTCAGATTTTTTTACAAAGGAAGTGGCGACACCTATAGCGCATTACTCTCTGACCATCTGATCAAAGTTTACAAAAGAAGTTGGTATGCAAACCTTTCAATTTTCAAGTTTTGACCAGGATAAGTTATCAAAATTTTGACTCATCAATCTCAAAGATGGAACATTTTAGATGTCAACTTCTTTAGTAAACATTGTTCAGATTGTCATACATTTGCGATTTTGAGTATTAGATCAAAAATCCAAAATTTACATTTTCAGTACTTAAAATTATTACATAGCTATTATAGACATATTTAGCTATTATAGCCATTTCTAGAACAATCCCGAACCTGCCGCCGCCTGCCTGTCCCCCCCCCCTTTTCCTTTAATTTCGTTTCCATGGACTTTTCCTTCATTTACATGACATACCTGTGTGTAATGGACCCTAAGGGGTTTTATGTATTTTGATTTTCCACACGGTTTGACGGTAACATCAGTTATTTTATCCATTTCAACTAAACCTGCAATCACTTCAAAACAAACAAAATGTACTTTCACTTTCACTTTTGATAAACAAATGTTGACTTGGGTGTCTGTTGACATGTTAATACCACCAAAAATGTGCTCATTTTTAAAAAAAGGATAATCATTATGTTAAAAATTGATTACAAACATATATCATCTGTTTGCAATATATCTATTACGTACGAGAGTCGAGGATAAAAAAGTAGATCTTACTTATTTATTTACTTTGGCATATAACAAAGGATTACATGGGCGGATCTAAACAAGTTTTCCAGGGGGTGGGGTGTAGAGGGCCTGGGGTAGGGGGAGTGTCCGGCATACGGTTCGGAAAAAAATGTTATAACGTATACATGTATTCGTCTACTAGATTTCTCGGTATGGAAGTTCAATATGAAGTACCATAATGAAAGTAAACTTAACTTTCTTCAAAAAGATTACTAATTATGCCATTGTACATAACCCTGTCTTCAGTAAAACCCTTGAGATATGGCATTTAATTTATGCGCTTTGTTACCATGGGAACGTGTACATTCTTATCTGAAATTACTTATATATATTTTTTTTTTCAATCTGTAGATATAATTTATCTCCCTTTGTCTCTTGTACGCAAGAAATATTTCCCGTTTTACGTATTCATGTAAATAGTGCATGGGTCAAAACATTATTTAGAAATATATTTGGAGCTTCTATTGATAAAAAGAAATTTTGGTACTTTTCATTTCTTCTTTCTTTTTTCTTTTTCGCGATTAGAAGTTTCATGAAAACGCCCGGCGTTTTTTGAAGTTCAAATTCTAGCAATTGTAATTCAGTGCAATTTGTCACAGGGGTGAGGTATCATCGCTTGGTGACCAGGTCACAAACCCTTTCCTCAATACAAACCCTTTCTTCTATATGTCTTTAATACATGTATAGACATATAGAAGAAAGGGGTTTGTGACCAAGCGATGATACCTCACCCCTGTGCAATTTGTTGTCATTCTTGCGCTATGAAAAAAGTTTTTCAAAAATGATTTGGCAAATGTATCCCTTTCATTCAAATCAGCATTAATTTGGTTACCATGGCAACATTCAGCTTAAAAGTTTTGAATGAATGCGGGATTTTTACAATCTATTCAAACTATCCACGCATGAACGCCAGAGAAGCACAGAGAAGCAAAGGATGGATTTTACGTAGTTTACATATACATTTACCGAATTATTATGTATTAGAGTGTTTGCATGGGTGGATCCATCCAGGATTTTTTTAGGGGTGGTACTAGAGTACGAATTTTTTGAAGAGCAAAAAAAAAAAACCCAAGAAATTAAGTCCTTGTAATTGATTTATTTAATGTTGTCAGTTCTGTTTCTAATTAAGAAACAACAACTAGCTAACCGTGGTTTGTTGTCCAGTAATTCCCAGAGTCGCATGAACCAATCAAATCATCACCGAGAGGAATTACTGGACAACAAACCACAGCTAGCTATTTCCAGTTCGCTAAGCTCCGCCTATTCACGTGCTATAGAACTCGTAACAATTTTAAGTTTGTTGGAGATTTTACACCAGGTGAGTTCTATGGTACATGTTAGAATTATAAATAAAACAGATGACTGGCGAGCAATTGCGAGGGAAAAGCTTACAATCTTTAATTTTCGCATCACAGTACTTGATTTTAATACCTATATTGTCAGTTCTAGTATGTAAACACAACAAATGACGAGCGATAGCGAGCCAACGATTTTTTTTTCAGAATTGATATAAAAAGGTTCTAGGCAACAATGTCATTTATATCTTCTATTCGTGTGACTGTCTTTTTCAGTTTCATTGCTCTTAGTGTCCTTGTTTATTGACCAAGGTGTTTGTATAGGGTTTTACAGGAAAGCTGCATCATTTGAAAATAACGCATGTAATAAATTCTGGCAAGCCATGGAAAATTTTTGAAATGCTGACGGCAAAATATAATCATTTTGAAATGAAAGATTTCAAGTACAAATTCATGTTATGTTTTTCAAATAATATGACAACAAAAGGGGAATCTGGACATAATCTTATGAAATATGTATCTTTATATATATATTTAAAAACTATGCTTCGAAAATTCCAGGGGTCCTCCCCCCCCAACCCAGTAATTAAAGACGCAAAACAAAATATTCCATTACTCATAATGATGGGCTTATTGTACCATTGAGACATTTTAAAGGGATTTTTAAAATTTTACTTCTGATTTTCTTTTTGGACCGTCTAATCTTCAATGTGTTTTTGGTTCGTTTTCACGTTTGTGCACTCTTTGAATGATTTTTTTTTTCATTTCTGAATTTCCTTCTTTATTTCGAAAATCGCCCAATGATAAACAGATTGGCGTTAAGTTTTGTGTTAGGGCACAGAGCTCAGTATTTCTTGATTTTTTCATCTGTCCACAACTCAAGAACAAAGGAGCGAGGTATCAAAGCTTGGCCACTTCCTCTACAAGTTATTTTAAACTCCCCTTTGATACAGTATAGGTATTTATTTCTGGACTTAAATATTATTGCACCGGTTCAGCTTTAGTTTCGAAGAAAAATCAAGAAACTGTTGCTGTATAGTAGTACTCTGTGTATCATTAGTATCGCATTTCGTTTTCTGTCTTGTTTAATTTTTCTCTGAATAAAAAGAAATCTTAATTTTTGGATTTAGGAATTCGAAACTACGGAAATCAAAATTCGAATCGTCGGAACGTTTGAAGTCTGCAAAGCTGACTGTTATTTACGTCTTCAAAATAATCTGCCATCTGTAGGCATATTTCATTCGAAAAGAATGGAATATGGCGATGAAAAGTGTATTTATGACACCTGAATTTAGACAGTCGACGCTTGTCCAGGTTTACATCACAATTTTTTAATAAATATTTTGAAATCTCCATCTGTCATAAATCTGGGTCAAAAAGACGTTATAAGCTGTTGCACCATTACACAAGATATTCTGCATGTCACATTATCGCATCCAGTGAATAAATCATAATGGATGTCAAAGTATTCATTCCTTAAAGAAGATATATTTCTGAAAAGAATGATTTTTTTTGGTGCCTCCCCCTTTGTGCCTACTGGCAGTACAGTCCTCGCAGTTCACTGAACAGAACTTGACAAAAGTCGGGAAATTGAAGTTTTGCCTACTTTGTTGGCAGATTTTCTAATTGATATCAGGGACATACACTGGAATAAAATCTCTTTGTTGAAATTCATATAGGGGGATAGAGCTAGAACTCTCATAACTACTGTCCACGCAGCTTACTTCGGAAACTGGATAAACACGATTTTGACTATTCTATGATGAAAAAATTTAAATGAAATTGATACCATTCAATACACGTAGATCTCACTTAGTCTTAAATTTTGTTATAAGTTACATGATAGTCAGTGCAGGCAATCAAACTTCATAGACAAATCAAGTTTTATATTGTTTCCCATGCTAATTTTTCCCGTGACGTTGTGATGCTATTCCCATGCTAATTTTTCCCGTGACGTTGTGATGCTCTCCATAGGCTCAATGTTAAACTCGGCGACGTCATGCTGAAAGTTAACATTGAAAACGCGGAATCTAAAATATATTTTGTCTGTATAATATGATTGCACAAACCCTCGACCATGCAACATATACCAAAATTTACATTTAAGCGAGATCTACTCAATGATATAGATTTCATTTCATTTTTTGCATGACAAAATTATCCTAATCACGTTTATCCAGTTTCCAAAGTGAGCTGCACAGACTGTAAGTATGAAAGTGATATGTCCGAGACCTATGCAGTACTACGCTCGCAGTGAAAGATTTTATTTTTAGATAATAGATGGGGAGTTTTATATCTTAATTTTAGTATGACATCGCCAATGTCTAAAATTGAGTCTATAGAGAACATCAACAATGTCACGTTAAAATTGATGTAGAAAAATCTCCTACTTAAAAGATAATATTTCACTAAAATGACTGTAGTCTTGGTCGTGCGGACATAATATGAATCTAGGCATTGCCTACTTGGGAGCGTAGCATTTTTCAAAGTTATTGCCTTACTTTTGTAGCACCTGTTTGTCTGATCTGTCATCTACCAATTTATCTATCTAACAATTTATGCAAATTCTGTTGATTTTGAATTCATAATTCGTTTGTTAGTATACGTAAAATAATTATGATGATCCTAAATTATAGATAAAGATATTCCTTCGGATCACGAACATCAGACTTCACGTGCAAAGTCATACATACTGTAACATCATACTCGAACGTCATAACCTTTTGAGCACTGACATCTTTACGTCATTATTTGCTTTTTGTAAGAAGGCTGGAGTAACGTCAATTTAGTAAATTTCATTCAGCTGTGTATGACAAAGAACTCAAAGGAAATTAAAATTGGATAAGTATTGATCGATTTACTGATTCCAAACAAAAAATTATTCATTCATTACGATATGAATTTCTGCTGGGCTACTGTGGTTTCCGGCAGAAGTGGTGGGAAGAATACAGAAAAAAATTGGCTTTCAGTGTAGGCAGTTTCTGAAAGTTTAATGTCTTTCAAAACTTGATGTAAAGTAGGATCTTACATGTGTGTAGAGACTTTCCAATCTATAGGGTTGCTTTGCGATCAGCAAACTGGTTTTGAGCTACACTCCCTATAACTTGTTCCATTAGTTACAAGAGTTCTAGGTCTATCATCCAACATGAATTTTAAGAGGAAATTATTCTGAAATATTAGGCAAAACTTTTTCTTTTTTTTTTCAATTTCTGCAGTGAGCCCTACTGTTCCTACAGCTCTCTTCAGGGAAACCTCGCTTCAGAAACGTTCGAAACTGGATAAGCATGGTTTTTACCAAGGAGCTGTTAAGATAAGGCGTAAAATCAGCCCTGAAAAGTGGAATTTTGAAAATTGAAATTTCAAGAACCTTTTCTGGTAAAATGTATACCTTAACGGCATCCCATCAGAATATGAAGTTATGTTCTATCTGTTTTGCATAATATTGCTAATTTTTAGGTCAAAACTTATCTTTTTCTCATAGAAATCAATAAAAAACGGAAAAGTTTTATTGAACATTGTTCCCCCCGGATATACAGAAAGCCACTTTTACTAGAGATGTGTATCCATGATACAAATTTTTTGGCAAAGTGGGGTTCTGTATCTCCGGGGGGAACACTACTCCAAAGACGAAAAACTAAAAATGGAAAGGGGGGTGCATTTTATAAGAATCGATCTTTTTGACCATTAAATATAGCACATTTGACTATTTTTCCTCTTTAATCCATCAAACATTGTGTACTCAATATGATTGAACGAAAGATACAAGAATTAGACACGAAATAAGCAAGAGTGATGTTCATTTCTCCGTCAATGTGTATTTCGCGCTAAAAGGCTTACATTGTAGCCATTGAATGAAAAATAAGACCGTCTTTTAAGTTCCGGATTTCATTATTTACCGATTAAAGGAGGTAGAACGTTCGAAATCTATTTCTGATACACAATGTAGACATATTTGATGTCTTTTAGCTTATATTTATCCATTTTAGATAAAATATTCAAAAATGTATACGTTTTTTTGTCGATATTATCGGATTTTCTATCCGAGCACCCCTACCTCTTTCGATCTTAATTTTGCAACCTTAAGAGTTCCTCAACATAATGTAAATCATGTAAAAGGTCTGCAAATACATTATATTTCAATAATGATTCATGTTTTTCTGTGTACGATTCGCCATGCGGAAGAAATATGTCATGAGATTCAGGGCTAAATAGGGCCCTTATCTTAACAGCTCCTTTATCATGTTTATCGTGCAATAATTAAAAAAATTAAAAATTGAAATTGATACCTTTAAATAGGTCTTGTTTAAGTCCCAAAATTTGGTATATGTTATACAATAAGTGAGTGCATACTTATAAGGGCTCTCAATCAGTCTTCTTTGGGTTTGATATTCGGCAATGCAACATAGTATCTTTTTTTCCAAATTTATAAGCCAATTTTTCCCAATTTGAAACCTTGTGGAAGATGCATAATTTCTAGTGAAATCTAACAACAGATCTGCACAAAGAAGCACTTCTTTGTATTTGAATCATCTAAATGAAAGCATTCTTCTTCATTTTGTATTTACATTTTTCCTAATTTTTTAGAAACGCCGCTATTTTGCCTAATTTCAAAGGCCTTGGACCCCAGTCTCAAAACTGGGTGTGAGAGCCCTGTTTATAGACAAAACAAGTTTTAGATTGGTTATTTTTCCTTTGCTATTTGACACTGTCCATAGCCAAGGTGAAAGCCAGCGACTTCATGCTAAAAGTTAACATTGAAAATACCCCATCTTATTCTAAAAAGTATTTTGTATGTATATTATGGTTGCATAATCCCATGACCATACAACATACATGTATATATATAACCAAAATTTATGATCAAGCAAAAACTATTCATTGATATCAATTTTTACATGACATACATTGTAGTAATCAAACTTGTGTTTATCCAGTTTCCGAAGTGAGCTGCCTGGAGTGTAGAGTAAAATTTGTCAAAAAGCCCTTGAAATCTGAGCGTCTGTTGGATGCATTCCTGCAATGATCAACTGTCTGTTATTTATTCATGGCCTAACTTTATACATAGTCACAGCTGCAATGTAGAATAAGCTACTATACAATTATTGAATTTTGATGAGGTCTACTCGTGACTATACAGACCTGGTCAGGTATTGGTTGACCGAGGCCGAAGGTCAATAACTGTTTTATTTAATTATCAGGATTTTATTTACATTTGCATTGTAATGATACGCGAAGTCAAAGATCTAACACTACAAAATTCAACGCACGCGCTGGCCACGCACGCGCTGGCCACGCACACGCTAATCCTGAATAGACCGCTTTGGAGCATTAGCGGTCAACTCACTCTGAGGTATACTCTATCAAACAGCGTCTCCACCAATCAGAAATAAGCAAAATCGGCAATTATTCCTGATCATTTAATAATTCTTATTCTTGCATCAGTTCCACTACTGCCAGTCTTCAAGATACATGTTCATGTATGTGCATAGATTTATTAATAGGAGAGTCATTCTATTTGTTCATGTTTAATTTTTTTATTTTCTTTTATTTTTCTTTCCAGGAGTGGCTTGCACATTGTGGTAAAGGAGACCTGCTAGTGTCGTTGAAAAAACACTGGAAAACGTTTGTCTTGTGTGTATACGGAAACAATCATGATCCAACAAAAGAGGAAAGACTGGCTCAGAAGTTTCTGTTTAGACCGATGGAACACTTCCTATGTAATGGTGACCCAGATACTGTATTCAAACAGCTCAAAGACTTGGATTCACCGTCCGCCATTTGTGGAAGAGTGTTCAAGACTGGGGAACCAACATATTCCTGCAGGTACTGTAACCTTAAGTACACATGTCATACATTTTTTGTACAATTTGTAAAATAAATTGAGGGTCCAAGTATTATTCCACCATGTTTATCTTTTTTACAGTTTAGAAATAGTGGTTTTCTTCTTTTCTCTTTGAAGCTGACAAAATCTTGCACGGTATTCAATCTTTATACTAACTCCGTATTCAATTTTGACGCTAACTCAGTATTTGAGTTTGATTGACTCATTACTCAATTTTGATACTGACTCAGTTCTCAATTTTGATACTAAAACATACTCAATTTTGATATTGAATCAGTTCTCAATTTTGATAATGGTTCAGTACTCAGTTTTGATAATGACTCAGTACTTGCACTCAATTTTGATACTGACTCATTTTGAGGTAAACTGCACATAATGAAATGTTCTTTGCTATGACTTGGATTACACATATGACATGAAGGAAGTGACTCTTAAAGTATAAGATAAAATTTTTCAAGTTTTTTATTGCGTCTTTGCGGAATACAGAGTTTTTCCCCTTACAGACGGTATCCGATGTAAAACCATTATGACGTCATGAAAATGACGAAAATGATATGAGAAAGTCGATTTTATACTGTCATTTCCCAGACTAAGAGGACTGTTTTCATAGAATTTGATGACGTCAAAATAAGTCTAAGTCAGGTACCGTCTCAAATAGGAAGTAACTCTGGTTTTCGAAAATAGCAAATAAAGAAGTAACATTGCTTTAAGATATTCACTACTGTTTTTCAGTCTGACCGTTTGGTATTTTGTAATTGTTACATGTGTATTTTCAGGGATTGTGCCAATGATCCAACATGTGTATTATGTATAGACTGCTTCCAGAGGAGTGCTCACAAAAAGCATCGCTACAGGGTCAGTACATAGACGTAGACAATGTCACTCCCTACATGCTCTGTTTTTCTGAATCAGATACATTGTACATTTTACTAGAGTTTTAGACTTATCTCTCTTGATGTAATTTGAAGTCTCCAAAGCACAGAGATAAGATTTTTTTTTCACCTAGCAATGTTCTTTAATGTACATGTACATGTAATTAACATGATTAACGCAAAATTAATATTTTATTTTAGATGAGTACCTCGGGAGGTGGGGGTTACTGTGATTGTGGGGACACCGAGGCGTGGACGTCACACCCATTCTGCGATGCTCACCGTCCTAACCAAGGAGACACCAGTGAGGAGTCCAACATTATAGAGGCCCTACCTGATGACCTGACGGATCGAGCCAGCGCGCTATTTATGGCCACTCTGAAGTACGCTGTGGAGATGCTCGTTTGGGACCAGTGTGATTCGCTGCCCCACGATTTACACCCGGACGGAGAACTTCATGATACTTACGTCACCATGCTGTTCAATGACGAGGTTCATACATATGAACAGGTAATTATGGATGCAGTTCTTAGATGGAATGACAATAAGAATTTTGAAATATGAAGTTTCATACAGATACGTGTAATGACTGTTTCAAAGAATGTAGAGGTTTTTCCTCATGAAATTTAGAATTTATCCTTGAAACGCTTGTCATTTCTGTGTTCCAGAATTTTGTACAGCAGTATTTCTTTTGGTTATATGTAATTTTTTGTCGTCTGCGAAGCATAGGGACACTTAGAGATCGCTTTGTCCGTTATCCATCTGTCCATCTGTCTGTCTGTCTGTCTGTCTGTCACACATGGATGTCTGTCACACCCTATATAAAAGTGATTCTTAAGTGTCGCTATGTTTTGCAGGCGACACATGCATTCCTTGGAATGATTTTTGTGTCACATGCATGACCATGGCAACTTATAGGCATAACTCTGCCTGGCATCCTTCCGTCTGTCTGTCATGTAGTCCCACTTTCACATACTGTAAAATTTGGCGATTATAACATGTAGACATAACGTTCGGGGGAAATATTTGCGACAGAAACGTCTCTGTCTTTGTAAGGATGCAGCAGAGTTATTTTCACGTGGGTGAAATTTTCGCTACTTCTACACCTTCACGAAAATTTCCATGTTTACAGTAAATGGTTCTAACTTATTTTATACATGTATACACTGTACTACCCTCAAATTTACAGGGATGGTCAAACGTGATACATGTAAGACTCGATACCATATGAGGGTGAAGGTCACATTCCAAGTCAAGGTCACATATTCAGAGTCAAACATGTAACAGGTGACACACCCATTCTTGAACAGCCTACAATAAATCAATAAACAGAAACCGTTATTTATTACACTTTAAGGCATTAGGGGTATAATACTCTACTTCCGGTTGTTTTGATAACAGAAAAAATTTAATACCACGAAGTTGGCCGAAGATGCACAACTAAGGCAATGTTTGGGACCATACATTTTCATGGCGAGTGAATGAAATATTAAAAACAAAATCAAATATCTATAGATATGTAAGATATGGAAGTACATAATTTCTAGCTTTTCCACGATATTGTTATTATACCCTTAAAACCTTAACACCTTACTCTGTTTTTCAGGTGATCAGTACCCTACAGAGAGCCGTCGATTGTTCACATAAAAAAGCTATAGAGTATGCTACTACTGTAGACAGAGAGGTACGAATAACTTCAGGGCTCTCACATCTATTTTGGGGTCTGGGGCCGGGACCTTTAGAATTGGGAAAAAAAAGTGACTTTTTCTAAAAAATTAGGAGAAAATATGGGTAGATTTTGATGCTTTTTTACTTGAAATTAAAAATTTTTGACTCGTTATTTTCAAATTTTTCATGAAGAGAGAAATTGGTATATAAATTGGGAAAAAAAGACGATTTTGCATTGGGAATGTGACTGAATATGGCCCCAAATCAGAGCACTGCACTTCATGTGTATAAAGTAGATGTATACATCTACACGTATGTGTAATAACAGGAACACATGTATTCAGGAAATGACTGCAAAGTGTCGTGATCAATAACTGAGGCGGTGTTCTTTCTTGATTAATCATATCCTTCCTTTGAATTGTAAAAGATTATGGATGTTTACTTTACTAATACACTCAGAAAATTTATACGCATGAAAAATTGAGATCAAAATCTGCAAAATCAAAAAAAAAAAAGAAGACCTGAAATTTTTTTTTTAAGTCATGACATAATCTAATACGTTATGTTGTCACTGTCAAAATTGAAATACATGTACGGTATATTGCGTCGTCACAATGAAAAAAAAAGCATGCAGAGGCATACATCACTCTAATTCAAAGATCTACAAGTGCTCTAAAGTATTGAATGAGATAACAGAGTTACTTCACTTTCGGGATGGTTTATGGCGTAAAATAATTGTTGGGTCATCAAATCCTAAGGAAACAAGCTTAAAATCAGGGATTCAATGCTACCATTTTCATATCTCTATAGGAATGTCATAACATCATAATGCTTTTACTTCAGTTTTAGTTCAAAATAAATTATAAGACGAGATGATGAAATTCTAATGACTCTTCTATTGACCAATGAAATTCAAATTTGCCCAATTAGGTAATTTTTCCATGACAATACGATATAAATCAATCTTGAGTGTTAAGTAGAATTTTTTTGCACCAGTAAAGGTACATGTACAATGTACAGTATTTCTTCATATCCAGATGATTTTTTCGGTGAAGGGGAATGTGTTACATGTACAGTACATGCATCATGTCGCAGTGTATTAAGATATACATGACTGTATTTCACAATGATAATTTCTTTCTGTATCATTTTGCAGGGAAGAAGCTGTGTTAGAGAAGGCACATTTTCAAATTGTGAAAAAGCTCGCCATGTGATAGAGGTAAGTTGACTCTGTGTCTTTTGAAAATAGATAAATATTTTCTAAAGAAATTACAGGGTCTGAAATTCTTAGACAGCAAGTGGCCACAAATAATCAAAATTCCATTTGGGCGAAGTAGAAAATAAATATTGTATGTATTTCCCTTAAAATGGCCCATTTGAAGACACGAAATTTTTCGAATTTTGAAAACTGCAATTACATATTGCATGCTTTTCAATACCAGCTCTAGTACTTCATTGTTATAAGCTCATGTCAGTTTGTCACTTGTATGCAAAGCAATATCTGGTTTTAACAAAATTTTGTACATCAGTACTTACGATCATATACATTTGTAAAAAAAAATATACTATGTAATATTAGGTACCTATCATTACAAGAGACATATACATGTATAACAACCAGTTCCAATGAGATTTCAAAAATTAAAAGAAAAAAAGGTGAAAAATTATTTTCATTGGTGCTGTCAATGATCAGCTCAGACAGTAATGTCTTCGGTAATTTCAAAAACCAGAGGTACTTTGAGATGGTACATCTGACGTAGACTAATTGTGACGTCAACAAATTCTATGGAAACCTCCCTAAACCCTTAGAGAGTACACTACGAAATTGACATTAACATACATGTATCAATTGTATGACGTCATAAGGGTTTTAAGTCAGATACACTCTCAGATGGGAAATAACTATGTTTTGCTGAAAAGACTTAGTATACATACATCATGATTTGACATATTTTACCAATTTCAGCATAGTACGTCTCGACACGGCAGCAAACCTTTGAAAGTGCAAGTGATGCATACAATAGTGGTGGCTCATCAAAGCTTCGCTCTCAAAATGATCTCATGGCTCCAGGGCATTATATCAAAGTCAGGTAAGAGATTCATACAATTTATCACAAGGTATGATCAGGCACTTACATGAATTATATACTTAGGAGTAACTTGCATGTAAAACTTACATCGGAGTTACTTGCATCGGAGTAAATTACATGTAAAAAATTACTTTCGGAGTTATTTACATGTAAACTTACGAGGGAGTAACATGTAAAACTTCCAAGGGAGTAAGTTACATGTAAAACTTGCATGGGAATAACTTACATTTAAAACTTTCATGGGAGTAAATTACATGTAAAACTTCAAACTTCCATTGGAGTAATTTACATGTAAAACTTTCATTGGAGTAACTTATATGTAAAACTTGCATGGGAATAGCTTACATTTAAATCTTTGATGGAGTAAGTTACATGTCAAACTTACATGGGAATAACTTAGATTCAAAACTTCCATGGGAGTAACTTACATGTAAAACTTAATTGGGAAGACTTACATGACAAACTTACTTTATGGAGTTACTTAGAAGTAAAACTTATGTTGGGGAGTAATGTTCATGTAAAACTTACTTTTGGGAGTTACTTACTTGTGAAATGTGAAGGAATTAACACACTTTCGTACAATGTACCTTTCAGATGGACTTCGTCGGTTGTTCTGTCTATTGAGCACTCAGCCACAAGAGGATGGCCAATCTCTGATGGAGAAATTGTTACTCAAAGATACTCAGCTATGGAAAGGTGAGTATACTTACATAAAAATACTCAAGGATACTCAGCTATGCAAAAATTCTATTAGATAATGATTTATGGAGAGGTAAGTTATTCAAATACCCAAGAATATTTAGCTATGGAAAGGGGAGTAAATCAAATGCCCAAAGATACTTAACTATGTAAAGGTATGTATACCAAAATACTCAATGATACACAACTATGTAAAGTACCAAAATACTCAAAGATACTGAAGTATGGAGAGGTCGCACATACTCTGGGATACTCTACCTGACGTGGACGTGATTATGGAAAGCTAACTACATCAGTACATACATGTATATACCAAAATACTCGAAGATACTCAAATATGGAAAGGTTTTCAACTACATATACATGTACATGTACATAAGCATTTACACATATAACAAAGTTAATGAAAATATAAATACAGCATTTTGCAGAAAGAACAAGTAAACATATTCAAAATTATTGCTTATAAGTAATGTTGTGAATGTTTTGATATATATTTCAGTTGCCAGAGTTCAGTCTCATCAGCTCCTTATGGCTGGGTAAGTACATGTACATGTACTCTCAGGTTGTACTTTTGCACATGTAAAATATTAAAGTACACATTTATACATGTAAAATTTCTACATGTAAAATTATATTGTAATAATTCATACAGAAACATTTAAACTTCTTTTATGACATAGTTTAGACAATATCTGATACAGAAACAAAATGTACTGATTTCCAGGATTCGAAATTCCAAGTCGTTGACCAAAAGATTCTAAGAAATTGGAAAAAAACATGCTGAAAAATTTACTACCAATCTGATAATCTTCAATCTGACTCCTTTAGATTTTGAAGATACTTTTGTTTCTAAGAATCACTCTTGTCTTTACAGTGTTCTCATGGATCAGGAATGTAAAAAACAATTTGCTGTCCTCTTCACTAAGGTAAATTTGCCCAGATATTTGACTTTTTTTCTTTTACGTAATTGATACCGGAAAATGAATGAAAACTTGATATTAGAAATTAAATGTACATGTAAGTAACATATAAAAGAATATTGCAGAATTAAAAAGTGAATTGCTGTAAGTGAAATCAGTAAAATTCTTCTGAATAGGTATGGGATATATACAATGTATGTCATTTTTAAAAAAGCCAAAGTTTTGATGAAACTTTTAAATTTGTTTTTGAAAATGATAGAATTGATGTTTGACATACCTAAATGTAATTAATATTACAGGTTTTCCTTTTCCATGCTACGTTTTGATAAAAAAGTCATTGTTGATATAAACTGCATTACATTGTCATTCTTTGATCTTAAACTTGATTTAATCCTAAGCTACGTGTATAGGATCTTCAGTCTTGCCAAAAAAAGATCACAACGGCAAGAGGAGAAGTCTCTTGATATTTAAAAGGTCAGGGGTCAAGGTTATATGTCTGAAATTGTCCTTAAAAGATGTTCATATTTTGCTTTACCTCTGTTCTTGACAAGTCTCTTCTAATGTTAAGAAAATGGTCAATCTTCTGATTATTTGACAACTTACTATACATGGACCTCTTACATATGGTAAGTTATTTGTAACATGCTCCTTGGCAAAATCACCCAAAAAGTATGAGACCACAGTTCTTTTGATTTTCATGTTAGATAAATTCATTGTTCAACTATTTTAAAAAGAAAAAAAATTCTCCAGAAAAGCTCACTTTTAGTAGTTTTTATTTATAATTTAATTTGATTCTTATTCATGTATGCTAACACAAAAAAAACCCACATTTGACAAAAATTGTAAATACATGTACAAATTATTTATGGTTTTTTTTTTTGTGATGACGTCTATATTTTATATTGCTATACTCTCTATACATGTATTTTACGATTTTCAGCATTAAAGATGATTGATGACTTTGTCATGATTTCATATGCCTTCCACACTACAGGTTGCAATTTCTGTAACAATTCAAAATATCTTTGGAATACATGTACATGTACATGGCCATTTTGATGTCTATGAATTATTTTTGTATAACTTCAGCATTATGGACGTGTGATGCATGACTTTGCTCGAGACGATCACGATCATGAAGTTTGTGTTGCGTCCCTCACTGTACAAATTTTTACAGTACCAAGTCTGGTATGTCAACGTGAGAACATTGCAGCAGATTTCCTGCTCTCATCAATTCCATGGAAATCTTGCTATTCTGAAGGGAAAAAACATGTAGCCTCTGAATCACCTTTCCCCTTATAGCAATCACAAAAATCTAGCTTTCACATCCAGATTTTGGAGTCTTTTTCACCTCTTTTCGGGGCATGTTTTATTTACCGTAACTTGCTTCTACGCCAGTCATTAAATTCAATAACGGTAGAATATTGCTTCTTAATTTTGGTTCACAGTGCATGAATATAGAAGTCTTGGATTACATTTGCATGTTAATTAAAACGAAAATTAAAATTCACAATTCAAGCTAGTAACAAAACCCAATATAGAATTTTTTGTCAGGGAAGCCGTTTTCCTTCTATTTAATAGCTTACCGTTTCCATGGGATTTTGAGGCAGGATACACGACAGAAACTGTTCTTTGTAACAGATTGTTCAAACATGGTTTATTTTGTATTGTAGCACTATGCGATGCTAGTTAAGGACTTTGTGCAGGACGACCATTATCGCCCCGTTTCCATCACGTCCCATTCTGTTCAAATTTTCACAGTAGGAACTTTGGTACGTCCCCCCATTATTCCACGAGTGCAGACATTTTTTTCATCATTTTTGAGTCTTGAAGCACCTTGGGATTTAATTAGACTTGTTACATTCCCTGGAAAAAAACTCTGGAGTATATAAAAAAAACAGACATGTATTTACTGACAAAAAGTATGAGAATACTGCAGTTTATCTCAAATGTGCACAATAACATATTTCTGCGATTCAATATTTGGCTTTTTTCAAAAAGTTTCACTTGATTGCAGCCATGGAATTTTTATCAAAATTGACATGGATGTACTTACATGTATTTATAATATTAAAAAAACCCAATGAAATTAACATAATTACATGGCAGAATAAAGCTACTGCAATATTTTCACTTCCAACATTTTCTGCAACTAAAGTATTATTTCAAAGTTTTCATTTCATTAATTCATTGAAGCACGTTTTAATTTTTAGGGGGAAAAAATCCTCAAAATCTTGTGTCAGTCACCTAAAATGCTTTAGTTACGGACAGGTACATGCATGTGTGTTTACAATACCCAGAGTTTTGAGATTTTAAGAGAGGGAATAAAAGTTACAATTTTTCCCCTGTTTCGTATTGTGTTATTTGTGTTTTAGCACTACCGGAATTTGATTTGGAACTTTACGCGGGATGACCATTTCCGTCCTGTTTCAATCACCTATCTTTCCATACAAGTATTTGCCGTGGGAACATTGGTATGGTTAAAAATAACCCTGTATAATATATGGGTCTGCTTCCTTACCAATAGGCTTAGGGACTCTGGATCTAAAATCAGAAACCTAAAAATTTAAAATCTAATTATGAAAAACCCAAAAATTCTATATTAAAAAAACCTTATCTTCAACTAAAGGCTTTGGAACTAAGAATCTAAGAACTGAAATTTAACCTAAAACACATTTTAATATGAAAGAACCCTGTCTCATTAAAAATCACAAAGTATACATCTGACTTGATTATATCTGCTTTTTGTTGGGTACTTGGGAATGAAAATGAAAAAAGATACTAGGAGTCGTTAACTGCTGAAATATTCAACTATTGTTAAGGATTTCTACATGCATTCTTGGAGCCTCTATTTATTTAATGCTTCTCATGGCCCCTTTTAATGCATTCTCATGGCTCCTTTTAATGCATTCTCAGGGCCCATTTTAATGCATTCTCATGGCTCCTTTTAATGCATTCTCAGGGCCCCTTTTAATGCATTCTCAGGGCCCTTTTTACTAATTTTTAATGCTGCTGGTCCAAGAAAGATGCTTTTCCCTCCAATATTATATTACCATTTTATCACATGATACTCCCTAAATTCAATTTCACAATGATGTGGTTGTTTAGATATTACACATGCAATACCACTGTAGAAATTTCATAGTAAACTTGATCTTGCCTTTAAAATTGATCATAGTATTGCCATCAGTATATGGTGGCACAGTTTTTGAATAAAGAAAAGTTGAAAATTCCCAATTTGAATGTTATCCGTTACAGAGTATATCATGTGATAAAAAGAATCTCAATTGATTAATTTCATTTCACAAAGTATTTATGAAACAAGTGTGGTATACAAAAAAAATCCCTTTATCGTAAGCTTTGCAGGGATTCAAAATCATGACTTGTTTCATCCATACTGTATGAAATAGAAAATCTTTTGAGATTATCTGTACATACACTAACTTGGTGACATGACCATGAATTTACTATGCAGACAAACCTAGTGCTAATAATATCATGAAAAATGCTGTACACTTAAGGTTACTGTGCCGATATCATTAGTGCTTCGTATCACTACTGAAAAGCTCTTCTGCGAGATTCTGCATTATTCCAAATTAATATCCCGATTTCTTGCCTACTTTGGATATGATATGCTAAAAAAAGATAGAAAGAATATAGATATGCATGAATAGAGATTCGGTATTATTTTTGAAAACAAATTTGCCTTCAAAACTCCTATATTCATTGTTTATGCTGATTCCGCAAGCTAGGTTTGACTGACATTTTATGCGCTTACATAATCACATACACATATATTATTTCACTATCATGTTACTATTGGAATGTGAAAGTAAATTCAGCCTCGAACTATTATATACATGTATATTGCTTTCACATTGAAATAAGATTTCTTGGATTAAATCTTCAATGGATTTACATGTATATTAGAACTTGACATAAACTTTTTGAAATTTACTTTTATGTAGATGATAATTTTGTAAAACCTGAAAAGTATTCTATACAGAAAATATTTCTTATGCTTCTTTAAAATTGATTGGATGTACATGTATGTAAATTTGTAATATAACGTTAACGTAATTTGTTTGTAGGCTCGGATGTTGGTTATGGAACATGATCTCCTGAACATAATTATGACAGCATTCTTAGAGGCATGTGAAGAAAAGAAAAACAGTAAGTTAGCATGTCATTATGACAGAAATTTTTAGGGATGCAAAGAAAAGAGAAATTATTGTTGTTCCTTTTTATTTCATTAAATTATGTACATTTTACATGTATATTCGCAAATTGAAGAACTTCGTGAATATTGTGAAAATAAAATGCTTGTGAATAAGAGAAGGTTTACAGTATTTAATAATGCTAAACTTTGAAATATTTCATGGAATAATTACTTCTTTGCTGTAAAATTGAAACTGAACTAAGCTTAAACTTGAAATTATTTCATACAAAATTTGAAATGAAGTTGTGCTTTAACTTTTACAGATGAAGGAAAATTGGCCTTTGATAGGTCAGAGAAAAGTCCAACCTTCAAACGAGCATGTTTCATGCTTTATGATTTGAAGTAAGTATTGTTTGTCCTGTGTAAGCAAAAAAATTAAGATGTTCAATTTTGTTTACCGTATCTTCTAATTCTTGTCCATATATAAAAATGTTCGATTAAGGACAGTTCATTTCTTCAGCTGAAATGTCTTGATAGATCAATTTGATCTCACTTGAACTTAACAAGTGCAGAAAATAGTATACATGTAAACATTTACAGAAAATTCATGTTCATGTACCTTACATCAAATTTGTTTTCAAACTTTTGAAGATGAGGTGTAATATGAAGTAATAAGTATTAATGAATGTTACAGATATGCCTTAATCTGCAAGCCCTCACCAGAGGATTGGTGTGATAAACTCAGGGAAAACTTTCTACGTGGCCTCAAGTCCTTTCTACACCTTCTAAAAATGATGCAGGTAAGCTTTAACATGTGATAAACACAGGGAAAACTTTCTATGTGGCCTCGAGGCCTTTACTACACCTTCTAAAAATGATGCAGGTAAGCTTTAACATGTGATAAACTCAGGGAAAACTTTATATGGGCCTCAAGTTCTTTCTACACCTTCTAAAAATGATGCAGGTAAGCTTTAGCATGTCAAAATGTTCTGTGTGGCTTACATGTAAGTCCTTTACAAATGCAGGTAAAGCTTTAATGTGTGATTAACTTGGGGAAAACTTTCTACGTGGCCTCAAGTCCTTTCTACACCTTCTAAAAATGATGAAGGTTAGCTTTAACATGTGATAAACTCAGTGAAAACTTTCTATGTGGCCTCAAGTCCTTTCTACACCTTCTAAAAATGATGCAGGTTAGCTTTAACATGTGTAAACTCAGAGAAAACTTTCTATATAAGAGGCCTCGTATCCTTTCAACACTTTGGAAGGATTTAAATGAGAATGGAGATAGAAGATGGACTTTTGGGAAATTTGTTTCTGGTCTAAGGTCTATTGAATGTCTTGGGTCTTTTCTACACCTTCATGGAGTTATGTATGACGTTTTAGCTTGAGATAAACTCGGGACAAAGTTTTCTGTGATTCCTGAACTCCTTTTTATGCTCACTGAAGACAATGTGTGTGAGCTTTAACATGTGAAAAACTCTCATATACATGTACTTCCCAAACACTATCTAAAAATGTCAGGTGAATTCTTATATGATGAATCTTGAAAAACTTTCTACATGTATGACTTAACATGTATCAAATCATTAAATGATCAGGAATTATTGCCAATTTTGCTTATTTCTGATTGGTGGAGATGCTGTTTGATAGAGTGTACCTCAGAGTGAGTTGACTGCTAACGCTCCAAAGCGGTCTATTTGGGATGAGCGTGTGTGACCAGCGCATGCGTTGATTTTTGTAGTGTTACGTCTTTGACGTATCATTACAATGCAAATGTTAATAAAATCCTGATAATTTAATAAAGCAGTTGCATGTATTGACTTTTGATTTCGGTCTACTCTTGACTATACAGACCTGGTCAGGCATTGGTTAACCTCAGCCTTCGGCCTCGGTCAACCAATACCTGACCAGGTCTGTGTAGTCACAAGTAGACCTCGTCAAAAGTCAATAATTGTATAATAATGCGGGCAAATAATGCCGATAACCAATAACATATGATTAGCTCTTAGAAATAAATGTAAAATATCAGAAAATACATGTACTTATTATTTCCACTAGAATACAAATGTCCATGTCCACATATTTCAGGGTATGGATTCTGTGATACGACAGACAGGGATGCATCTAGAATACGAACCAGAGTGGGAGGGTGCCTTTAACCTACAGCTCAAACAGGATGATGTCATAGCAGAATTCCTGGAATGGTGTGGAACAGATGTAAGCTTAATATACCTATAACAAACAAAAAAAACTATCAAATAATTCAAGTTTACCTAACATAATCTGTTTAGAATTTTTTTTCCTTTTAAATGCTTTCAGAATTAAGAAGTTAATCCCCATGTGTGATTATTTACTAAAGTTACAAAGAAATCAGACCCTCATGGTTTGGGTCTACATTTTGACCATGACTCAACTTGCCTCATCGTGGAAGAAGTGACTTCTTGACACTTCGATTGAATTACCATGTTAGAGATCACAACCTAGGGTCTGGATTATAATTTCATTTAATTTATAAGGTGGATTGTATGGAATTAATGTTTTGTTTGATCATCTCCAGTGTGAGATGTTGATTGAAACATGCAATATTACATGAGAAATATATGACATACAGTACATGTACATGTATACTGGAAATTTAAAATTATGTGTAGAGTGATAATAAAATATGTTTGATAATTTTCAGCGTGAGGTGTTGATTGAAGCATACAAGATCACGTTAGAGTTATTACTTCAGTGTAAGGACAAGCCAGCCACTGTCAAAAGGGAGGACAAAACAGGTAATTCTCATGGCATTGTATTTAGTGGTTTGTTGTATTCTCAGCACAGTAGAATGTGCAAAAGGTATGAAATATGACATTTGGAAATGAGTTTAACATTTATTTTTTCCGACATTCTGTTTAGCTAAACTCCAATCAGGAAAAGCAAAATTACTCTCGTACATTTTTAGCTCACCTCGACGAAGTTGAGTGAGCTTATGCTATAACCCCATGCGTCCGCGTCCGCGTCCTCGTCCGCGTCCGCGTCCGGTTAAGAAGTTTGGGGTAGCTCAGTATCTGACAAAGTACTAATGCTACAGTAACCAAACTTGCACAAGTGATTCATCTTTGGATGCTGAGGTGAACCCATGCATTGGATGCAGCATCTGACCTACATTTTCCGCTTGAGTGACTTGGTTAAGAAGTTTGGGGTAGCTCAGTATCTGACAAAGTACTAATGCTACAGTAACCAAACTGGCACAAGTGATTCATCTTTGGATGCTGAGGTGAACCCATGCATTGTATGCAGCATCTGACCCACATTTTCCGCTTGAGTGACTTGGTTAAGAAGTTTGGGGTAGCTCAGTATCTGACAAAGTACTGATGCTACAGTAACCAAACTTGCACAAGTGATTCATCTTTGGATGCTGAAGTGAACCCATGCATCGGATGCAGCATCTGACCTACATTTTCCGCTTGAGTGACTTGGTTAAGAAGCTTGGGGTAGCTCAATATCTGACAAAGTACTGATGCTACAGTAACCAAACTTGCACAAGTGATTCATCTTTGGATGCTGAGGTGAACCCATGCATCGGATGCAGCATCTGACCTACATTTTCCGCTTGAGTGATTTGGATAAGAAGTTTGGGGTAGCTCAGTATCTGACAAAGTACTAATGCTACAGTAACCAAACTTGCACAAGTGATTCATCTTTGGATGCCGAGATGGACCCATGCATCGGATGCAGCATCTGACCTACTTTTTCCACTTGAGTGATTTCGCTTTTAAAAGCCAATATTGAGCAAAGTATAAGTGCTACATGTACCAAACTTGCATATTGGATGTATCTTTGATCAAACTTTCATAAAATGACCTTGACCTACTTTTTCCGCTTGAGTGATTTTGCCTTTAAAAGCCAATATTGAGCAAAGTATAAGTGCTAGATGTTCCAAACTTGCATATTAGATGTATCTTTGATCAAACTTTCATAAAATGACCTCGACCTACTTTTTCCGCTTGAGTGATTTTGCCTTTAAAAGCCACTATTGAGCAAAGTATAAGTGATAGATGTACCAAACTTGCATATTGGATATATCTTTGATCAATCTTTCATAAAATGACCTTGACCTACTTTTTCCGCTTGAGTGATTTTGCCTTTAAAAGCCAATATTGAGCAAAGTATAAGTGCTAGATGTTCCAAACTTGCATATTAGATGTATCTTTGATCAAACTTTCATAAAATGACCTCGACCTACTTTTTCCGCTTGAGTGATTTTGCCTTTAAAAGCCAATATTGAGCAAAGTATAAGTGATACATGTACCAAACTTGCATATTGGATATATCTTTGATCAATCTTTCATAAAATGACCTTGACCTACTTTTTCCGCTTGAGTGATTTTGCTCTATAAAGCCAATATTGAGCAAAGTATAACTGCTAGATGTTCCAAACTTGCATATTAGATGTATCTTTGATCAAACTTTCATAAAATGACCTCGACCTACTTTTTCTGCTTGAGTGGTTTTGCCTTTAAAAGCCAATATACATGTACTAAGAAATATGTTTGAATTGAATTTTGCTGTCACGAGGTGAGCTTCGTAATCTGTGATTACCTATGTTTATTCAGACCCAAAATTCTAGCCAAATTTAGCCAAATATGTGCGATAAGATTTAAAATTTACGAAGTACATTGTACATTTGCATCCATTCTCATGTACAATGTAGCAACCCATGGTCCTGATAATATGGTCCTTTAATATGAACTGAATGGATGCAGTATGAATAATTACACAGCTTTGGCGTCAAATTTCGTAAATCTTGGGAATTTATGAACTGTCAAAGGAGCTGATACTAGTGTACATGCATATTTGAGTAAGATATTTTTCATGGCTTTATTTTCTATTGACAGTCCATGGACAGAAAGCTAGATGTCTGAAGTATGATGTATCCACACAGCCCGTCTCGATACATCTTCCCCTATCTCGGTTCTTAGCAGGTAATGGATATTTCAGAATATCTCACTTCATTTCTCATCAAAATGAGCTTAGTCTACATGTGCAAGAAGTCAGACTTTGATATTTTAGCTACTGTCCTGTTCACTAAATCCAGAGCACCATGTTTTGATGATTTATTTTGTCGTCTGAAGAATTTTGCTATAAATTATTGTTTCTGAGAATTGGCCTCCTTTAGCATGTTTAGTCGTAACTGGAAATTAATTTCAACTTACCCTATCAGCTGCCATCAAACCACAATATGAAAAATAAAATGTCTACGGGAAATTCCCATGTTAATTTCAAGCCGCCACTACATGTATATTGTTATCCTCGTCATAAATAGTAAACAGTGATGACAAAGCCTCCTACGTTACACATTTTCAGCGATTTTACTATAGAAAATCCCTGTAGACTTTTTATTTTCCGTCCTATTTCTAACTTAACTGATGCACAGCCAAAACAATGGTATTTTCTGTTACGACTAAAGGAGTACTATGAAATTGATATCTTTTTGGAAGATGACATTATCATATTTAAGAGATAACCGGGAAAACAGGGTGCTCTGGAATTAGTGAACAGGACAGTAATAGATCTTGTGATATTGAATAAAAGGTTTTGTAATGGATGCCAGTAAAACCAGAATCCATTTAGCATGATTGTTGTTTAGTTTACTTGAGAGAATCATATTTTAGTGGAGCCATTTTAGCACAAGAGAGCAGATTGAAGACTACTCTGACTTTTACAGGATATTGTATTTTTGTACATGTACATCTATTTGTATTGAGTCGAGCATGTAACAGTAAAAATGCATGTACACAGCCAATTGTGCCTCATATGAAATTCATGTGAAGTTTACATGAACTTTACATAAAAGTTCACATGAGATTTATGTGAAACGAGCATGAACATGAAATTTACATGAATTTTATGCGAAGATTCTGACATGAAGTTTATGCGAGTTCAATTTCACATGAAGGTCACAAAGAAAAAGTCATGTAAAATTCATGTGAAGAAAATTTATGTGAAATTCATGTTAAATGTTTTTCACATAAATCTCATGTGAAATTTAAATGAACTTCATATGAACTTTCATGTGAAATTTACATGATGCACATTTCATATGAATTTCATGTGAGGCACAATTGACTGTGTATATAGTGCATGTCCTTTCCATCTATTACATGTAAATTCACCACATCTGTTGCTCAGAAATAGCCAAGGATATGTGTACGAGCTTGTTAACTTAGTTGAAGCACCTACTGATAATACTTCCAGTTTTCACTAGAATATGGTCGTGCAGAATTTGTTCATGTGTATATACATGTATGTACATGAACATACATGTACTAGTATACTAAAATGATATTTTTGTCATTTCAGGTCTGTATGTATATATGGAGAAGTTCGGATTGTCTTTCAACTGCGATGCACTCCAGTCACAGGTAAAAATAATTGATTTGTATACTGCTTGAAGAAGACTATATATATTATGTATGATTGATTTGTATACTGCTTGAAGAAGACTATATATATTATGTATGATAAAGAACCTTTCTGGATCCCAAAAATGATGATTTCTAGAAGTTGCATAAAAACTCTGAATTGTATATTGTCATAACAGGGTAAAGTTTTTATGTAGTGTCCATTTCTGATGCAAATATAGCCAAAGATTAAGTTCTACATCTATTTTTAGTTCAAGATTAAACCTAAACTACATTTTTTGTCAAATTGGCTAGAGAAGCCATGTTTTCAACAAAGTCCATTTTTTTCTCTCAAAAAGTAAGGTAATATTTCCTTTCACTCATATTTTGCTTTCCTATGGTTTCTTTAAGTTGATCTGAACAAACCAGTCAAATCTCAAAACAACAGAGACTTTAAGTTTGATTTACATGTGTGTAACCGTATTGTGTATACATTTTTGTACTTGTTAAATCTTGTATTTTTGATAAGAGATTATTGTTATGTAGGCGGTGGATCCAGTGGAGTTGATGGAGCCACCACTCAGGGTACAGGTGATGATAGCTCAAACACAAGCTGGCATGTGGAGGAGAAACGGCTACGCCTTGCTCAACCAGGTAAGTAATGTGGAATAGTGGAGAGAGAATGGTGGGATGGGGGGGGGGACAGGTGATGATAACTCAAACACAAGCTGGCATGTGGAGGAGAAATGGCTATGCCTTGCTCAACCAGGTAAGCAATGTGGTGGAAAAGTGGAGAGAGAATGGTGGGAATGGGGGAGTTGGGGTGGGGGACAGGTGATGATAACTCAAACACAAGCTGGTATGTGGAGGAGAAACGGCTATGCCTTGCTCAACCAGATAAGCAATGTGGTAAGAACCAGGTAAGAAATGTGGAAAAAGTGGAGGGGGAGGGTGGAAAGGGGTGATTATAGCTCAAATACAAGCCGGCATGTGGAGGAGAAACGGGGACGCCTTGCTCAACCAGGTAAGTAATATGATATAGCTGAGGGGGGGGAGAGAGAGAGGGTGGTAAGGTGATGATAGCTCAATAACAAGCTGGTATATGGAAATGAACAACTGAAAATGAGAAAATAAAAAGCTTATGGATATATTTTGTACTGATTGCAGTGTTTTTGTTATCGATGAATTTTTATTATAATCCTCTCTGTTATTTTCAGATATTCTTTTACCACAATGTGAAGTGCCGTAGGGAGATGTTTGACAAAGATATTGTCATGCTTCAGGTAATTTTTTACACTTCATTAAGTTTGTTAATTAGTGAAGGAATATCTGAAGATTTTCTTAATTGATCTTCAGTTAAAATCACAAATATTAATTTTATGGAGGAAAACCAGTTTACATTACATAGCCAAAATTTCTCATACATGTACATGTATTTATGCATATATTTTTAACAGATTTGTGCAGCTGTGATAGATAGTAACGAGTTCTTGATTCATCTCCTCAACAAGTTCAACCTCCTCTCTTGGGTCAAGTACGTCTTACCTTGTCTGCAAAGTCAAGTAGTTAGACATTTCCTCATGTACAAAGTCAGTCTTTATCCTATGGATAAGATATTGCTGGATAATTGATATGCAACTCATAAAATAACAAACGTGACTCAAAATGTTGCTCAAAATGGGCTCCTAACTGTATGTTTATCTTCAATTGTACTAATAATACAAAATACACATATACATTTAGATATTTTAACAGTCAACAAATTGGTGTCCCAACCTTCAACGTTCAATGTCGATACAGAGCAATATGTTGACTGTTTTTATTCCGTCATATTGAAATAAAAAGACATAATGTTAGATATTTTAGTTTCAGTTTATGTTCTATTTTAGAGTGGAGTATGATACACCATCAGGACAAGACGACTTGGTACGACAAACCATCACGTTAGCCGAGGAATTCCTCAATCTACTGATCATTCTTATAGGTGAGTAAGGAAACTATTAAACACTTAATGGATGTACATGTACATGTATATGTTACTGTCACGGCACAAAAATTAGTGTAGATACATGTATTTTCCTTTACTTGTAGATAAAAAAAGAAAAAATCAATACATGTATCATGTTCAAGGTCAAACTTAGAGCAGACACTTTCAAAAATATGTGCATGACAAATTTCATTTTAAGACCTGCATATTTAACTGAAACACATGCATGTAAATGTGCCAAAAAATAAGTGTTTTTGATAGCTCACCTGAGCAAAGCTCTTTTGGGCTATTGTCATAGCATGCAGTTGGGTATCCAATGTCGTTGTAAGAAATTGTCATTGTCATCTGTCGTAGTCTTTTCACATTTTCGACTTCTTGTCTGGAACCTCAAAATTCTTTGAAATCATTTTGGAAACCACTGGAATTGTTTTTTTAAAAGGGGGGGAGGGGGGGAAGTAATACTGGAAAAACAATGTTACGTACTGATTTACCTGTAAATGTGTATTGTTTTATTACAGGTGAGAGATATGTACCTGGTATAGGTCAGGTAACCAATCAGGATGTTGTCAAAAGGGAGATAATCCATCAGCTCTGTATATCACCTATGGCTCACAGTGAGCTATCAAAAGGACTGCCGGAGGATGTAAGTATAATCATGTACTTGTTATAGTGAATGATGTTATAAAAATCTTCATGTACATGTACATGTTGGAGCCTGTATTTACATGTAGGTGAATGTTAGCTAACATAACGATAGATGAATAGAATCTTTCACCAATCGTTGATAAGTACAAGGAAATTCAGATTGAGTGTTTTATAAGGTTGCTTGTACATGTTCCATGACAAAGGTCGCCAAGGTGTGAATAATTGTTAATCCTGAGTATGAGTGAAATCTTGTGATTGATTCTTTTTGCTACCACTGTCTAAAACCATTAAAAATATGTAGAGATGTTTTTACTTCTCATTTATGATATCACAATAGACAATTTTCACATTAACACAGTAGACTTGAAGTTTAGACACTCCAAGACCCGACATCACAACATTTGACATTATTTCTTACCTTGACGTCGAAACAGATCTGTGACGTCATAATGAAAAATAACGTCAAAAGTTGTGATGTCGTATCTTGGAGTGTCTAAAATACAAGTCTAGCGGTAATGTGGATATGGTCTATTGATCACTTATACATGTATGTGGGCCATAGCTGCTCTACATATATAATTTCCTACATTTGTCTTATGCTTTTTTGAGTTTATAGGTACCAGTATAATTATGACTTGTCCTTTTCCTCTTTCAGAGTAATCATGAGACTGGTATAGAATCTGTGATAAATGAGGTGGCAGAATTCAGGTATGTGCTCATATACCCTTTTGTCAGTTTGATGTACATGTATTTAAAGGAAATTCATGTATTCTTTTTGCCTATGCATGTACTAGTTAAAAAAACATATCACTGTAATTCCTAACAAGTCAATGAAAAGAATAAAAGTTTCAATCTTGGGCATGATTACTCAAGTAAGATTATGATTCTGAAAAAAAAGATTTTAATGTGTCCTTGTTTAAGTTGACTTTGTTTACATAGTTACCATAGTAACCATTTTCTTTTACAGGAAGCCTGTTTCCTCCACGTCAGCCTCAGTAGGAAAGTTTGAGCTGAGTACAGACAAGTACAAAGAATTCAACCCATTCTTCTATCATTATAGTAGATCTGAACAGTCTAAGGTAATCTATTACAGCACTGAAAGTTACTTTTTTGGTACTTTGAAAATTGACCTTTTCCGAACACGGGAAAAATTTGAGAAATTCCATGACACCACAATGCAGTTTTGATGTTTGACTGAGCTTCGAAGCTTGTTTGTCTGAGGTAAAAGCATTGTGACGTCACGTAATTTTTGATATTGTTTCCCGCAATTTGAAGGGTCAATTACGTTTAAGTCACCAAACATTTATTGTAACAAATTAATATCCCTCGCTGTAAATCAAAAACAGAGCAGGTACATAATATGGCCGAATTACCGAAGAAAATTGCTCATTTTGAGCTTTGAAATAGGATGTATAATTTTAGCAAAAATCTTATTTGTATCTTTCATAGGCAGAGGAAGCCCAGCTAAAGAGGAAAAAGGAAGAAACTCCTCCAAATCAAGGTACATGTATGTATAGTGTGTCAGATAAAAAAAATTACCTGCAACATCTATGTTGTACATGCTTGAGGGGAAAAAAATCGCTCATTCAAATATACTGCCATCCATAAATAACTGTACAAGCAAGGAAATTATCAGTCATCCCAATTTTTCTATCATGAACTTGAAAGATTCATAATAATTGGCTTCACGTACATATAATTCAAAATTATGAATTGTGACAACATAAATGTAAATACTAGTAGAAACTTTTTCATCAGCACATTTTTTCTTCAAAAATGGTCATTTTTTATATAAAAAAGAGTAAAAAGTAAAGAAATGTAAATACATGTATTTGGTTAAAATTTGTTACAAGTGATTTCTATATGTATACATGTATCAATAAACAGTCAATAAGTCTCTCCACAAGTTTTAATATATTGAAAAAATAACAAACGCCAAATTAAAACTCAACCGGCAAAACTCCTGATGATACCAATGAAACCGGTTGAGTTTTAATCGGCGTTTGTTATTTTTTCAATGTATACATGTATACCATGAAAATGATTGATTTAGATTTAATTTTGATATCATAAACACATATATATGTTTCTCAACAAGAGAGCAAACTAATATTTCTTCATATCATTTCAGCATTACCTCCCCCTGTGCCTCCGTTATTTACGTCTCTGTTTCATCCAATCGTAAACCTCCTACAGTCTGACATCATGCTGGTCATCATGCACCTCATCCTCCAACGTAGTGTGGCCGCAAGGTCAAGGTCATGGTCAGAAGCTCAGCTTGACCGAGTGTTACACCTGATTGGACTAGCGTTACACGAACAAAAAACGGCAGTCATGTCGGGGAATCCTACATTTGACTTTATAAGTAAAGCAGTTAGAGGTAAAGTATTTACTTGATCTTAATTTCACCTCTGCTGAAGAAATGTTTTTAATTTTTCATGAGATGAAGAGAAATTCTTAATTTTAAATTGTTGATCAAATAACGTTTAATGAAAAATAAGCCTAAGGCTCAAGAGTTTGATAATTTTGATTTTTTTAAGGCACCTTCTACATGAAAGAAAGCTATTTTGGGGTCAGAGTTTGAATTTTTTCCCCCCATTTCATTCAAGTTGGAAAAAATTCATTGTATACTTTCTTTTATTTTGAGTAAACTTGTACTTACATGTAATTCTGCAATAATGTTGCCATGCTCATTTCATAAAATTGTTCTTCTATCAAAAGAGATGATAATGATTAAGAACACGATTGTATTGTAGGTGATAGAAATTTAGTGGTATTACTTGAGTCGCTAGTGTCAGATCACAACAATATTTCTCATGACTCGACTAAGGATTTACTCACCTGGGTTCTCAAGGTATGTGTTACTCTGTATTGTACCTTTACATCATTCTCACAAACTTTTCGAAGTATTTGGAAGAAGAGGGGTGATCCCCTACACCGAGGATTACTTCAAGGGGGAAATTTGACAAATACCAATTTTCATATTACTTTCCGTGTCTTTCTGAAAAATTCAAGGGATTTTTTGGTAATATACATCCTAATATGTCAGTTGATAACACATGATTGGTGCATGGATGAGTTTGCAAATATGGCACTTGTACTTGTTCATTTGTGAAAATTCTGTAACTGTAGGTGACACTGACATTACATGTATTTTGAAGAACAGATGTATATTGTTGTGTATCAGCAAATTGCATTCAACTGCATGTACATGTATAATTATCAAAATTTTCTGGGGAAAATTCCAAACCTCTCTTTCTTCATGTCATGGAAAATAAGTTGAAGTCCATGAAAGTGCATTTAATGCTATAATAAATTGTATCAAGTTTCTTTAAAAAAAGCTACTAGGCCTTTTGATATTAACACATGTATCAATTTAATGAAGATTTTTGGTTGTTTTAATTACTTCATGCATATGTGAATTCTTTTACTTTCTGTGCATTGTAGTTATTTGTTGAGGTCAGGAAGATGACCAATGCCTCAAGCTCCATGGAAACCTTGGACCAGATTTCCATGGCAACCAAACAAGAAAGTGAGAAAGCCAAGAAAAAGAAGGCGAGACTGGCTGCCAAGCGACGAGAAAAAATCATGGCTCAGATCTCAAACATGCAGAAAAACTTTATCAAGGACAATGCTGAATTGTTTGAGAGTACTGATTCTGAGACGAACTTGGTACATGCGTCCTCAGATATGGACGTGAGGTAAGAGGGAGATGACTGTATTAGGGGAAGGGAGAGAACTTAATTTTGTGCAATAAAATTTTAGTCGAAACAAGGCAATTAAGGCAAATAGTCATATTTGCGTAATCCTTAATTAGCGTAATTGACTTACTTTCAATTATAATCTACATGTAATTATATACTATATGAGAAAAACAATTTAATGAAATTTTGAATTAGCACATTCTTAACAACTCCAACTGTGCAAAAATAAGTACACTTGCAGTATCAGATTCTTCAAATATATTTTGCAGTTCTGTTTAGTAAGTGTATTTTCATAAAGCATCAGTATTTCAGTAAATGTTCATCATAACAATACATGTATGTTATATGCTTGCATCTTATAATAACTTGGCCTCAAATTTTCAGCAGTACTAGCAATAGAATATCAAAATTTTATTTTAGACTGTCTGTTAATTCTTTGTTCTTTATTAATTTATAGAATGACAAAGATTTACATCTCAGATTGATGTAAATTGAAACTTTGCATTTTAAATTTCACATATTATACATGTACTTGTACTTTAAAAATCTGATGTCAGACTCTCTTTATTATTTCAGCGAAGAACAAAGCATAGAGTTTCCTGTGTCTGTAGGGAGACATAAAAACCCCTCCATTAGTTTTGGTATCACCAAGGCAACGTGTATACTGTGTCAAGAACAACAAGATGTCACTACGGCAGGAAGGTGTATGGTTCTGGCCGGATTTGTTCAGAGGTATTTTTATCTGATATCAGAGCATCTACAATTTTATAAGGGAAACATATTTAGGGGTACATTATTTAGATCTACTTCTATGTGGCCAACAGGGATTAGGGGATTAGACATAAGACTTTCACGTTAATCATTTACTTCAATAGTTATTACATGTAATTTCATAATGCCTCACATAAACATGTACATGTACATGTAATTATACAATATCTTTTTTGATAGTTATTCAGTCAGACACCAGGCATCACTAAATTTGGCGATATTTTCATAATGACTTCATAATAGAAAATATGGCTAAGCATCTGGATGCATCGTACGAAGTGAAGAAAATGACAAATGATGTGATGTCCCGTGTCTATATGTATATAAATGTAGAACAGTTGCAACTCTTCACTAGAAAATGGACTATGAAGTGAGTTTATTTCAATAATAGAATTAAATTTTATATAAAAAAACAATGCACATTTAGATGAACCATTTTATAAATTGCAGGTCTACTGTGATGTCACAGTGTCGGAGCAGAGTAATGACAGACGGAGAGAATCATGACCCACTACTATCTCCAGCAGATCTTAACACGGGCGTGTTCACAAGCTCCTGTGGTCATACCATGCACTCAGATTGTTGGCAAAGGTTGGTACATGACTATGATTATAGTGAAAAAGATCAGGATTGTAAACCTTAAAAGACCCTTATTCTTGATAAATTTCATATTTACATTTACCAACATGTTTGCTTCTTTCTGCTAAGGTTCTGTAAATTTGAATATTTGGATATATATTTTTCATATGGGAAAATCTTGTTCTATAAAGCACTCTTGAAAGGTTAAGAGCAATTTCTTAAGTATTTCGACAGCAAATTTCACACTTTCTTACTTCGATAGATTCTTCGATGCAATATTAGCCAAGGAGAGGAGACGGCCAATCAGGATACGTGCTACACTCAGTTATAATATAGATCAGCTGGAGTTTCTATGTCCACTCTGTGAGAGTTTGAGCAATACTGTGATACCCTTAGTACCACCCATACATACGATAGTGGGTGAACGGTAAGTTCATGTATTTCCACCAATGCCTGGGCATGATTGTGTGAGTGAAAGGCTAGGAATCAATACATTCATGTGCATGTACTTATGAACATTTTCAAAATTCTGACCAATGCCTGGGCATGATTGTGTGATTGAAAGGCTAGGAATCAATACATTCATGTGCATGTACTTATGAACATTTTCAAAATTCTGACCTTTTTGAAAGAGAGAAAATACAGTATGTCTAACTGATATTCACTTTATGTTCCAAATTGACCTTTCTGAATTGCGGGATAAGAGTGCAAAATACCATGACGTCACAATGCTTTTACTTCGGACAAACAAGCTTCGAACCTCGGTCAAACATCGAAATTGCATTGTGACGTCATGGAATTTCTCAAATTTTTTCCGCGTTCGGAAGGGTCAGTTGTCCTGGATATGGATATACATGTACATGTAGGTATGGATATAATTTCATCACTAAACCCATTTCTTCACACTGCACATGTTATCTTTAGTGAATTCTTTGTCATCTGACATGTATATTCAAGAGGGTTTCAAACTGAGGAATTCTGTTTGAGAAATCTTGCAAAATGAGAAGTCTGGTTGAAATGAGATGAAATGTTTATTTTGAATTTCTGTATCACCTACATGTATATCATTCATATAAAATATATTATTTTCAGAGAAAAGAAAGAAGGTGATGTCAGTTTTAATGATTGGTTAGACGGTTTACACAAAACAGTTCAAAACTCAATTAAAGAAAGGGAGAAAGAAGCCAAGTCTAAAGAGTCTGGAGAAGGTAAGGCCATAAAAAGTTTATGTACATTTACATGAAGGTGTATATGAGATCCTAGGAGATGCCATAAATTATGTCTTTCTTAACAAGATTTAGATACAAGGTATCCGATGTACAATAGGGCATTTTTGCATGCATGGTAAGGTACTATAAACTATATATTTTCTGAAAGGTTATAATGCCCGCAGTTCAGAAATAATAATTTTAGGACCAGGGAAACAAAGGGGAATAACTGATGAAGCATATAAATTGTATATTTTCTCTATATAACATATGCAAAATAACAAAGTTGTACAAGAGTTTTTTCCCTTTGATTTTTAAGACCTGATAGTCTTATATTTGTACTCAGGGCATCATCACCTTTAAGAAAATATATAGTTTATAATACCTTACCAGGCATAAAATTTACCATACTTTACAATGGAGATGATTAAAACGCTATGTAAATTGACTCAATTGTACAATGGATACAGCTTAAGATTATTGTTATAATAGATAATTTCTCGGTCTACTGTATAAACATTATGATTGCAAGTAATTACATGTATGTACCAACGAAATAACTTCAATCTAATGAAGCATTTTACATGTATCTACCATTATATATTACATGTATATACACGATCATAATCATGCTATTGTTTTACAGATGATTCCTTTGTGTTCACTCCTTCCTCCATCTCGTCTATAACCAGAATGATGGCAGGAAACGTTGCTAAGAACTTTCATCTCCTCTGGCATTACGTCTATGATGATGCAAGGTATGTACATTGTACATGTACGGATAAGAATTTGCGAAGTCAGCCTTTCTTGTTTATTCTAAATTTGATATACAAGTATTATACCTGAAGTTCAATGCTACATGTATGTAAGAATTTCCCAAGTCAATTTCTCTTGTTTTAGGGGTTGTTCTTAATATGCAGAAGTCTCAAATGAATATTTGTCATTTGCTTACATGTCTGTAAGTCTTTGAGATTCAATCTTGGTTTTGATGTTTCAGGGGAGGTCACTTTTCTGAAAGTGTTCGTGATATGCTGAGAAAATTTGCAAAAGATGTATACTCAGTAAGTAACATGTCTACTACATTGATTTCTGCAAAATTTGTGAGATTACCAGAAATAGTATCACAAGCCCTGAAAACGGCAAAGGTAAATGAATATGTAGTTATAAACAAATGGTTATGAAATACATGTACATGTATATTCATTTTGAAGCAATATGAAATTACCTGCTTCTGATAGCAATTGAGAATTTTGAAACAAATTAAGAAAATATATGCTACAGCATACTATTGTCCATTTATTGTTTATATACATGTAAATGCATGTATAATGTATATTTATTTGACTGTTTGTCAGTTTGGCCTGGGTGTTCTAGCGGATGACGCTAATCAGAGGGTGCCTATAATGGCATGGAATACCTGCACCTATACAATACAAAATATCGGTAAGTTACATGTACATATACTTCTATGAATGATTGAAATTTAGTTTTTCAGAATTTCTGTTTCCATTAATAAATAAGAGAATTCCCATCTTTATATTGAAGATTTGCAAAAGCATGACTTGGCAAGTCTTGAACTAGAAATCTTTGTTACTCGGGTGGGATTTTCCCGTCCCTGTACAAGGAGGTAATAGATTCTATTAATTTTGTTTTTTATGTCTCCCGCGTTGCGAGGGCAATATATAAGGGATCAATCTGTCCAGCATTTGTCTGTCTATCCGTTTGTCAATCCATCTTGTATGGTAGTCACACTTAAACACATATGGATTAATTGATGTTCAATTGACTACCATTTTTAAAACATGCAGTCGATGGTCAAACATTTCAAGAATTATTACCTGATGGAGGGTTAAGGTCAAACATGAAACAGATGAAATACCTTTATTATTAAAAGGAAAATCAAACCAAAAAGAATTATCTTGTACTTTATGGGTTTCATCCTTCCAGACATGTCGTTAAAAACAAAAACATTTATTTTTCAGAGCAATTACTGAGATTAGAGAACAAGCCTTTGTTTGGAGTTTTACCGGCCCGGACATTAGACTGTATCAACGCTCTAGTCAAGTTTGCTGCCGTGTCGGGTCAGATCACTCCAGTTGATGTGATGAAGAAGCACTGTCTGCGATTATTGTCAGGTAAAAAAAAAAAATTAGTAAATTCAAAATGTGTTAAAGTTCAAGATGAATTATTTAGTAAACAAATTTTACATGTACTATGATTTCACGTAGTTTTCCTTGAATTTGGATTGAAAGGTTGATAAAATTAATCAGTATGACATAGATCTTGGAGTTTGACCTTCTTTGAAAAAGCTTTCACCTTGGCCATAACTTTTTGAATAGTATATGTAAGTGATAGGGCTTTCTTACCTGTATTGTGTATATGCATTTCTTGTAGCAAGTCCATTCTGTTGGTACATATACCAAAATTTTCACATCATAACCTTGTTGACTTATAGAGAAATAGTGTTTATACTGACGAAAGATGCGGATGGAGGCATACTTGTTCTCAAACTTGTCTTGTTACATTATATGTACCTGAACTTTTCAACCACTATCGTTACGATCCTTAATTACATGTGTTTTATTCCAGCATTATTCCCTGAGGGTCACGGCAAACAGAGGGATCCACTCTCTATATTAGACATTGACATGTTTTCGTTACTAACGTCATTATCAATGTGTTTACCGTCACTCTACTTGGAAAGTCAGAGCTCGACATTTTCTTCACTGCCGTTCGGAGGACTAAAGGAAAAGCATGTGATACATTTAACGATGGCAATACATGTGTTACAGATCATGCTGTCTTGGGATTATTTCTCGGATTCAGGTAAAACTTGTTTTAAAAGAAAGGCAAAAATATTTTGATTGAGCAAATTCTACTGGCTTGTCTCAACGAATTGATATTTCATGCAAATCAAAAAAGATTTTAGTATTTTTAACTGAAATAAGATTTTAGGAGATAGTTAAAAAAATCCTCACACCAACTTTGAAACTGCAAACTGGCTTTGTTCTTTTAAATATGATTACACTCATGGAAGAAACACGATATAAAAAGCATTTTAAAGAAAAAGAAAACATTTTACCGTGTAATATTGAAAATAAAAATAAAACTTTATTACATGTTCTCTACTGTTATAACGTAACAACAGGTTACATGGAGGTGGAACATGAAGAGGATGCTAGTCGCTTGCTCAAAATCTATGTCAGTGTTAGACAGAAAGCTGGGTAAGTACTAATAAATACTCGTATAACTGTCGATGAAATCCTTAAAATTTAGAGTGACTCAATAATGTGGTGTATGTTGAAAGAAGATATTTGGATGAATGGTTCTGAAATTAAGAAAAATTATAGGAGTTAAGTGACTAGGTGGAGCTGAACTTAATTTTAGGTTCTGTGAATGAGGATGTAAATGTATGATATTAAAGAAAATACTTTAGCATTCTTTACAAACTAATGTCACCTAGCCTATACTGTATATGTAGTATCATTCGCTGTGTACTAATATTTGCTACTTTCGCGGTCAGCCTCTTGCCATGAAAGTTTGTCTCAGTGAATGTAAATACCAAAGGCGTAACTCAAAAGAACCGGAGATTAATCTGCAAATCATTGTCCATACAAAAAGGTTTTCTTTTATTAAACCGCGAAAGAAAATACAGGGAAATCATTCTACTTATACAGTATTTGACTCTTCTATTGAACAGGTCAAATGAAATGTGTATCATTCTAATTCTGGTCAATCTACTATAACAAAACAAAAGTAGGATTTGTTCTTAAGTTTGTCTTGAATAAATTCCTGAAATCTCAAGACTTGACTATGTTTACCATCTTATTCAGATCACTGGGAGAATATTTTTATTGCAGCCTTGACAACAGTAGATTACCATCACCATGGCAACTAGCCCACTACATAAAGGAGGCGTGTCTACCATTTCTGAGATGTTCTACCATTCTGTATCACCATCTTACTGGTGTACCAGTACCGCCTTCATTTTATGGTATGAATATGTATTACTTTTATGTCCACTCTTTCCTCTTCCCTCCCTCATACTCAATTTGTTTTGTTTTACAAAGATGCTATACAATCTTTACAAAATGACGTACATTTACATTTATAGAATCTTTCAAATTACAAATAATCATTATGTGCATGTACCTAGCTGCATGGTCCATGCATCAGTTACGACTATGTTTTATACTTTGCATACATTGTATGTATCAGGAATAACCCTCCCTTTGCTATCTTTGTTTATGATGAAACCTGTTGATAGATTCTTTAAATCTTCCAAACCAAGTTGGTTTTATTTACTACAAATGTATTTCTTATGTTTTCTTTCATTCTGCACAATACCTGACCTATTAAATAGTAAAGTTTGTACATGTTATCTTAACAGACATTTGAAAATGAAAGTTGATTTGTTTATTTCAGAAACCATAGTAACCGACATTGATCCCTACTGTAGATACCTAGCGATACCCACAGAGCTTTCAAAACTATTTATAGGCCAAGGAGAAGTCATGGATACACTGTTTGACTTGTAAGTTTGTACATTGTCTTTTGAACACTCCATATGTACCTAGATGTACATGTAGGTTCTTAGAAAATCAACCAATATTTCTCCCATATTTACAGAGTTGGACATAAAAAGTGCAAAATGATAAATTTGTCATCCAAAGGGGTTAAATTGGATGGTAAGCTACATGCATTGTATGTGAAGTTAATTATAATGTTTCAAATGATTGGCATGTCATTTTGGATTAACACATGACAGAAATGCTCAAGAATTATTGTGCGACTTATTTTGGACATTTGTTAGACAGAGAGAGAAAGAAAATTAATCAATCACAAAAAAAGAAAAAAAATAATAATGTAAAACCCAAATTAGATTTGTAAAATTTGTTAACTTACTTTGATTCAGCTTTCAACTTCAGCTAATTAACAAATTTTACTGAATCAAAAATAAAACTTTCTTACCTGATAGTACATGCATGTGAGATACAGCAAATATTAAATAAATATTCCCTATTTTATGTCATAGATGGTGTAGCAGTCCGTTGGTGAAGGAGAGGTTCTCAGCCAGTAGTCAAACCCTGGTCAGGTATCCTCGACTAATCAACAAACTCATAGACCTACCTGACGATTATAGTGAACTCATCAACCAAGTCTCTACTTTTACGTATGTTATTAGTTTCTTTCTATGTGATAGAACTTTGACATATGCAATTTGATGTATTCTGGATGATAAAGAATGATTTATCAAATACCGTATAACTAGAAAGGGGTAGCGCCACGAAGCCCGATATTGGCCCTAATTTTGAACATTGTACTTCATAGAATTTTTAACTGTTATTTGACATTTTGAAAAGTTCTCTACTGAATCATGAATCTATCTTTTGTAAACATTGCGTTTATCAATACCTTTAAGCCCTTTGAAAACACCAAAATAGGTGATATTCCACGAAATTGATGCAAAAACTGCATATTTCCATTAAATTAGCAATGGCCGCATGCATTAACTAAGACAGAAAATTTATATGTGAAAGATTATTGTTATATCCTTTTGTCATAAACGTTTTGTCTCAGTTAACGCATGCGGCCACATTGAATTCTTCGATAAATGACAAAATTCCCGGCAATTTCGCTATATTTTTATCAATAACGTCAAAATGACATCACTTTATGACGTCATTACAGTTAAATGGCACTTTGTTTGGTGATATTTTTCCTTTCATGAAAAGCGGTAAACATTCACGTATTTTCATGAGAGATATCAAGTATTTCTCATGAAATTTATTTTTAGAGAAAAATTGAGGGCCAATTTAGGGGTCTCGTGGCCCTACCCCTTTTTGCGAGTATCAAATTTCGCGATTTTTCATTTCATGGTAAAAAAGGGTGTCTTTATTTTTGTGTGTACAATTTTTCGTGATTCCTAAATTACAAACAAATATATACATGTGATACCATTGTTTTGTACCTTCACTTATTGAAGTTTTAGTTATTTCGCTCATAAGAATGTACTCTATTTTCTTCTATTTATGTTAAATCGGAATATGTGAAGAATGATAACAAAATGTGGCTGAGATTTACCAATTTCTGTTATACCTTACCAAACAAAATTTTTCGTGAGAAAATTTTTTTCACGATTCCCTATCACTCACAAATATAGCGAAAATTAGTATCTCGCGAAAATTCCTGGTTATACGATACTTGCATTATTGCATATACATGTATTCTTAAAATTTATCTCAAACAACGATTATCTCAATTTTGTCACTACTGCAATGAAAAAAATGTTTGCTCCTACTGAATGTACATGTATATAAAATTTCAAATATGATTGAAAAATGTTGGTTTCTTAAGATTTAACAGATGTTCCTCAGCTCAATCTGACTCATTAAAAGAGTTCTAATGATGATGGATTTAGAGGGGAAAAATTGTATTTTTAAAACTTATGCAAAAATTGTTTATTTCCAGAAATAAATTTTCAGAGCTTTAAAATGATATTTTCAGCTCTCCTGCGTAAATGGAATAAGAGTTGAAAATTGAAACTATTTTTACTGCTGAATTTTTTACAAATGTCCGAAATCTAACGGAGACAGTATTCAAACCCTGAACATGTGTTTAGTGTCCAATTTAACTTTACGTGAAAAACTCCAAAATTGCCAAAATTTAATTTTCAGAGCTTCAAAATGATGTATTGGACTTTTACCCACATATTTTATTAGAGTTGAAAATTGACTCTTCATTTGTTTTAATTTGCTTCTTAATTTTCTCCAGATGTCCGAAATCTAACGGAGACGACAGTCGAGCCCCGACCATGTGTTTAGTATGTGGCTCTATGCTCTGTTCTCAGAGCTACTGTTGTCAGACGGAGATAGAGAGCGAGAAAGTCGGAGCCGCTACGGAGCATACCTTCAAATGTGGAGCCGGTATAGGAATATTCCTACGGTAAGATGCTTTCTTTTTTTAAGTTTGTGTTATGATTACTTCATTTATAAACATACATGTATGAAAATTTTATAATAAGCTTCACCTCCCTTTACTGTTGCATGCAGGTAAAAGTTAAGTTTCTATGTTAAGGTATCCGTTGTACAAATAAATGTCAAGTGTATTTTATAGTTAGAATTACGACATATTGTTACCATAATGCAACATAAAAGTCAGTTTCTAACATCAAAAGGTCAACATGCCAACCGCTATCTAAATCAAAGAAACTATCAAGACGCTGCCAAAGATTACTGAGATAATTTTAACAATGTTTAAATGGACGAGACATCAACGAGATCTCCATTTGTTCATTGAATACGTAAATGTAATTTTGTTTTGTGAATGTTTCCTGTAAAGTCCTTTTACATACATGTATACACAAATATGAAACAGTAAATGCTTAATGACTATTTTTTGCCAACCTCAAGTTTGTATAGGGATCATTGGAGGGTCTCTATATGTTCTGTTATAAATTTTCAGGGTTCGAGAATGTCAGATTTTACTACTAGCAGGAAGGACTAAGGGCTGCTTTGTCCCTCCACCGTATATCGACCGATATGGGGAAACAGATCAAGGCTTGAGGTATGTACACGTGTAATTGTAACAAAATATCGTTATATGCTTTGTATCATGATACAAAATGTGAATCGCAATACATTGCACCTTTACATGTATGTACATGTACCTATATTTTAGATGAATGTTGGTACATGTAAATAAGAAAGAATCAATTACATGTACATGTATTTATAGCAAACTACACAATTATTGTACAATGTATATATTTGGCAACTCAAAAAAAGATTCTGGTCAAAAAGATAGAAAATCTAGAAAAGAGCAATACTACATGCAGTATAATCATATACATGTACATGTATGAACATGTATTTATGTACATTTATTTTATGAATAACTCCTCTTTCAGGCGAGGAAACCCCCTACATCTATGTAGAGAGAGCTACAAGAGCCTACAGAAGTTATGGTTCTCACACTGTATACCGGAAACCATTGCACATAGCCTGGAAACCAACACCAATCTCCTAAATATAGACTGGCAACATCTGTAGTATATGTAAAAGTTACTGACCTACTTTGGACCGGAAACCATGATATTAGACAGTCTTGAAACCAACATTTATCTCCAAAATATAGACTGTAAACATTTGGAATACAAGAGTCACTGACCTACTATGGACCTAAAGCCTGGAAACCAACCTTCATCTTCTAAATATAGACTGTCAACATCTTTAAGTTATGTTAGAGTTACTGACCTACTATGGATTTGAAACCAAAGTACACAGTCTTGAAACAAACATTTATTTCTTAAATATAGGCTTTCATCATCTTTAAGGCATGTTACTGACCTACTATGGACTGGAAACCTTTGCTGTGACAGCCTGGGAACCAGCCTTGAAAACAATAGCTACATGTATCTCAAAAGCTGAAAAACATTACATATAAAGTTATAAACCAAATATGGACCGGAAACCGATCTCAAAGCCTAAAAACCAACACTATTTACTGATATACTGTAGCTTCATAGGAACTGGTAACCTTTCTTAGGACCTGAAAACCAACACTTCTCCGATACAGACTTTCAAAATCTGCAATACATGTAAAACTTGCTGACCTACTATGGCCCCGAAACTGGTTAGACTGGAAATACCTCAACTATAAATGGATGTGCTAGATACTAACCTAGGATGTGGATTGTATTATTTTTAAGGCTCACCCATGTTAAACAAAGCTTACTTCCATACAGAACTTGGATCAACTTGTATGCCTTATGAATAAGAAATTTGTTAAGGTTTTTTCAGTTGGAGTATCAAGCAATAATTCTGCCAAATAGTTTGAAATTCCTAGAATTATAATTCATTACATGTATCTGTATGTTGAATGAAACATAAATGTTACATACAATGGTCCTTTACAGCTCATTTCATACATTGTCGAATTCATGCTTTACATGTGTTCAGTTTCGACAAAACTTTCAAGAGGTCACACATTGAATTTCACACATTTGTTGTGACTTTCTTTCAGACCTGAAATAAGACATTTAAACTTGTGATAAAAATCTTGCTTCTTCTTTGATGAGCTTGAAGCCTACAAAACCTCGCATTTATTTACTGTAGCTGAGTTTAAACTTTTCCTCGAGTACCAGTATTTCTACTTGCTTGTATTATCATCCCTAGTGCTAAACCTAATTTAATTTCAGAATTTTATTTTTAAAGTAGTGCTACACTATGCATAATACCGGTACACCTTTTTATTAGAATATTAGTACGTAACTATATCTAATTGTCCGCATAGCTCTCTTCAGTTGACAGTTTCTTACTTTCTCTTGAATATTTTAGGTCTTAACAAAGTACTTTAGATATAAATTAAAAAAAAAAGACCAATCCAAATTTCAGATATCAGTTAAAATATTTTCTCATTTGATAACACTGGACTTAAAATTGATAAGTTAGAAATTGAGACCTACTGACTAACCCTTTCAACAATAATTCAAAGTAAAGCAGAAAACTGAAAAAAAAAATCAATTTCTGATGAGAGCGGATGGACACTAATGTAATATAGAATTTGTACATGTATATTACAAGTTAATATTTAACAATATTGAAACTTTTGTTATATTGTACATAGAGTTATTGATTCAAAACTTGGGGAACAAGGCCCCTCTAAGCTGTACATTTATGTATCGGTGATATTTGACCTTTGCTTTAGTTGTTATTATTTTATCTAGCCGAAAAAAATATTGAGTGCAATTGTAAACCATGTGATGTTTCTTGTAATACATATCGTTTTTAATGACTCAGGAGGTAGGCTGTGTGATTGGCTTGAAAATGATTTTTAAACGTTTTGAATGTGACAGTCGCTTTCTCTTACGTATGTGTATGTATGAATATAAACTGCACATACATGTAAACTACGAGGGTTGTCCCAGAAAAACGTAGACACTGCTCACAATTCCTTTATTTAGCGTTTAATCTAAGCAAGACTTTCCCAGATGTAAATTTAAGTATCTGGGAAGTATAAAATGTTAATGGTGTTGAAATATGCCGTTAATATTGAAAACTAATTAAATTATTAGAAGAGCGGATGGACCGTACCAGAGCAGTCCGAATTTTTCATGCGCCAAAAACGAATTGATAATAAAACCTGTTGAATACTTATCAATGGATGTATGAATAGTACTAAAAGTCTAATCAACAGAAAGAACTGATTTTAGCGGGTACATACATGCTATATTTTCGTCAATAACGTAATAAAAAATGATAATGAAGGAATTTATAACGCAATCCCTCTTCAATCATTCAAAAAACGGCGACGTCAACTTTATTAGCGGAGCAGTAAATGGTACTAAGATATTGTGTTGATCGTGGATTGACCCCTTTTCAGACAAATTAAGAAATGAAAACATCAGAAAAGTATGGAAATGTTTGCAGAGTATTAGTATACATGTATGTACAAGAGATTTGTCGACGAATTAACAGACAAAACTAAACAAGGGCACAAGGAGAGGGGAGATATTCAGACAGTAAAAACCAGCATCGAACAGTAAAAGAAATAGAAGAGAGGGTCCATATAAGTAAATTTACTGTGCAGAAAATCCTGTCAAGTGGATTAAATATGTCTCTCATTTCTGCTCAATGAGTGCCAAAGTCTATTATCAAATATATGAGATGAATTTATGAGTTGCTTCCTTTAGGCATATTCTTAAACGCAGTCGCTGAAATTCATGACGTTACATATCATGCGCCGGTGGACGTCACCCTACATCTTTATTTCTTCTATAAAAAAATTACTATGGAAGATAAATTATTGATTTTTCATGTAAATAAGCCGATTTGTATGTCAAATGTATCAGTACAAAGTTTATAAGAATGCAGCCCTTTACAACTTTCTTATTGCCGATGTCTACGATTTTCTGGGACAACCCTCGTATATGTAATGTTGATACATAGTGGAATGTTAACCATGGTCAGAAAAGGTTTTTTAAAATGCTTAGATATTAATTTCATTCATTTGTATAGAGTCCACATTTTTCCTTTGATTTGTTATTGCATAACAGCTTAATTTCCTGACCACTTCAAAAGTTTACGTATGTTTGGGAATGGAGAAAAAATGATTTGTTAAAAACTGAGATGATTAGTTGATCCAGATTTTTTTTTTTTTTTGAAAAGGGGGGGGGGTGTCCATAGAAATAGGGGTTTCATTCTTAATAGTCCATTTTCCAGAAAGTATTTCTGACCGTTTTAAACCTTGAATTTATATGCACAGACACCAGATATCACATCATTTGGCAAAATTTTGAATTGTGACGTCATATTTGATCGCACTGACTTTCTGCGTTGTCATGTTTTCTATTTTGATGTCATAGGGAAAATATCACCAAATTTTGTGATGTCTGTGTCTGTCCGCTTAATGAATCTACTGGAAAATCAGCTATTATTGGTACACACCTGAGTGATAATGTACATGACTACATGTGATACGACATGTAATACTATATTTTATGGCCAGTGAATTTCAATTGCACTCTCTTTAAAGCACTTCAAAGACTTGAGTTTGTCAAGTTTTGTTCACCTATTGTTGGATTGTTAATGCTTTTTATATATTTCAAGTATAAGGTTAAAGCTGTTCATTAGAATTTAGTTTAGATTTGCATTCAAATTAATGATCATTTTCAAGATAAAATTCATTAGATACTACTTTTTTTTCAGTGTTTAATTTTGAGAAGTAGAAATTCATCTCGAGTAGAAAGAAAACTAACTGTATCTGTAGCATTCATTTTCGAAATGAACAAATTCACTGTAGTAGAAGATTTTTATTTTCTCTTTTTTTTTTCGAGGTAATTCTTGTTTTAACATTTTTTAAAGAATTCGTTATGCCAGTGGCGGATCCCGTGCCCCCTTTGCCGGGGGTCAAGGGATGAATTTTGCCAATTTTTACTGAAAATTGGGCAAAATATACCTGTTTTAGGAAAATTTGGGGTCAGTGCTGGGGGGCCACCTCAGCACCCCTCTAAATCCGCCACTGCACATTAATGTTAAAGCTATATGAAAGAAATCACCAAATCCTCATTTGTAGATTACTAGTATTGCATGTATTATGTTGCAAATGATGAGCTATACACTGTTACTAATATTTATTTGTAATAAATATTTCTGTTAAATATTACATATATTATAAACACACCTACTATTCAATAGAACATAACATATGCAAAAACAAATGTATAATAGTAAATGTATATTGATAATGTAAATACACTGAAGATATTAAACCCAATTTCAAAAATTGTAGTCAATCTGACATATATTATTTAACAGTGGAGAGAAGTAAAGAGAATTAAAAATGATCTTTGCTGTTTCTTTTCTGTATGATGCAAAGATTTGTGTGCAAGGAAATTGATGGAGAAATGGATCATTATCAGATGATCTTTATTATACTCCCTGCAACAAAGTTGTGGGGTGGTGTACTGGGTTCACCATGTCCGTCCGTCTGTCTGTAGACAAAAGCTTGTCATTGCACCTCCTCTTGAATGAATGGACAGATTTCAGTGAACCTTCACCACTATGAAAGATCTTGACATGTAGATGTGCATGGAGAAAGGGAATTGCTGCCGAAATACGACTCTTGGACCTGGTTTTTTGTGCATTTTAAATGTTAAACCTTGTCATTGAACTTCTCCCAAACCATTAAATCAATTCATGGAGCTTTTAAAAGACAACGAAAGATCATGACATATAAAGGAACATGAAGAAAGGAGTTTTATGAAAGAATTCAATATAAACCAGTGAAGGTCGCCTCATAAAGTTGGATCTGTTCAGACAAAAATATGCTACTGGGGTATAATTCGTCCCTTAAAGGCAGTTTTCATTGTGTCAACTGTGAGGCAAGAGCGACATACTGTGATAACTCTGCGCGGTATAACATGTATTTCTTTACAATATAATCATCAAACTTCAACAAATGTAATATGTTAAGGTAATACCAGAGAGTAACTTCCCGTGAAGATGATTTCAAAATCAAACTAAAGAGTTCTATGACTGAATGCTGTGTATACAATTATAATGAAGTCAAAGCCTCGGGTGGAGTAGTGGTTAGCGCGGTTGACTACGCTCCCATAGGTCGTGGGTTCGATTTTCACTGTCACTAGTCACTACTTTCAAATTTACTTTACATAGCACTCTCTCCACCCAAGAGTAAACCGGGTACCTGGTACATGAAACGAGCTTGTAATGTGAATGAAAAGCATTAGCATCTCTGCTTGTATACTCCTTAGGTCTCGCCAAGGAGGTAATTGTAGAAGTCGCGTGAGGCTCAGGAAATACGGGACTATAAACCTTTACCTTTTAGTTGATGCGTACTTCATTTATTTATGGTTTTGTCAAAATTACAATTTTAAGGAATATACACGTGAAATGTCAAAGCCAGCTCGGGAGATATAGACAATTTTTAAAATGATTTTTAGCAAAGTACATGTATAGGTCAAAGTTCAAGATCACATTTTCTAATGAAAGGTCTTGTCAATCTTACTGTAAATTATAAAGGTATTGTTAACGATTCAAACTACATGGTTCATTTTAAAGTTTTATATAAGTATGTCAAACTCTTCGAGGCCAAAGCCACTTGGTTAAGAGTCAAGCTCTGATATGGACGGTCCTGTCATAAGGGATTTACAGGTAAAATAAGGATGATATCCCCAGAAAGGTTCAAAAGGTGTAATTAATGTTAACATTTTTGAATAGCGGTCAAATCAAAGACTTATAGGTCAGAGTCATTAATTATTATAAATCAAAAGTCAAGGTCTCAAACGAAAGACATTGCTAAGAGGAATTCACAAGTGAAATATAAATACCACACCACTCACGGTTCACTGAAGATTTACTAAGGGTTTTGAAAGGAGGTCAAATTCAGAGTTCAAGGTAACTAGGTCAAGGTCGAGGCAAAAATTAATTACCACGCACGGTTCGTTTCATCATGGCCCATTGATATTGTCATGTTAATTTACTTATTTTATTGTCGCGTTAGAAATGGTCTATCGCCGTATGAAGTTACAAATTGCAATGTTCAGTTAAAGTAAAACGTTCATAAAGACAAAATGACGGACGGACTAACGAACGGAGAAACGAATGTCGTCATTTCATAGATCGGTTTTGCTTCACAATTCGGCCCATTACAGTATTTTTTACCTTAAAAAAAATGGTAAAATTATAATTCAAACGCATTTCCTAACTCTATATGTTTTACATCATATCGGGGTCTGTTTATGGTATAACTTATATATTTCACCTGAAGTAAAATATGTAAAGTATGTTTGTTTTTGTCTTTCCTGAGCAGATGAGTACAATCAGGGACGTATATAACTTTAGTTATATACGTCCCTGGTACAATATTATTCGGTCTATTTCAAATAGAAATCATGACAGAAGCTGAGTTAAGTGCACTATAGCTGATGCCAAGTTGTGCAATATCGGGGAGTATCCAATTAAATTCTGACTAATTCATGATATTTAAGTTATCTCAAGTTTTCGTCTCTTTCTTGATTTTTTTTTAGCTTTTTATAAAAGGTCCCTAATTTGACCTTTTAGTGGATTTTTCAAGTATCAAACATGAATATATCCAGGGACGTATATATATACGTCCCTGATATATCGTACGTATTATATAGACATATTTACTATATATGAAATATTGTAAATAATGTTACAGTCAGCAAAAGTCTGTGTGATATGAATTAAATAACGGAGTTGATAGGCGAAAAATCTTCCTTGAAAAAGTAGAATTTTGTGAAGGAAAGTTTAGTTTCTATGTTACTCCCTCATCGTCCGTATAAAAAAAATCTATAAACAGAATGTTGAACTTTTAAAATTGTTTGTTTTCACTCTGTATGAAACAAAGTAAAAATAAGTCATATTATCTTGAGTTCAGATAGAATAAATTTACAAGTCGAAGTAAAAGAGTAAGCAAGTAATTTTTATTTTGAGTCGGACATACAAAATATTTACATACAGCAAGAAACATATATAAGCTCTGAAGAGCTTTTGAATCGGCTACAAAGTACATGCATACCAACTTAAAAAAAAAACGCGCTTAGAACTATGATCTGACACTTTCTCCAATTTCCTGCCCGGTCTCTATACTGCGCTTCCGTTTACATGACGTTTCTAAAAAAAATAACGGATCGACATGATCGAGTTCTCGCTGCGTACGTCGAGACGTCGATGCTACGTTTTTATCCTGTCGATTCGCTACACATATTTTGATTGATATTCAACACTGTGCTAATGAGTAGTTGAAAAGATTGTATTCAAGAGAACATTCTTTCATAGATCTGTAATAATTAACCATGAAACAGTGCGCTGTGTCAGTCCCAATGCACTTTTTTCTTTCCTTTTCACACGCGGATGAATATAAGATTAAAACGAACTGACGTAAACAAAAAACCGCTGATGATAAGTTGTGCAATACCGGTAGATATAAGTAGAAAACTGAGGAACACAGCAGAAAATCTGCTTATTATATCCATCTCAACAAGACAGCATCGTTATTTTCTCTTGCCATAAAGAAAATAACCCCAAAAGTTAATATTTCAAATCTACCATCGTTAAAGTGAAAGTAGAAAAATGAATCGAGGTAGGGGTGGATTCCGCGGGAGGGGACGCGGACGCGGTGGATTCAGAGGGAGGGGGAGAGGAGGGCGTCGGGGAAATTTCAGACCAAGAAGATCCCGTGACGACCAAGATGGAGAGGAAACCAACATCACTACAGCTGATATTGATTCCAATCCACAAGCTTATTTCACAGGGAACTGCAAGTTTGACGACCATTACGACGTACAGACGTCGCATGGTGAAAGATACACAGCATCCCTGGCGGTGATGATGAAAAATGGTGTAGATATTTCCCAAAGTAAGTTCATTATTTCTTACCTTTTGAATCACGGATGAAAAATATGTATACATATTGCATAACGTGAATGAAATCGGACATGAGTTGTTTTAGTCATCCCCCCTTCCGTCTTCTCATTGCCAGGTATACAAAAAAAGGGGGGGATTCATGAAGTAAGTGTCTGTGGGTGGGATGGAGTCGGACATTGTCAGTGGCGGATCCTGCGCCCCCTTTGCCGGGGGTCAAGGGGTGAATTTTGCCGATTTTCTGTTTTTGGAAAATTTGGGTCAGTGTCCTCTGCACCCCCTGAATCCGCCACTGATTGTGCTTGATAATGTATCAATTATGTGAAATGATACCCTGACTTTTGATACTCATGTTGATGTACCTTGAATTCTGCATGGCCTTTTTAAAATGTTTTCAGAAAATTTTTAAAATGAAAGTGATCGAACGAATGAAAATTGAGAACAAAAAAATCATAGGCCTTTAGACCTTCTCCCCTAGCTCCCCCTCCACTCAATTTCCATTAATTGTTTCCATTAGATTACAAAATTAACCTTCTGTAAATTCTTCGTCATGTCTTGATGATGCAATGGACGTCTGTATTGATCAAATGTCTAGGGTTAATGATATCGAGAGTCTAAACTTTCTGTTCATCTCTTTATAATATATATAGCTTCATTTGTGTAATTGTATTAATACTTCCGATCTTTCAGATGCCAAAGTTAGACTACTGGCAGCAGCCTGGGCAAGGGGAGACCATGATTTTGCCAAGTCAGTGTTATACAACAAGAAGTACTTTGGTTTCACGGAGATTCACAAAGCCGTTTTATTACTGGACGCAGGAAGAAATGCACGGGTGGCTGAGAAGAGACTGAAAAGACTACAGTTTCAGCAGTCCAAAGTTCATCCAAAGAAAATGGGCAAAGTCAAGTCAGAGCTAGACAACTTGAACAAAATAAAACCATCGGTATGAAATATATTATATGTTTCTTTCTGTTTGGGCACCTAGCAACCCTCTATTGGGTCAGTTGGCTGTATTGATGTTATATTGCGGGGAACTCATTCGCCAACTGCCCGTTACAGAGTACTCTAGCCAGGCTATTATTTAAGGGGCGGAGTACTACCCCATTTTGATGCCCACCCTCCACTTGTGTATGTGGTGTATGCATGTATGCAGGAGGGTTGTATAATTTTGTACTGCTTGGATGGTCCGTATTTCCAATGGCTTTTATAAGGTGCCACCACACCTGGATACCCTTGCCGCAGCATGAATGTAGGTACCCAACCGGGCCCTTTATAGTCCCCCCGGTCAGGAGACTTATTTCTATCGTCAATGTTTTGTGCAATAATTATGATGATACATGCACATGATACATGTAGATCTGTACTTTAATACTCTCAGCATGCTGAAGTGCATCTAATGAGTTAAATTCACTTGAAACAATTTTGATTTCCGTAACTGAAGTACGAAGTGAAGTAGGTAAGAATTAAGAAATTATCTTACTGCCAAGATTTTCCTAAAACTTCTTGAGGAACAATTAAAGTTAAATAACCAATTAGCAAGAACTTCAAGCACTCAATATTTATTAAAACGTTAATGATTTTGTACTAGTATTCAGGAAAGTACATTGTATACGAAGAAGCTTTATGTAGCCCTAAGGTGATAAGAATAGCTGCCTTGTACTGAATTGCTCATTCTTTGTTGTCATATACTTAACAGCCTAAATTAGAATTTCTCGTGTATGAATTTTTTCAGCATGGTTCAGCCAGTGGGGCAGTATGTAAACAGGTGAAACGATGGGTACAGACGTTAACAAAGGAAGAACTGGAGTTTTACGCCTTACATTTCCCGTTGGAGCCATGGAAAAAACTGGCTGATATTTGTCATTTTCATCCAGTAAAGGTAATTTTCTATCAACTATGCAAAAGGGATCTTTGGTTTTGTATCAATCTGATTAAAATTCTGCTCTCTTTATCTCTTAGACTGTAGTTTATGAATTAAAGAGAGCTGAATTTTAATGAGATTGGTTTGTTTGTGACCATGGTTACAGCTGATGTTTTAGGTCATTGTGTGCAAACAATGTCAAGGTCATCTGGCCAAACTTAATAATGCATGGTCATGTTACATGAAATATATATTTGAAATTGTTGTCATTTTCATTTATAAACATTTATGCATGTATATTTACATAAAAAGCATTGCGACCATATCAAAGTCAGTTAAAGTTTGAAATGTCAAGGTCAAGGTCATGAGGTAAAAATGAAGATGCCCAACTTTAGGTAATGTCTCAAGGAATTACATGTAAATCTTTTCCTAAACATTTTAACAAGAAACGCAATTGATTTATCTATTATTCTGAAATTGATTTATTTGAACTCTCCAATACCAATTCTAAAGAAGTTGAGTTGTGCCAGTGATTATATCTTTAAAGAGTCACCGTGGGGTATCACGTGATACACGAATGATATGTTCCACGGGAATCCCCTTTGATTGAACCAAGTAAATACTGTCTAAATCTACTTTATATGAATTTATTTTAGGCCTATCATATGGTCATTATTATAAATTATATGATGGTATTTTATTCTGGTCAAGAATAGACATATACTTGGAGAACACTTAAACAGAAAATTTTGTATCTGTCCGTGCACCATATCATAACATGTGGCGAGCATTGAAAAATTTCTGTTTAAGTGTTCTCCGAATACACGTCTATTCTTGACCAGAATAAATTACTATCATATAATTGATAACAATGACCATATGATAGGCCTAAAATAAATTCATATAAAGCAGTTTTAGACAGTATTAACTTGGTTCAATCAAAGGGGATTCCCGTGGAACATATCATTTGTGTATCACATGATACCCCACGGTGAAGAGTTATCTCTCATATACATATATTTCCATGTAGAGTTACTATTTCTATCAATGTCTATATAAAGTTTCTGTAGTTTTCAAAACATTTGAAATCTTAAAGAATGGCTTTGAGCAATTTTTACTCTCAGCTACTGATTTCTTATGAATCAGATGTATTTTCTCTGTTGACAGGACTTTGCAGTGTTACCAGGGTTTCTGTCATTCTGTTTTGGATTGGATCCACCAGAATTTGCCTCCTGGATCAAAGAGTGCCGCAACTTAAACAAAAGTAACATAAATGACATGATTACCAAACATCCCGTGCCATTCGCTCATATAAAGGCGCTAACAGAAAGCATTAGTGACGTGAACAAGGGGAAACTAGCCAGGGATGAACCCAAGCTAGACACAGTATTATGGTACGTCATTTCTCATGCATTTATCACAAAAATTACATGGAGATACTTGATCAGATAACTCTGCCTTTTTGTGTCACCTGCGAAGCTAGCGACATTTAGGGATAACTTTGTCTGTTGTTTGTCTGTCTGTCACACTTGGATGTCACACCCTATATAAAAGCGATTCCGAAGTGTCGCTACATTTTGCAGGCGACACATGCATTCCTTGGAATGATTTTCATTTATAAGGTCTTTCGATAAGAAGGGTTACCTCCCGTTTTGGATATCTGATGTTGACTAATTGTGACATCATTAAATTGGTGACATCATTAAATTGATGGAAATCTTCCTCAAATTCAGGGAAATGATGGTACAAAATTGACTTCATCATACCAATTTAATGATGTCAGAATAGTTTTATGTCAGATATCATCCCAAATGGGAAATAACTCTGTATTATTTCTATTTCATTAAAAAATCTAGTTAAACTTTATATCCACTCAAAATTGGAAAGCCAGGGTTCAACTTCAATGAATAAAATGCAGAAGAAATTATAACAGTAATTATTTTTCCGTAATTTAGAAGAAGAAAAAAAATTTTAAACCAGCATGCATACATGTTCAAACTACCAAATATTGAAGGTTAAAATCTTATCTCACAATTTGATATATTTTACAGGTATTATGAGAATATTCATTGTAAGGAAGCTGACGAGGCCATAACGGACAGACTTGTAAGAAATGAAAGTCTGACGCTAGCGACCGGTAAACTGTTAGAGAGGCTCCTAACTATCCATTTAATGAGATTAGGAGATAGCCTTTCTTTTGAGGAGAAGGAAAAGCTATGGTATAGCTGGGACTGGGACGCGAAACCTGATGGTCCGGATACCAAGCCTAAGCAGGATCTAAGTATAGCACCCTTCTTTGATGACCTCATGAAATTTACAGAAGAGAGGATAAAAAATATCAAGTGAGTAAGATTTGATATGACTATTAAGTAAGATTTTTAAAATTTAATTTTAATTTCTAAATTTGATTTTTAATTTTTATTTATTTTTTTACAAATTTGCATTAATAGACAGTAATTTACAGTGATTGGGAAGGACAGGGACCATATGTCAATAATCTGAAATATGGCCTGTTGGAGATTGTGCACTTTCTTAATAAATGGCCCATTCACCAAAATTTTAGAAAATTATTTAAAATAGCACATTCACAAGAATTCCCTTTTAATCACTGCAGTATATTCATTACATGTATCAATACATACATTTAAATAATGTACATGTACACAGGAAAAATGACTAATAATATTCTTCAATTTTAGGTTATCACTAGATGCTCCAATAGTCATCATGGGGGATCGCTCACCATCGATGGAAGTCGCCATTAAAACCAGTTCCGTCATCGCAGGAATCCTGACGGCGATTACATCGGCAAAATTAGTATTCTTTGACGACAACAACATGGACTCACCATTTCTGCCAAAAACAATTCAAGAGGTTTTGACATTGGCCACATTGATAGATGTTGGTAGTGGAACCACACCAGCGGCAAGTTTGATGCCGTTTTATTTTAAGAAAGAAGTGGTGAAAACGATAATCGTTGTTACGGACGAAGAAGAAAACGGAGAGGTAACTGAACCGAATGAAGACGGTACGATACCGGAAACCAATAACCTGTACTTTGGCTCCGATTCCAAGGAGGGATATTACAAGTATGTATTCAATGTTTGAAAATTATTGCATGATTGGATTACTCTGCCAGCTGGCCTCTGTACTATGCTTTTTAAGAATTTCAGAATGCATTATAAAACAGTTCAATTAAATTTATTGATTTTAAGAAATTTACCTGAATTTGTAATTAACCAAAATAAAGCCAATTCAAAGAATGTGGGTTCCATGCTGTTTTTGTTACAATCAAAGTCCTAGGGTCAAAGTTTGGGTATAGATAGAAATTAAGGAGTTGTACACATTATTTATTTTGTTATTTAATTTTTCAAATAAAATTATTTGTTGCATCTGCGAAATGTTTTATAGTCTAAATTGTAAGTAATACCTCAAAATCTACCCTTATATTATATGCATTACCTTATAAAAACCATCAGATTGCATGATAGTAACATTTTTCCGTTTCTATTTTTACAGTTTCGCGAAATTGTACCAGAAGTACTACAATGAAGTTTACCCAGCCAGATTAGTGTTCGTGTCATTCGTCGACCAGACAGACCCAGGACAAATCGTGTCGGAACTGAAAGGGATGGGTTTTAATCCATTACAATTCAAATTCCATAGGTACCGTCCAGACTTATCGAAGCTAGATTCCCTGTTTGCGCTATTATCGTTAGAATCAAATACTTTTGAAGACGAATTGAAAGCCACCGAGGCCACTATTAAAGAGAAGGGATTGGAAAAGGTTTTCCAAGAGATTGCACATGACCAATAGTATTGTTCCACGTAGGTCAGAAAACATGTAAAATTACCGTTTAGAAATGTGATAACTGAACTTACATGTATAATATTTATTTTACTCGTCCCAGGTTGTTTCGATATGCATTATTCTTGTTAATTCATTTTACACTTTTTTAAAATATATTTTTTATTTATTCATCATAATTGTTGCAGATTTTAATATTTAAAATTGCATTTTCAAGTAACAAAAAGGAAAATACAGATACATGTTTAAAAATAATGTTTGTACAGTATGTTAAATTTTCTAGTCATACTTTAGTTAATATAGATGATTGTGTGTTACCTTAGCTATGTGTGTGTCATTCTGTCTCCTACAAGTTTTGATATTCTCTCGAACACAATTACATGTACATGTACCCGTATAGTTCCTATAGCTCAGGTTGCTTTTTGAGCCTATTTACGTATAGCGATAAAGGAGATGGAGCAATTATATAATTAGTTTTGTTTGCTTGCAGCCATTTGTTAAAGACTACAGTTTAGTGCGTGTGTATAGATTTAGGGTTGCATATTATGTTATTTTCTACAATATGTAGTATTACATGTACATGTACAGTATGAATCTATTTATAATTTCATGAACCTATCTATATTATATGTTGAACTTGTATTTGAAGATTGTTAATGGTGCCATATATATGTACATTTTATACATATAACTTATTTTATATTGTTTAATCATTCAAATTTGTTTATTCCATTACCAATGCACTTTATCCTATATATTGATGGTAAAACTGAATATATTAAATGTACAAGATAAGGCAGGGAAATGGCATTACCATTGTTTAACTGTACCATTAAACAATGTACTAGAATAACTATGTTTTTGAATACACTCAATAATTAAATTTTTTGAAAGAGATTTATTAGTATTTTCTTTATAAATGAATTTTAGAAGAGCCAGTAGGGATAGTGCAATGTAGAGTGAAGTACCTTGACCAGATTGGTAAAAAAGTATCTTAAAAAATCTTGCAACATCAAGATTCTAGCCTATAACCTATGGTTTCATAATCTCCTGTGTTGACCGCTGCAGTAGGTACAATATCCTTAAGGATTCTGGATATTCAGTCTGTTTCGATTTACAGAGTTACTCCCCATATGAAACCAGCCTAAAAATATACTTTAAATATGACGTTTCTTTAAGAATTTTATTCTTTTTTTTTAAATATTAAATTCAATCTAATCAAAATTCAGCTCTCTTTAGTATTTCGTAAACTACATAGAGATCTAACAACGATCGGTTAGAGGGTGTGTCCGAGATATTAATATTGGACCAATCAGATTGCAGCTGGCTTAGTCCACAAATTTTTCCCTCACGAAGTGAATAAATATCGAGTCATTCCGAAAATTTGAGAAAAGTACAATTTGAATGACGCTCAGCTACAGCAATGGCAGCTTCCATAAAATATGTGATTTGTTCAATTGGATTGTATTCGCGTTTCTTTCATTTCTAAAAATATGGATGAGGTGGTAATGTCAAAATTAATAAACATTTCAATAAAAGAAAATTAAATGAACACAGAAACACTCGTGGTGATATATATTTTCAAACGAAACTGGGTCATGACATACGTATAGTTGGCTGAAAAACAACAACTGTGATGGATGGATGTATTTACATGTACGTATCTATGCAAATTAGACAGTTTATATAAGATCTCTATGTAGTTTAAGAAATAAAGAGAGATGAATTTTAATTAGATTGTATTAAATTATACATTTATGTCCGATACATGTACATGTATCCTCAAAAATGGAGGTTAATCTGTATATTGAAAGACAGAAACCTTCATTTCATGTATACTTGTACATGTAAAATAATTGAAACTTATAATATACATGTACATTGCACATTACAATATCATACTTGGTTACATTTTATTAGTCCAAGTACCTGTTCTGATGAATGAATTTCAAATTAAGATGCCTTGTATCAAATAAAGATTTGATTTTCATTCACTTGAACCAAATAAAATTTACAATTTTAAATAAATGAGGTTCATAATTTGGGCAGAGGTTACATTGATTGAATGCTTAACTCAAATTAGGTCAATTGTCCATGACCTTGACCTTGACAATCCATAGAATTTTCCCCTAGGTCATGCCGATACTTTATGGCAAGTTTGAGGATCCTAGGGCAATAAAAGACTGTCTGTAATCTTGTCATAAGTTTTTACCACTGTGATCGCCTGTGACCTTGACCTTTGTCTTTGAAAATTAAATGAGTTCTTTCCCATGACGATCTTTTATCATGGCAAGTTTGAAGAACCTAATGCTTTCAAAGACTACATATGTATCCTAGCCACAAGGATTTACTATTGTGATTATCCTTGACCTTTGACCTTGACAATTAAATGAGTTTTTTCTCTTGGTGATCTTTTGTGGCAAGTTTTAAGAATCTAATGCTTTCAAAGACTACATATGTGTCCAGGCCACAAGGATTTACTATTGTCTGTGACCTTGACCTTTCAAGTTGACAATTAAATTAGCTTTAGATGCAAAAGCGATGTATTTTATCATGTTCACGGGAAGGTGAGCACAGACGTGTACGTGTATGTGAGCAAAAATATTTGTTTATTATATAAAAAATTTAATACATGTACATCTTGTTTGTTTCAAGGCTACTCACTTATGCACTTAGCATACCCTCGGCATGGATAATTTTACCTCGTAAGGTCTAAAAACTTGTAAATTCATGCACATTTTATTTAGTCCAAGCCCTATACAGACATTTCGTCTTCAAACAAATGAGATGTAATTAAATTTTTAGTATATATGTAAAGCAAATATGTTTGTGCACATACACGTCTGCGCTCACCTTCCCATGAAGATTACAGTTTGCACTAAAGCTACAGTTGATCCTTTATGACAAGCTTGAAGAATCTAGACCTATAGGCTACTTCTTTGTTACAATGTTCTAATATTGTAACCTTGACCTTTGACCCAAAAAATCAATAGGGATCTTCCACATGTTATCATTATGGTGATTCTTTATGGCCAGTTTGAAGATTCTAAAGATAATATTCTAAGTCTGTATCCCATCCACAAGTATACATGGCCACACACACACAAATGAACAACCAGATATTATTATATATAAAAACTTTGATTTTTACCATTGTTTAATCAGTCTCAATTATTTTTTTTCATATTTCAATACTCAGTTATACTAGTACCTCATTATTAAAATGTGAAATTATATCAAAACACTGTCTTTTCTTCTTCAGATAAGAATTTTCTCTTCATATATCATTTGTTGCCATGTTAAGAGAAATCATTTTTTCGCTGCGTCCATTAAATTTAACGGCACAAGAATTCTGTTCCTATTGGTCTCTGATACACATCCATTAGATATCATCTCGACCAAAATCATGTGGACTCGATCCATGTTAAATAGCAGCTGGGTAAATGTTAAAGAATATAATTTGCACCTAAGTTTTTCAAAAATTGCCCCCCCCACCTCTCTCTGGGACAAGACATGCTTTTGAAATTCTGAAACAGTATAATTTAAATAGGTGTGCAATTGTAGAGTAGTGACAGCAATTTCACATTATATTTGAGTTGTAGTTTATTTGCAAAATATAAGCAAAAATGCTTTAAAAACTTTTGTACAATTTTTTTTTCAGCTAAATATATTTTTACTTCAATAATTATTTATTTCAACAAAATATTTGTTGATTTTTTGTTTGTGTGAAAGGATACATCCATCTCTGACTGAAAAAAAAAAAACAAAATTGATAAAATATTGTGTGCATAAAGAAGGATAACTCTAATTACTTTGATTTATTCCTGGATTATCTCCACTTTGTGGACAAATGGTATTTTTAGCTCACCTCGACGAAGTTGAGTGAGCTTATGCTATAACCCCACGTGTCCGCGTCCGCGTCCGCGTCCGCGTCCGTGTCCGCGTCCGCGTCCGGTTAAGAAGTTTGGGGTAGCTCAGTATCTGACAAAGTACTAATGCTACAGTAACCAAACTGGCACAAGTGATTCATCTTTGGATGCTGAGGTGAACCCATGCATCGTATGCAGCATCTGACCTACATTTTCCGCTTGAGTGACTTGGTTAAGAAGTTTGGGGTAGCTCAGTATCTGACAAAGCACTAATGCTACAGTAACCAAACTGGCACAAGTGATTCATCTTTGGATGCTGAGGTGAACCCATGCATCGTATGCAGCATCTGACCTACATTTTCCGCTTGAGTGACTTGGTTAAGAAGTTTGGGGTAGCTCAGTATCTGACAAAGTACTGATGCTACAGTAACCAAACTGGCACAAGTGATTCATCTTTGGATGCTGAGGTGAACCCATGCATCTGATGCAGCATCTGACCTACATTTTCCGCTTGAGTGACTTGGTTAAGAAGTTTGGGGTAGCTCAGTATCTGACAAAGCACTAATGCTACAGTAACCAAACTGGCACAAGTGATTCATCTTTGGATGCTGAGGTGAACCCATGCATCTGATGCAGCATCTGACCTACATTTTCCGCTTGAGTGACTTGGTTAAGAAGTTTGGGGTAGCTCAGTATCTGACAAAGTACTGATGCTACAGTAACCAAACTTGCACAAGTGATTCATCTTTGGATGCTGAGGTGAACCCATGCATCGGATGCAGCATCTGACCTACATTTTCCGCTTGAGTGATTTGGATAAGAAGTTTGGGGTAGCTCAGTATCTGACAAAATAATAATGCTACAGTAACCAAACTTGCACAAGTGATTCATCTTTGGATGCCGAGATGGACCCATGCATCGGATGCAGCATCTGACCTACTTTTTCCACTTGAGTGATTTCGCTTTTAAAAGCCAATATTGAGCAAAGTATAAGTGCTACATGTACCAAACTTGCATATTAGATGTATCTTTGATCAAACTTTCATAAAATGACCTCGACCTACTTTTTCCGCTTGAGTGATTTTGCCTTTAAAAGCCACTATTGAGCAAAGTATAAGTGATACATGTACCAAACTTGCATATTAGATGTATCTTTGATCAATCTTTCATAAAATGACCTTGACCTACTTTTTCCGCTTGAGTGATTTTGCTCTATAAAGCCAATATTGAGCATAGTATAACTGCTACATGTACCAAACTTGCATATTGGATGTATCTTTGATCAAACTTTCATAAAATGACCTCGACCTACTTTTTCTGCTTGAGTGATTTTGCCTTTAAAAGCCAATATTGAGCAAAGTATAAGTGATACATGTACCAAACTTGCATATTGGATGTATCTTTGATCAATCTTTCATAAAATGACCTTGACCTACTTTTTCTGCTTGAGTGATTTTGCTCTATAAAGCCAATATTGGGCAAAGTATTACTGCTACATGTACCAAACTTGCATATTGGATGTATCTTTGATCAAACTTTCATAAAATGACCTTGACCTACTTTTTCTGCTTGAGTGGTTTTGCCTTTAAAAGCCAATATACATGTACGAAGAAATATGTTTGAATTGAATTTTGCTGTCACGAGGTGATCTTTGTAATCTGTGATTACCTATGTTTCAATAGACTGATCATTTATAAATGTATAAATATTTTTTTTCCATCTTTGGATTCATGTATATACCTAAAGAATAAAATTAACATAAATATTCTGTTTATTATACCCGTCACAAGCAAAAGGGGGATGGGAGTTGTATAGAAAAAATATGTTAATTTTTAATATCAAAATTAGAGTTAGATCTATACAGGTATACATATGTGCTTACAATTTTCTCAAAATATTTCTGCATTGTCTCCACAAAGTTTAGAAGGAACTCCAAGGCAGCAAGCTCATTCTGTAATATAGGAAATATATGATTCATTTATCACTGTGGCGTATCACGTGATACCCAAATGATATGTTCCACGGGAATCCCCTTTGATTAAACCAAGTAAATACTGTGTAAATCTTCTTTATATGATTTTACTTTAGGCCTATCATATGGCCATTATCATCAATGATATGATGGTTATCTATTCTGGTCAAGAATAGACGTGTATTCGGAGAACACTTCAATGCTCAACACATGTTATGATATGGTGTACGGACAGATACAAAATTTTCTGTTTAAGTGTTCTTCAAATATACGTCTATTCTTGGCTAGAATAAATTACCATCATATAATTAATAATAATGACCATATGATAGGCCTAAAATAAATTCATTTAAAGTAGATTAAGACACTATCTACTTGGTTTAATCAAAGGGGATTCCCGTGGAACATATCATTTGTGTATCACGTGATACCCCACAGTGTTTATGAGGGCATTAATAATGTTGTTGTCAACTTAAGCCCAATCCCTTTTCAATTTATTGAAATAAAATAAGTTTAAACTATATATGATTCACACATATACATTTTATCAGGATGAGGTACGTAGGACTGGGGTTGTACATCATTCAATTGTTTTAAAATTATTTAATTTCAATTCATATTTTCTTCAAAAGATTTTTTTTTAATTTTCTGCTTTACTTCATAATTTCTATTTACTAACCTCATCTTCTGTGATAGCCAGGATGAAGATCAGGTTGGCAAACACTCTGTATACCACAACATCATCTTCTGTCTCTATCAGTCCCTCCTGTGCAAAATACATAATATTTATGAAGTTTAAAGTACTTCATTTAGCATCCTAATGTTTAAATTGCTACTTAATATTAAATCACTTCATTTACTGAAAATGTGTTGTACATTGTATGTATATATATGTGTTTGATTTAGAGTGATATTTTCCCATATTTTCCAAGGATGAAATGAAGGGAAAACAAAGAACATGGAAGGAAGGAACTTGCAAAAAGAAAGGAAAGAAGGAAGGCAAAATTAAAGGAAAGAAGGAAGGCAAACAGGAAGGATTGTGTATCTATCTTGGCCATATCTTTATCACTTCATCTAAATGTACCCTAGAATGAGAAATGTAAACTATGTCACACAGTATGTGTGGAATGTACACTCAGCATTTATCTGTACACGGCTGACAGCACACAACAAAACTTTGTTTTCTTTCAATATACTTGTAACTTGATCTGTGTGCAGTTTGAAGTAACTAATTCAGTTTGCTCACGTACTGTCTGTTGTTGAATTTTAAAACCTGGAGGCTTTATTTCTTTATGTACATTTTCTCAATTCTTTTTTTCAGATTCAATGTGAGGTAAATCATCTAGAGGGGGAGGGGGGGGGGTTGTTCATGACCCTTGTGAATTTGCCAAAAATATTTATTTTTACCTGTTTTTATGTATCTGCTCTTTTCAAAACCATGGGCTAGAACCATCCCCTGATGGTTTGGAACCCCCCCCCCCCCCGAAATTATCTTCTAGATCCACCCATGCCTAAGCTATATGGATAGTGGACTGTTGACAGCACTCATCATATTCTTACAATAGGGCCCTGCCCAGGTATCAAATGACCAAGTTTTTATAATGTATCACTCTATTAGAAGATCTTATCTTAAATTCTTTCCTTTGTGACATGGCAATTGTAGAACTTTTAAAAGCTATAGTGCGCAGAAACAAATTTTACATCAGTTCCTTATTTCTCTCAAATGGAATGTAAAGAAATATCAAGATGTATCATATTTTCAATTATTATAAGCCTCCATTAGCATCAATTTATGTGCACATAGAGAGAGGAATTAGTGGATCAATCCTTATAGCAATACCAGTATAGCCATGATTATTGGAATTTTTAACATTTTTAAAATAATTATACTAGTATATAAATCGTAACATGTGGTCTGAACAAAAAATGCATAATGGAATTTTCTATTATAATATTGATATTATAAAAACCTCTGACATTAGAAAGCAACAAACATTTAAATTATTCCTAATCCTAGAAAACTTTGGATTTATTTTTTTTCATTTTTCATTAATTTTGATTCAAGGTCATAGGTCATGTCAAAGAGCATAAGGGTCGAATAATCTTGTTCAGACTATTACTCATACTGATGACTTTTCACTGCTTGCATGAATCTGAAAAATGTTTAACAGAATTCTTGTCAAGTATCCAAGGATGTGTCATGACCTTGATCAAAGGTTTTTAAAAGGATGAAAGGTCATGGTCACAGAGCATGCTGGTTGAAAAATGAACCAGAACTTTTCACTGTTTGCATGGATTTAAATAACATTTCACAGAATTGTTGCCCAGCACCAAGGATGTGTCATGGCCTCATTCAAGGTCATAGGTCAAAGGTTAAGGTCATAGTACATGCCACTTTAAAATTCTTGTATGGACCAAATGTTACGTTTCACTGCCCCCATAGATCTTATCAATATTTTGTAGAATTGTTGCCCATGACCAAAGGAAGTGTCATGATCTTGATCCAAAGTCATAAGCCAAAGTCAAGGTCACAGTGTATGCATGAAGAGAAATCTTGTGCATAGAATTACTTTTCAATTCTCCATAGATCTGCACAGAATTGTTGTCCAGGGTCCACGAATGTGTCAAGGACCAAGGTCAAAGGTCAAGGTCACTCGCTTGGGAGAGGAATTTTCTAAATCGGATACTAGAAACTTGTTTCCAATTTCTTTTATATTATTATCATCAATGAAATATGTTTAATCTTAAAATCCAAGGTCATAGGTCAATTGTCAAGGTCACAGTATATGGAAGTTGAAAATCTTGTCCAGACCATTACCTTTCGATGCCCGCATGGATCTGAATACATGTAATACTTCACAGAATTTTTGCCCTGGACCAAAAAATGTAGGATGCGTCATGAACTTGATCCATTTGACATTGCAATGAACGTGATGAACTTGCAATGATCAAGTTCATCGCACTTGCGCAGCAGGTTGAAAATCTTGTCTGTTCAATTACTTCTCAGTTTTCCCTGCTTTCTTGGATCTGAATATTTCACCATGTTCACAGAATTGTTGCCAAGGATCCAAGGGTGTGCAAAGACCTTAATCCAATGTTATTTGTCAAAGGTAAAGGTCACAATCTTGTCTGAACCATAACTTTGAATTGTCTGCTTGGAATTGAATAACATTTGACAGAATTGTTGCCCAGGACAAAAAGATACATCATAATATGATTTTAAGGTCATAGGTCAAAACTGAATGTTGAATGTTGAAAAAGTTGAACTGAATGTTGAAAAATCTTGTCCTGGCAGAAACTTTTCATCGCTTTGATGAATTTGAATATTTCACAGAAATTTTGCTCCAGACCCAAGATTTTCTCATTTTGAACCAAGGTCAAAGGTCAAGGTCAGAGAGTGCTTGATTTGAGACTTTTTGGATTGGATTCAACAAAGATCAATTTGTCTTCAATCGTGTCATTCACAGGGTCTCTCATTTGTTCTTTATTTCACACTGCAAACATGCTCAGAATGTTTAATGATTCTATACTGATAAATTTGCTTTCAATAGAATGTAAAAAGAATTTCTATTTATTGTTTACTATGACCTTGACTTTTGACATTGAGAGTACATAGAAATCACCATCTCTGCACTGCATGACCAATTATCACAGAATCAATAGATAATTTTACACTGTGTCATACAGTGACCTTGACCTTTGACCTCTAGTCTAGTTTACATGTAATACATGTCAAAAGTCTGTAGCCTCTCATGACAATGATAATAAATGGATATTCACACACACAGGCTGTTTACAATCCAATGCACACTGTGTACAAATGGATCGCCACAGACACACATTGGTTTACTTACTATGTTCTCTGGGTCAATTTTGGTGATAAAGTTGCACAAGGGGAAAATAAAGTTTAAATCTCTCTTCAATAGCAGTATAATACCGTATATCGGAAAATTTTCGCGTGTGTCTAATTTTCACTAAGTTTGCGAGCATCATCAAATCGCGAAAAATGTATATAGCGTAAAAAAGACACAGATCTTTACCCTTGATCTTGTTAATATATTAGCGAAAATAAGACTCAGTGAAAATAAGACTCAGCGAAAAATAGACACACCTTTTTGGGGTCATTTTCACGAAATTTACCTGACGCCAAAATTACTCGATATACGGTATTAGAAGTGTGTACATAAAATGAATATAATACCTGTTTACTTTGCTTCAAACAAGCTTTGATAAGTTCACGTTGCTTCTCACCAGTATAGTTGTGCTTTCCAAAGAAGCGACTCAAGCGAAGTTTTGCCTGGTTGTTTGATATCAATAAGAACTTGATCATGTCCTTCTCTCAGCAACTTATAAATAGTATCCATGCAGAGGTTTAAATTTTAACCTGTAAGGAAGAAGTTCAACGTTGTTCATCAATATCATTGCTCCTCGAAGAGATTGCCTTTCAAACAAAAGTACATACAATACATGTAATTATAAGTTTTACAATACAAAGCACTATAATTATTGTAATAAGTTACCAAACCCTTATTCTCTATGGCAGTGTCACATATATTGGCCACAGAAAATACTGGACAACATCTCACTGGTATCTTTGAAAGCACCTGAAGTGTTTCATTAACATTGTTTAAAAGGTGCCAGGGTTTTACTGTGCTACAAATTAAACATCTTAAACATGTTAAAGCAAAATAAGGGAGTTTCCAAGTTTAATGACAATATCTTCCACTTATAATGATGCATGGTTGTAGGATAGGACCAGAGTAAAAGCTAGCAATTACTGGTGTTTCATATCTATTTGGCAAAAACATTTGATCTGTCCACATGGTCCATGATTTATTTTCTGTGGCGGATCCAGCGCCCCCTTTGCCGGAGGGTCAAGGGGCGAATTTTGCCGATTTTTACTGAAAATGGGCCAAAATACACCTGTTTTTGGAAAATTTTGGGTCAGTGCCGAGGGGGGGGGGGGGGGGCGGATGCCCCCTCCGCACGCCCCTAAATCCGCCAATGATTTTCATTATAATATTGGCATGAAGTATGTCATTCAGCAAATCATTCGGTTAAATTACCAGTACTAGTGCTTTTTTCATTCAATTAGGCATCCTGCTTTCGCAACAGTATGGATAAACAGACCGAAAGTGAGTGTAGATGTAGTCAGTACAGTGTACATGCGGCACACATAGTAGAGAAGATGAAGAAGCCATATAGAGGAGGTGGACAGGGTGGAAGGGAGGGGAGGGAGGGGGAGAGGAGGGAAAGAGGGGGGAGGGGAGAGGAGGGGGAAAGGGGAGGGAGAAGGAAGGAAGGTAGGTGCGAGGAGGAGAGGAGAGGGAAGGCCCAAGGGTGAACATGAGGGGAATAAAAAGGGGCAGGAGTGGGAGGGGGAGAGGTACCCCCTAACCCCCCATCTAGGTACCTCCAAATATGATAGTTTCTCTCCCCTCTTAAGGCTCTTTTTTCTCCATTATCTCCTTAATATGATTGAACATTATTATTGTGATATTATGGAGAGGAGGGAGGTAGAAAGGAATTATAATAAATTATTTCATTATTTGGAGGCAAATGGGGGGCAGAGGGGGAAGGAAGGCGGGTGGGAGGAGGGCAGGAGAGGGGAATAAAGGGTGAAAGGGAGGGTAAGGAAGGGGGCAGGAGTGGGAGGGGAGAGAAGTACCCCCCATATAGGTGCCTCTGAATATGATCGTTTCTCTCCCCCTCTTTCTTTCTCCATTATCTCCTTGATATGACTGAACATTATTATTGTGAAATTATGGAGAGGAGGGAGGTAAAAAGATTGAAGGCACATTGGGGAAAGGGGGGTCATAAGGCCAACAGTATCGGAATAAGTAACATATAGTTATGATCAGTTACTTACATTATTTAGTTCATTTTTATATATCGTTACATTAACACCATCTGACCATGTTCCACAATCACCACAAATCAGTAAAAATGAAGAAAAATCTTATACTTTTTACTTTCGTTTTCAGATTTTTTGGACGTTTCGTCCGGTCGAAAATGGGGTCAGAAATGTTCCGAGTGAAAATAAAGAATTTGACGTCATCAAAGGGCAGCGCCATCTGCCCTAAATAAAAATTGTAATGGCTACCGAAAGAAAATGTTAGAAGAGGGTCCTGGTTCTCATTCAGGAGGGCAGCTGGGCCCAGTGTCAGGGGCGATCGGAATGATGACAAAACAACAGGGGGACGATTCTTCCCCAAGACCACAGTACTCAATGCCGGGGATTTTGCATTTCTTGCAGACGGAATGGGCCCGCTTCGAAATGGAACGATCTCAGTGGGAAGTTGAACGGGCCGAACTTCAAGTAAAAAGCATTTCCTCTCATCTTACACAAATTTTATTCATTGCTCGAATGAATTCTTACTTTTTGTTTGTTAGATTTCATTTCTGTCTGATTGAAACCTTTGTATTTCTTCGAAAAATAATTGATTTTGAAGCATAATGTGGCCGCCATGTTAGATTTTTCAACATGGCGGTGGCTTTTTGACATTTATCATGTGCATTGTTGTTTTCGCCTGCTACAGTGCAGCATCCAAATGTCACAAGTCAATCTTGTACATTTTGCTAAGTACATTAAGGATATGCGGAAGTAAAATTGAACTGTCAAGTGTATGACTTGGGAACACAAACTGCAAATGAAGTGCAAATGGAAAAGAAATGGGGGGGGGGGGGGTGTTTACAACAAGTTGATCAGATGTATCATGGTTAAAGTTTTTTACATACTTCAGTAAGTTGAATTAATCAAATAAATTGAATAATTTGAATATTGCATAATTTGTATGGTCGCCTGGTGGAGTTGCAGCAGCTGATTGAGTCGGCCCGATTGAGTCACCGCATTACACATCATTTTGCGACTATTTCAGTAATTGCACTTATTAAACTTTTTTGCCTTAATTTATTAAATTAAATTAATCAACAGAATAAGCCATCATATTCATAATTTAGAATTAACATTAAAATTATCACCGCGTTGGATCGAAACGTATGATGTTGTGATTCTTTACGGACAATTTTGATGTTTTCTCATCATTTAAGTCATACTGCACAAAATTAATGAGACGTTGCAGTAGAGCAATGTCTAATAAGTAAGTCCATATCGTTTATATATCTGAAAAGTCTGTAGTTTTTGCAAACACTTCAAGAGTTCGTCAGAAGAAATTATTTTCTGTCGTCGGCAAACTATTGATGTGTTTGCGAAAACTATGAACTTTTCATATACCTGGACGATATGGATTGATTTAATAGGTGTTGCCCTACTGCAACCGCTGTTCAGTTTTGTAAAGTTTAATTTAGAAAATGAGAAAATACCAAAAAAATGTGTAAGGAATCATAACACCATATGTTTCTATCCCACGCGTACATGTAGATTATGTTCACATTAATAAATACTTCTTCACCATGTTCACCAACAAGAGAAAGAAACACATTATAGACATGTCTCGGATCAATAGATGACTCAAGATTACTGTGCCTTTGCTGCTGCTAGGACCATTTACAAATCAGATCTTTTCCCCCAATTATCTAGCAAGTGTTTCCCATAAAAAATGAAAAAATATCTATTGAATGTCACAATTTTAAAATCAATGTGATTGGTACATGTATGACCAAGCATCGCCACATACTGTTAGGAGTTGAAATAACCATAATATGTTGTATTTTTATTGGCTGATACTAAATCATGTATGTTGAGTTGTGTTGAATGGATTAAAAAAAAATGGATTTGATTGTTAAAAAAACACCTAAACTGTAGAGTTGAATCTTAGAGAGTCTTTTAAAAATACGGTATGATTTGGCCTAAGCTGATGCAGGCATATGTAAGAAGAAAGATGTCTCAGAATTGGCATTTAATCTTTTCAATGTGTATCAGCATGAAAAGAAACAGATTGCCAGCAATTCCTGTGTTTTTGGTCAATGTGGTGTGTATGTTGGAGAATTTTCATCAAGTTGTATAGGAATAGACCCCAAATCTTGTTGAAAATGTCCTGTGGTTTCTTTGAACACTGCTTTTTACACGCAACTCTTCTTCAAAATCCTTGGAAATGAAATAAAGCTCAACTTGCTTATATATAGAGCAAGTGACCATATTTCGCCGCATTTTTCGTATATTTCCAAGACATTTTCCATACTTGGAGGCGATTTCAATGACTGGTATTGCTAAAATATAATTTAACTCCATTCTCGATCGAAATACTACAAAAATAATTTATTTTACCCAGTTTAATGTTTCCTTATAAAACGTCAAAATATTTCGTTTCTATGTTTTCGGGGGTGACCATATTTCGCCGTTTTTGTTCATAAGTATCCTATTTGCACACAAAACGGACAAAATTATGACTTTATTTTCTGGAAATCTTTAGTCACTACTACTTCTAAGAAATTATCCCGATAAAATGTTTTCTTTGATTTGTTTTCGTACAAATTTCGGATGTTTTTGCCAAAAATTGGTATTTTCATTAATTTTTCCTCATTTTATGGTATTTTTCAACACAATTGAGTGCAGGAGATGTCACAATATATAAAAATATGACTACTACCGTCATATTTGAAAAGATATAGAAAAAATAAATTTTACAAACAATTCCGATAATTAAGGAGAAGCAATAAACTATGAAACGGCGAAATATGGTCACCGGCGAAATATGGTTCCTTGCTCTACATGTATTCCTTTTACTTTTTATGTTTATTTTCCAAACATTTTGATATACAATCTCTTGACTGTATGAGCAGTTTAGAGGTAATCACTACAATACATATAAAGAAAGTTTTTTATCTGCCAGACTGTGACAGATTAGGCACCTTTGTTTGCTCTTAAAAACTACTTCTCTCATTGTGTCATAACTAAAAAAATATCAATATTATTTTGCAGGCTAGAATTGCATTTTTGAAAGGAGAGAGAAAAGGACAGGAAAACCTAAAACAGGACTTGGTCAGAAGAATAAAGATGTTGGAATTTGCTTTAAAACAGGAAAGGTAAATTATGAAGTGCTATGATTTTGAAATGGCGACGCTTAAATTGTTAATTTGTTTCACAAGAAGGGTGGAATAAATTCAAAAAGAGATTTGACTGATTTACAGGAAAACCATGAAACTTGTACAAAATATGATAATGAAATTTACTCAAAGACACATTATGTAGAAATAAAGGGGCTTTGTTGCTTGTTTTGGTAAATTCCTCCTTTGAATTTGATTTAATTTGCCATATATTCCCCCCCCCCCCCCCCCAAAATTTTTTTTTTAATATTACCTAATCACAAATAATAATTAAAGTCTGATGATCAGTTGAGTTTCTGAAATACTGTTAATTAATTTATCTCAATGAGTTAAACTTCAAATGTCAGTATCAGTGTTACCTTTCATTTCAGAGCCAAATATCACAAACTGAAATATGGTACAGACCTGAATCAAGAGGATTTGAAACCGCCTATATTGGATAAGAAAGATGGAGCTGGTTAGTAGTGATGTGACGATAGTTGCCGACTTTCGAAAGTCGGTCGCAAAAACCCCTTTGATTTTCAATAATCGAAAGTAAAATTGACAATCCAGGGATTTTTTTCCCCTTTTTGGGGCCGTTATTCAGCCCCATTCCCAATGAAAAATAGTTTTTTTTTTTCCCAATTGGGCTCTAAAATTTCCCAATCACATATAGATGGAATTATCACCGAAATTAGTGAAAGTTACTGGTTCAAAAATAGCAAATTTACTAATTATTTGCCTTGTTATTGTAAGCACAAGAAATTAAATCATATCTAAAAGAAAATTATTTGATTAAACATTAAATTCTGATCTTTTGATTGTATAAGGCCATGTAAAATAAAATCTATGTTTCTCAGACACCGCCGCGTGCTATAATTTGCCGCCAATGAGACGTTTTTATTGTAACTTCAGAAAAAAATATTCGCCGTGTCTCATCCTCGATCGTTGATTAAAATCGAAATATTCATTTATTTCATTGAACATGTTTATTGTCCTGTAAAATCGTCCAAACAGTACCCGATGAATAAAAACTTTTAAAAGCCCGTATAAATCACGGCGCGTTCCGTGTTTACGTTGCGGGTGAAGACTTTATCCACGCGCCGTTTAAAGGGAATTGTATAGGATATACTAACAACGTACCGACACGTGCCGCGGACATTTAATACATCGAGTATTACATGTATTAGAACGTTGGTATAGTTTTCTTTATTGATCTCTACAGCATATGTAAATACCTATGCTGAACATTGTAATACTTCCGAATCTATTAATAAAGACGTTCACGTTGTAAAAAGTATAAGCAAGGACCGCCGAAACGTAGTTAAATCCTTAAATCTATGAATAAAAGAATGTATATTGTACCCGTGTACATTATTTTATCAGACAGTGGTTAATGCTGAACACTTAATTCATCCAGACTAGACTTCCGAAGATATACGCTATCGGCCAAATTTTTGACCAAATGAACGGATCCATCCCAGGAAGTAAGTGGTCGTATTTATTAAACAAGGTGTGAGCAAATAACATCCGTCGTGTCTCTTACGCGATTCTACTAATGAACTCACGGCAATCAAAACGTGTCATACTTCGTATATTTGTATCTATTAGCTTCTTCCATTCAGACAGATGAGCTACGTCTCCCCGTTCTCAGAAGGAATAGGCTATTTTACTTTTAAAGAAATCAACTTATTTACAGGAGAAAGCCATAAATTTTAATGTACATGTACCATTATTTTGACTGATGGTTCAAAGAAAGTTTTCTATGAAGAAAAACGGGGGGGGGGGGGGGGGGGGGGGGGGGGGGTAATATTTTTTGCCTAATATGAATAATGGGGGGGGGATAAGACAGCCCATACAATTTTTTGCCTTACATGAATAATAAGAGTACTCTTGATGGAAAAAAAAAACAAACAAAAAATAAAAACCCTACCTACCTTGCCACTTTTTAAGACCCAATTATCTGAGAAACATAGAATTAATTTTACATGGCCTAAACTGTCTTTTGACTTATATATTAGTACTTCCTTAAATATTCCCAAATGTCGTTAATTTTCCCAATTGCACAGGCCCGACCCCATTACCAAATTACTGAAAAAATCACTGCAATCGATTGTCCCTCAGAAATAAAGTAAATATGGTCAAATTTCTTAACGTGAAAAGCAGTCAAAATGACAACGAGCGAAGTGGACAGAGATAACAATGTTTGATAGAAAATGTAAAGATGAGTAAAGTAAAATACTCTCCAAATTCAGTATTAACATTTCATACTATGACCATATAAATATTTAGCTCCTCCTTAAGAAATCTCAAAGATTTTTTATGCCCCCAGAATCACAGATTCGGGGGCATATAGTTTTTGGCCTGTCCGTCTGTTTGTCTGTCTGTTTGTCTGTTTGTCCGAACTAAAAACTTTAACATTGGGCATAACTTTTGAATGGTAAGTGATAGGGATTTCATATTTCACATGTGTATTCCTTGTGACAAGACCTTTTCATTGATACCAAAAATTTTGACCTCGTGACCTAGACCTTGACCTTTGACCTACTTTTCAAAAACTTTAACATTGGGCATAACTTTTGAATGGTAAGTGATAGGGCTTTCATATTTCACATGTGTATTCCTTGTGACAAGACCTTTCCATTGATACCAACATTTTTGACCTCGTGACCTTGACCTTTGACCTACTTTTCAAAAACTTTAACATTGGGCATAACTTTTGAATGGTAAGTGATAGGCCTTTCATATTTCACATGTGTATTCCTTGTGACAAGACCTTTCCATTGATACCAAAAGTTTTGTCCTCGTGACCTTGACCTTTGACCTACTTTTCAAAAACTTTAACATTGGGCATAACTTTTGAATAGTAAGTGATAGGGCTTTCATATTTCACATGTGTATTCCTTGTGAGAAGACCATTTCATTGATAGCAAAAAGTTTTGACTTTGTCACCTTGACTTTGACCTTTCACGTACTCAACAGTAAATGGCGTTTATACTAACAAAGATGCCACCGGGGGCATTCGTGTTTCACAAACACAGGCTTTATTTGAATTGGTCGTTCAAATTGCTAGACTAAGTGTGAAGTACAAATGTATTAAGCAAAATGGGCAATAGACAATGAGAACTGCCAGTCTATGATGAAGGCCAAGAACTAACAAGAAATATTATTTACATTACAGAAGAGCCTGTAGATGGTGAAGTTTTACCCTCAAACAGTAACACATGGCGTCAAGGCCGGCATCTACTCCGACAGTAAGTGGTGTTATGTGCAGGATATATATTGATTATATGGTTGCAACAATTTACTGCGGCTCTTGATTAACGATGATTCATGTAGATTGTTCAACCACAATATGGCATTGCCTCTCGATTCTTTTATGATGATTGATTTGGAGAACAACTGTAACCCCTTTGCGATCAAATTTTCTAAACCAAATGAGTTATGATTACGAGTATTATGCATCGTTGCAGGTACATGCTTAACAAGTAATGTATAAACTTAAAGTGAAACTATTCTGTGATATTTCCTTATGATTGACTGTTTTCCCTTTTACTCAGATTACCTTTTACTCAGGTACATGTAACTGTAAATACATGTATGAAGAATATAAACCAATCAGGTATAGTCTTAAGCTGTCTTTTATGAATATTAACCAATAGGATTTATAGTCAAACGCTGACTCAAAAGAATGTTAGCCAATCATACATAGTTTTAACCTACTTGGAAGAATATTATTATTAATATTACCCATTCAGACCTTAAGCTGACGCTGAAGATTATCAAATAGTCTGAAACTGACTCCTTTTTCCATGCAGATACTTACAAGAAATAGGTTATACTGACACAATCATAGACGTACGATCAGCGAGAGTGAGGTCTTTACTCGGTCTCCAGAGTCATGTAGCGGAAAGTGAGGCGGATGCGGCTCAGTCTGCCCTCGTACAAATGAATGGTGACATATCAGGAAAACGAGCACCCGACCAGGGAAAAGCCAGGTTAGTACAGAATTCCATTGTTGTGATTGATTAAGGCCACTTTTAAAAATAAATTTTATCTCACAATTGTTTAAAAACTTCAAATTTTGATTTGCATAATTTAAAAAAGTTTTGCTCTATATTAAAAATTTTGTCTGCTTTCAAAAGTTTTACCTTGTCACAACAGCGCATACCACTTATATTAATTTATAATCAATTGATCAATCTGTTAATAAAAGGAAACAAATTGAATATTTATTATTAGAGAAAAAAATTACTGCAATCACTTACATATATACTTCTTTTAAAATGCTTGTTTCAATGTACATTTATCTTTCTTCTATTTCTTATCAACTTTGCATAATGTATGTCCATTTCTCTTTCCTAAAATTCTCAACTGAAACTTACTATTGACAATGAATCTTTAAGGAATTTAACAAAAAATTGCATATATTTTCTGAAGTTTGATTTTGCCTGAACATGCTCTGTGGGTAAAAGTTTCTCATTTGCTCTTTCAATCCAAAATAAAAAAAGAGAATATACATGTATTTCTGTCATAAGTGTACAGAAACTGTATCTATCACAAATTCTGGCCACACTTTCTCGGCATGATAATCTAACCCTGCATGTTCCGCTATCTTCTCTCTCAGTACCGGCAAGAAGGTGCCAGCTTCTCTCGTCGACAGTGCATTGTTGGACAGTGAAGCGTCTGTACTTGCTACCCTCGATTTTCTTGGCCCAGATGGTGTTGATGATGAGGAGGAAAATTTAAGGTAACAAGAGTTATCCCTCTTTGTCCATGCTCATACATCATAAAATGTAGCATGAATTCAAAATTCTATGAAAGCTTATCTGACTATCTTGTAGAAGGAAAAACAATCTCTTTGAGATACAATCTCTTTGAGATTACAAATTACTAGGAGTTGTTACTCTTTGCATGCTCAGTAACACGGAGAATGAATTTCTATTTTCATAATAAATATTCTTACATCGAAGACCAAAAATGTAAATTCTTTTATGAAATATTATTAAATGATAAATTTGAATCGCCTAGATACCACAAATATTATGAACAAAAATTTGAAATTTGTCAAAGTTATTGGAAAAATATATATAACCATAAGATCAAATTAGCGTTAGATAAAAATATTGCAGAGTTTAATTATAAGCTGTTACAAAATATGCTATGTTGTAAAAAACAAATGTTTAAATGGAAGAAAGAAAGTACAGAAAATTGTATGCATTGTAATGAAACAGAAGATATTCAACATTTAATTTTTTCATGTAAAAATGTTAAAAATATTTGGCTTGCTTTAGGACTAATATTGCAAATGAACATAAGATGGAAACATATTTTAATTGGTTTTTATTTGGAAGAGAACAAAAAAATAAAATTATTTAATAATCTTATATTGTATGTTGCACTGAAAATTTATAAATACAAAATGTTTTGCAGATTGAATAATTTAGATGAAGAAGAATACAATATCAAAAATAATTTGAAAAATTCTTTGATTTTTTGGCAAAAAGTTTTGGCATATTCTAAAATTGATTTGAAACTAGACGTGATAAGTAATTTTGAAAAAATCCTATGACCTTCATATCCTTGAATTCTTGTATACAACTACTTTTTTGTTCCAATGTTTATATCCATGTACTATGTATTTTGATTATGATTTAGAATAAATTAAAAAAAAAAAACATGGAGAATGAAATACTATTACTATGTCAACTAAAATTCGAAGCCCAGTTTTAATGACACGCTTAGTAATGATATTTTTTATCACGTAATTGAATATCGAATGTTTTCATTCAGTGACGAGGAGGATGGATTGAATATAGATGAAGAAGCCGAAATGAAACTTGTCAAAAAGATGCCAAAAGTTAAAGTAAGTGTATTCTGTCATTTCAATATACTGAGTTACATGTACTTCCCATGAAAGTGCATTATGACGTAATGAAATCCCTAGAAACAAAGCAAAAATGTTTTCCTTGAATTCTGTGCTGGTTTCCATAGGCCTTGATGACGTCGTAATCAGTTTACGTCAGATAATGTCCCGAATGGGAATTAACTCTGTATTTTGAAAAAGTCGAATACATGAATATTGTCAGGATTTGAAATCTTTGTAAAGTGTAGTACTTAGAATTTCAGAAATGATTTATAATGCCAAGATTTTTTAGTAAAATAAGGTACATGTACACAATAATTTTGAATTTTTCAGAACGTAGATGGAATCGGTATAGATGACGATGCGGAGACAGAAGAAGCTTTAGCAGAGTTTGATTTTCTAGTCGCGGAGAGTGAGGATGGAGCGGGTGAGGCTCGTAGCCATGGTGATGGCCCAGATTGGGGTAGGAAGTCGTGCTTTGGGTGTTTGTTTGTTGTTTCCGTGCCTCCTACTTTCAGTTTGTGTTATATTACCCATACCTACAGTCTGGATTGAATCTTTTCTTGTTTGCAAGATTTGCTGCACATATCCTATGAATTTTTCATTATTTTTGAACACCATCTTTGAATGGGGTTTGTAAATATTAATTTCTTTCCCATTATTTACTTTTTTTCTGATTTGGACTACATTCTTGTAGATGATAGGGTCTAGAAATACAGATTCATACTTTTTGTAAAACAACATACTCTTCACACAGGATTCTGAGAGAATTTCCTCTTTAAATTTTCTGAATTTTGATAACACCATATCATAAGTACTCATCAAGTTCATTGAAAGAAGAGAAATTTGATTCAAATAATTGGAATTGACGCTTCTAAAATTATAGGATGACACAATGTTTATACCTTGGACAATTAAGTTTTGAATACCAATCAATTATCAAAAAATGCATTCTGACTTCATGAATTTTCTTGAATTTGCGCTTATCAATCAATCAATCAATCAATCAATCAATCAAAGGATTCAACGGAATGTTGAAATTGTTTACTTTTCTTTTCAATAATTTTGCATTTGTTACTTGCTGAATTTGGACTGAGGATGACTACCCAAATTTATTTATACGTTTTACCCAATTAAGTCTTTATTTTAAATAAATTTCACGTCTAATTTCTCCGGATATGTGCAGCATGTCATCATTGAGTGTTTGAACTCATCCTAAGTGATTGAGCACTAGAATCTCTTTCCTCTTCTCCATGTAGCCCAATTTTCTTGACAAATCCATTTTGATTGCAAAAATACCTAAATTCCGATATTCCGTACTTCTACTTTATTTTCATGAAAGTTTAATGATATTGTGTAAGAAATGCTAAGTAAGCGGCAGAATAATGTACATTAGAGAGCATGTTATTTTAGGTAGATAGTCCTTGTGACACAATACAATGTATATGGAATCATAGAAGTAGGATGGAAGATTTTTAGCGCAATAGTAGTAAACAAAGTCAGTTTCCATAGTAACCATTTTCCTTAGTCTTTCAATTTACATGTATGTACATATGACTCTTTAAACTGACCATCTCATATCCATTTTCTATTGTTTGCCGTCCATTTGCAAGGAAAGGTATTTACATGTAGATTCATTATCATTTCACTCATAAGTACACGTAAATGAAGGGATGATGAGTTTTTAAAGATTAATATAGAGGGATCCCGAAAGAAACCATATTTTTCATCCGTTTACATTTTTAGCCCGAAGAATTTTGTATTTGATACATGCAAACCTCTGCCATTTACATGTTATTATACACGGGCTTTGCAGAATCGGTAAGGCAAAAGGGTCAAGGGCTAACATACAAAAGATTTAGTGCAAAAAAGAATGTTCAGTTCTTCTAGCTCAGATTTGTCTTAGGTGTTGATATTTCATCACTCTGTGGAATATGCTTATAAATTTTGAAGTAAAAAGGTCATCAGTTCTAGGTCCAAGTTCGATTTAAAAAATCTCAAATTTTTCACAATTTTACTATTCACTGTAACCAGCAGGTGATTGGCTGCTAAAAATGTCTAGTAAAAGAAGCATTGATACAAATTTTTAATTCCCAAGGTCATAGGTCAAGGTCAATGAAAGGCAAAATCTTAGCCTTCATCAGGAATCCAATGATATTAGATAAAATTTAGGTGTGCTATACCTTCTATCTTCATGTGACACTTAATAGGGTTTTTAAGACATCAAACTGGCCACATTTGTACTTACGACTCATATCCTCAGGAAATCCCTTTACTGACCTATTCGAAATAAATAGAGAAAAAAAAAGCTAATAGTCACGGAATGTATTTCTGTACATTTCCCGAACAGAGAAAAAAGATAGCGATGAGTGGAGCGTGGACCAACAGCTCATAGCTAAACTTAAAGACCAGTACAAAAAAGAGAGGAAAGGGAAAAAATCAAGTAAGTCATACCACTAGTTCAAACCACTTCAGCTTTTCCCAAATATAGTTCATTCTTCATGTACAAAGCATGACAGCATTGTTCAGTTGTTCTCTCTATCCTTCTTTTTCGCACTAGATGTTGTCATTTTTTTGTGGTCGTAGTAGATAAATATGCTTTTAGTACATCACACATCAACTCCTCGGAGATGCACATTGTAAATTTCATTTTAAAGATAGATTTCACTTTTATTTTCTAAGTTACAAATCCCCCCCAATTCCCTACCTTAACTGAAAGGTCAAGAGTTTTAGGGTGTGGAACTGTAAATTTTGCACAAATTTTTCCTAACTTGAGATGACTTCCAAAGTTTGAGGCCCTAAGCAAGGAAATGTACACTTACGCATATACATTGTATGTACCAGTACACAAATTTTGAAATTATGAGAATTGATAATACTATTAGGCTTTGGTCGTGCACAAATCACGGAGGCACAATATTGGTATTACAGGTTGCACAAATCTGGTTTGACTTAGACACGGTGATAGTTTTCATAAACCTATAAATAGAATTTGTTTTTTCACATTCTCACCTTTTTCAATTTCACTTTTGGAAAAATAGTCAAATTTCCATATTACTTTTAAAATCATAGAGTGATAATATTGAAAATTGTTATGATCCTCTTAAAATTACGGAAATGTATTGCCAAAGGTCATTGTTGATAAAAAAAGGACTTTTTTACATATGAAAAAAAAAACCAAGCGAGCATAATTGTAATGGAATGATATGGTAAAAGCTATAATATGCCATTTATGTATTCTGTTCAGTTTATTTTTGGAAGAAGGGAATTATTATATTTATGCATAAATTTACCATTGCTTCTTGCCTTCCGTTTGGGATGTGAGGTCTCAGACATCTATGATACTCTTGTCACAGGGCCAAACCGATCAACACTGCAAGCTATGCTTGCTAATTTGGGTGACGATGACGACACACCTTCTTCTTCTTCCTCGAATCAAGCTGGTGCAGCGTCTGGTAGTCCCACGCGAAATTCCTCGACGGAAAATAGCATGTCAGAAGTAGATGAATCCGGTATGCAATCTAAAAAGAAAGAAAAAAATCATTATTTATGCTGAATACTTTGTATGTATTGAATTACAAACAAGTAGCAGAGCTTACTGAAATATTCAATGAAATCGGTTGTTTTGATATACAAGGTTTTCTGACGAAAGCTGAAGTACTACGCTATCAAACTTTGATAGGACTAGGGGGAACAATACTACAAAATAAGAGATTTCGATAGGAATTTGAAGATCTTGCACAGTTTTGACGTTTACTTAAATACTGTACCAAATATGAATTCATTTGGAAAAAGGAAAAGGCTGAATATTTGATATTTAAAGTAAATTTTTCTATTTTATTGATAGAATTTTTTTTTTTCTCTGACTCTGAATATGCTTATTTCTATTCAAAGTCAGCATTTTCAGTAGGTTCTGTACTTGTTCATTATTAAATTCAAGTAAAAAAAATATTCACTTGTTTCCACTATACAAATTCTACGAATAGAGTCAAAATACTAAATTCTCAATTTCACACAAAAAGAGAAGAGATTTTAGTCACTAGTTGCCTCTTACCTAATTTTCCCTAGAGCTTCTTCACCCTCGGCTGAGTTGGCTATGCTTGCAATTGATGTTGTAGATGAAGTTGTTTTAGATGTAGTGAACACGTTATTTTCCTGTTGTGTTGTAATATGTAAAATTGTCGTTATTTTTTTCTTTTTCGTTTGAATTATGAAAATGATATTAAATCATGACAGAACATTTTTAAGTCACGTATATTTCTATTTATTCGTCATTGCATAATTATGAAGTGTCGCGTGCAGGGAATAGAATTTGAGTCATGATATCGAATTTGAACAATTACTAATCAAGAGTGCAAGTGTGAAATTTTTTAAATCTTACGTAGGAGTAGAGCTGACTTTGGAATGTTGTAGCTTTTTAAGTACTTTAGTATGTCACGTTAACGATAAAGTTAAGTAACGTAACTAAGGAAGGAAATCAAATGCATCAAACTTTGTAAAGGGCAGGAAACAATGCCATATTATCTGAACTTCCTGTTTAACATATTTTCAAGTGTGTATTATTTTAGACGGATTTTCTGGCCCGTTTACGAGCTAAGGATCGTTGAAACCTCGACACTTGAAATTAAATCTAGACTTGACTTTAAAAAGTGAAGATGCACGACAATTATTTGTATAATGTGAATCTAAGTTTGAAGTGCTCCTCATGGTTGATGTATTGTTAAAATGAGAGAAACTGACAAGATGGCTAACATTTATAAACGTGTGAGACCGTCTGATTTCCATCTTATAGGTGTACAAGGATCGATTACGTTTTCGTCGTCAGAATCCAAGAGGAATGTGATGGGCGTGTCGGGGCCCGACGATGAAGCAATAGAAGCTGCATTAGGACTTGGCGGACTTGGAGAATTAGCCGATCTGACGGTTTCCAATGAAGCAGACCCTCTTACTTACGATGTGAGTATTCATGTATTTATTTATGTCCACAGCATCCTATCGTCATGAGGAGAGTTTTAGAGGAGAATTTTGGATTAGAGGAGAATTTTGGTCAAATTTTGAATTAGAGGAGAATTTTGGTCAAATTTTGTCCCTTGCTTTTCTACATTGTAGTTCAAGTGCCCTGATGTGTGTCTGAGTTTGATGTTGCAAACCATACCAGACATTTTGAATCTACTTGTTCAAGTGAAAAAAAAAATAGCATTAATCTGCTGTCTAACTTGTCAAAACAAAAAAGATATTTTTTTCTTTCACTTCAAAATTGGGCATTTCTTCCTCGTTTTAAAAATTTATAAAGTTTGATAATACATGTATGATGTGAGTTGAAGTTATAGCTATTGCAATGAAACTTCATATACATCATTAGCTGAAAATGCGTATGTCCTATGTTCGTAAAGTTAAAAGGGCAAGGTCATAGGAGTGGACTTCCTAAGTGGGATTTAAATTGAGGTCTTTAAAATTTGATGTGAGTTGCAAGTTTTGTTATTTTGCACATTGCAATCATAATGCACTTTAAATTTTTCTAATTATACCGGTATGTATTATGTATGTGTACATATAATCAAAAAGTGTGCAAAAAAAAAATCATTTGAAAGAAGTCAAAGATTTCTTAACCAAGAAAAATATAAGAAAAACTCAAAGCCCGATGATGAAAACCTGAACTTTGATATCATAAGTTTGATAAGCTATTTTGCATTTTCTACACAATTAAAAAAAAATAGATTTTTGGAATGACGGTAAGTGTGAGACCTTATGCATGAGAAGTTCCTTGAACCAAATATACAAAAAAAAGCAAATACGCTGTATTCTTGATCCTGAAACCGATGAACTTTCAACTTTTTGTAATTCTGTCCTTTCAAAATATGTGCATATAATGTATTCTGAGTGTATTCAGCAGCCTGTTTCACTAAAATACTTAGAAATTTTTTTTTAGGAATTTTCGTAACTTTCATTGTCATATAAAAGCTTAAAATGTTTTACAATTTAGATAATATTGTGCATTCTAATATCATTTCTACATACTTAATATAAATTCAGAGACAATCTATCATAATTGTTTATTATAGTTTATAAGAAGCTCTAAGAGATAAAAAAATACAAAAATTCCTAAAATTTTGTGTATTTTTTTGTAAAACAGGCTGCCGAATCCTAAAATTAATAAACTTTTCAACTTTATGTAATTCTGTCCTTGAACTATTAAGCATGCTATCAAAAATAATCTGTCAACATTGTTGATTTGTCGGTTTATCTCAAAACAAGACAAATGTTAACTTCCTGTCAAATCTAGGTCATTGTCTTTGATTTGTACATGTATACTTACTGTGTGAACCTAAGTGGACTTCCCAAGTGGGATTTAATCTTTACGTACAATGTACACCAATACCTAGGATGCTATACATTTGATACTATCGAGATGTGTCAATGGTTGATTTGATCTGATCAGGTTTTGTTGAGGAAATTTTGTGTTAATGAGGAGTGACTATTTACAGTTTCATCGTCTTTCCACTTTCTGTCATATGAAATAAGAAAAAAAAAGCAAAGTGCTTCAAACTCTGTTGCTAAGTCAGATGCAACAGCATAACTTAAAAATCTATCTTAATCCAGGGATTTTTTAGGGGTTCTCCAGGGCCGAAATTCAGCCCCATTCCCAATGCTGAAAAACAGGCATTTTTCCCAATTTCTGAGCTTAAAATTCCCAATTTGAAAAAAAATTAAATTCCAATTAAAAAAGTATAAAAAACCCTTTGAAATTACTGAAAATACATTTATAATTTATTTGTTTTACAATGTGCACTATCTGAAATATAATATTCTTGGTACTACAGGTGTCTATATGCGCTTATTCGTCTTCATTAGAAGCAAATTTTTGCTTGTTTTCTCAATTTATTTGTATAATATTTTTCCCAATTTCTACCAAATGTCGCTATTTTCCACAATTTTGAAGGCCCAAGCCCCTGGAATCAAAGGGTAAAAAAACCCTGTAATCATGTTAATGAAGCTTTGTATGAGTGTGTAAAATGACAGTTTTTGGAGAGGTCTATTACCCTATCTGAACTGATTTTAGAGGCATGAAACAGTTTTGAGAGATATAAGAAGGCGCTATTTCCATAGCACAATGAACAAATAAAGTCAAAATCTCTTGATCGATATTGAGTAATACTTAGAAAAACAATGAAATGAAAATATACATGACTGTGTGTGACAACTCATATTGTTACTTTCTCCTTTGCACATACTGTCATCCATAAATAAGTATACACCATTTCTGATCATGTTGCTGTTAGAAAATGAACAGTTTCGAATCTATTGCTGTATAATTCTGAAGATGAACATTATAGAAATCATTAGCAACAAACTTGACCCAACTATTTTGCATTTTTGAATTTTTATTCTTTTTTACATAAAAATGACAATTTTTGGAAAAAAAATTGTGCAGATGAAAAAAGTTTCCATTTACATTTTTAGCTCTACTGGTCTCAGACCAGTCGAGCTTATGCGATACCCCGTCGTCCGGCGTCCGTCCGTCTGTCCGTCTGTCCGTCTGTCCGTCCGTCCGTCCGTCCGTCCGTCCGTCCGTCCGTCCGTCCGTAAACAATTCTTGTGCTCGCAACTCCTCTGAAACCATTGGCGATAGAAAGTTAATTCCTTTTGCATCCTACTTGGTATGTGGTCTAGTTGTGCACCTGACATTTTGTTTCAGCCCCTGACCCCCAGGGTCTCAGAAAATGGGCGTGGTCATGAAATTCTATGTAATCTTGTGCTCGCAACTCCTCTGACACTATAAATGATGGAGACTTAATTCTTTTTGCAATAAGATGGGTCTGTGGTCTAGTTGTGCACCTGATATTTTGTTTGAGCCCCTTACCCCCAGGGTCTTAGAAAATGGGTGTGGTCATTTTTTCCTATATAACTCTATGTAATCTTGTGCTCCTAACTCCTTTGACACTATAAAAGATGGAGACTTAATTCTTTTTGCAATATGATGGGACTGTGGTGTAGTTGTGCACCTGATATTTTGTTTGAGCCCCTGTCCCCCAGGTTCTTAGAAATGGGTGTGGTCATTTTCTCCTATATAACTCTATGTAATCTTAAGCTTGCAACTCCTCTGACACTATAAATGATGGAGACTTAATTCTTTTTGCAATATGATGAGTCTGTGGTGTAGTTGTGCACCTGATATTTTGTTTGAGCCCCTGACCCCCATGGTCTTAGAAAATGGGTGTGGTCATTTTTTTCTATATAACTCTATGTAATCTTGTGCTCGCAACTCCTCTGACACTATAAATGATGGAGACTTAATTCTTTTTGCAATATGATGGGTCTGTGGTGTAGTTGTGCACCTGATATTTTGTTTGAGCCCCTGACCCCCAGGGTCTTAGAAAATGGGTGTGGTCATTTTTTCCTATATAACTCTATGTAATCTTGTGCTCACTACTCCTCTGACACTATAAATGATGGAGACTTAATTCTTTTTGCAATATGATGGGTCTGTGGTCTAGTTGTGCACCTGATATTTTGTTTGAGCCCCTGACCCATAGGGTCTTAGAAAATGGGTGTGGTCATTTTTTCTATTTAACACTATGTAATCTTGTATTGGAAACTCCTCTAACACTATAAATGGTGGAGACTTAATTCTTTTTGTAATATGATGGGTCTGTGGTCTAGTTGTGCACCTGATATTTTGTTTGAGCCCCTGACCCCCAGGGTCTTTGAAATGGGTGTGGTCATTTTCTCCTATATATCTCTATGTTATCTTGTGCTCGCAACTACTCTTACACTATAAGTGATGGAGACTAAATTCTTTTTGCAATATGATCGGTCTGTGGTGTAGTTGTGCACATGATATTTTGTTTGAGCCCCTTACCCCCAGGGTCTTAAAAAATGGGTGTGGTCATTTTCTCTTATATAACTCTATGTAATCTTGTGCTCGCAACTCCAATGATGGAGACTTAAATGTTTATGCAATATGATGGGTCTGTGGCGTTGTTGTACACCTGATATTTTGTTTAAGCCCCTGACCCCCAGGGTCCTAGAAAATGGGTGTGGTCTTTAAAATCTATGTAATCTTGTGCTTGCAACTCCTCTGACACTATAAATGATGGAGACTTAATTCTTTTTGCAATTTGATGGGTCTGTGGTCTAGTTGTGCACCTGATATTTTGTTTGAGCCCCTGACCCCCAGGGTCTTAGAAAATAGGTGTGGTCATTTTCTCCCATATAACTCTATGTAATCTTGTGCCTGCAAATCCTCTGACACTATAAATGATGGAGACTTCATTCTTCTTGCAATAAGATGGGTCTTGGATTAGTTGTGCACCTGATATTTTGTTTGAGCCCCTGATCCTCAGGGTCTTAGAAAATGGGTGCGGTAATTTTTCCTATATAATTAATTGTGCTCTCTACTCTTCTAAAGCTATTAATGATGGAGAGTTAATTCTTTATGCAATATTATGGAATTTTAGTCTTGTTGTGTCATTGATAGTTCATTTGAGCCAGCAGCCCCTTGCCCCTAGGATCTAGGAAAATGGATGAGGCATTCTTTTTTGAAATACTATATCTCGGATATTATGAATTATATGAGTGATATTATACTTGCAGTTTAATGGATATGTTGTTTTGTCGTGCTACTTATAATTTGTTATAGGGCTTGCTCCCTATGGTCTTTGGTTTAAAAAAAAGACAGGAAATTGATGTATTAGAAAAAAAAAAAAAACCAGGAGAGCTACAGTCTCGTCAGAGACTTCTGGTTTGTTATCACAATCCATAATTTTGAGTGATGTGAAGCCAATTACTATGAATCTTTCAATTTCAGAATGGAAAATTAGGATATACTAATAAAGAATTTAGAATGATTTCCTTGTTTGTTTAGTTACATGTATTTATGAATGGCAGTGTATAGGATGACTGCAGTACAATGTGTACTTGTTCCTGAATATATCCTAATAAAATTAACAGTGAAAAGTGGGCAAGAGAAATGTATTCAATTCAGGTGTTAAATTGATCTTTGACAGATCATACAACTGTGTCACTTGACAATATTGATGACATGGATACTGCATGTATGAGGCTGTGTGCTATGGAGAAATAAGCCCATCCCAAGGATTAAGAGGGTTTTGACCAAACACCATATTAAACTTTAACATGTATAAGACGGCACAAGTCCCTCCCACATTTCATTTCTTACTCAGTGACCTTACGCATGCTGCAACTCGAGCATGCGACAAGAAGTATAATGCTCTTTCTCATATTTCTATTCAGATCTGGTTTCATCCCCTCCTTTCAATGTATGAAGTACTCTTTTCAAAAATTGTATAATTTCACTCTTCTGCTGTATTCATCTACATGTACGTCTGAAATGTTACACCACTTGGACTCATTAAACTACTTTTGAGAAACTCTTTTGTGCACACTTTCTCCTTAGCATCATATAGCATACGTTCTATGAATTCGGCAATGAATTTCTTAAAATGTAAATTCATAGAATACAACGCCCACGTTAAAAACAAATCAATTGAATTGGCAGATAATTTTACTGCTGTTAATGGCAAAACTCTTTATCTCTTTGTCAATGTGTCCTACTGATACATTCCTTATCTTCTCTCTCATGAGTCAATCAGATGTGAGAAATGAGTAAGGGAGGGAGGAGTCATTCTTCTCAGAAATAACATGACTGTTAGCAAATCGAATTTGCTAATACCGGTACCTTGTTTACCCCTTCTTTTAATTGTTTGTCCTACAACCAAAAGAAGAAAAAAAAATGAAAACATGAGGCAGTTTATTTAGGTTCCAATACATACTTTATGTGTACTTATTTTAGCGCAACCGAAATAAAGCGGAAACATGTCAAGTTTCAGCAAATTGATATAATAGCGTAATCATGAATAAGCACACGTTACACATTCTCCATTATAATATACAGCAGGTTAGGTATTTAGCGTTGTCTTAACAGCGCTAATTCTGCTAAGATATGAATCCCGCTAAAGTAGTTTGTGTTGGTTTTATAAAATGACAGTGTTCTCAAGTGAGCAATGTGTACCACCTTTGGCCTCTTATCATTTCTGTACCCCTTCAGTCGATTTTTGGTGACTTTTTGTACCATGTATATACATGTTCCTACAAGGAAGATGTTTAATGTACATAAAATGTGTCTTGATAAGTACAGGGAAGATTGTATGATGCTGCAGAATACACATTTATTGCGTATCACAACAAATCCCAATTATTCAAATTTTCAAGTAGGAAGTTCAAATTCATAATTCAAAATAGGACTATTTATTTACTAGATGTATATTTGTACAAACAAACTTCATTGCATATATATAGAAAATAGTATGTATATCATGAAAAAAATTTCCCATAGAGTTCAAATGATGTATGTAGCAGACAATTTGAGTTCTCTTTTCTGTAAATTGTTTTTGTTTTGACAAATAATTTTTTGGCCAGCATTTTCCCTCACTCTGAAGACAAAAGGAACTTGTCAACATGGAAAGAGGTTTATACTACTTGACCTGTGTTAATTTGCCGTTAATAGGAAGCCATTGGCTAACCACAATGTCTGAAATATAAGGGGAGGGTCGGTATTTCTAACGGCCCCTTATGTGCTGTCACACAAAAATACCTCTTCAATAGTTGCCGAAAGATTCACTCGGACCCTTCATCACCCCCATTTCGGGCTAGTCTCGGAGACAATTTTAAAGAAGTTTCTGACAGGAGCCAAATCCTGGACCTTTAATTTGAAGAGCGACCTCGAGCACCACTGATAAGAAATTACAGCTTTAAATGTGCATATTATGAAATATTTTAATACTGAAGGGAAGGTGGTGTCTTTCTCCTCAATGCATAGCTCTGTCTTTAGCTGGCATTATTTTTGGCCATGAGCATCACTGATGAGACATTTGAACATGTTGAAGGGCTAAATACACAATGCATTTAAATTATAACAATCATAATTTAGAAATGTTAAGAGTGAAAACAGGTGTTCTTCTGTGGTAAAGCATAAGAAAATATTAAAAAAAGAATAGACATTCAAAGTACTCGACTTTTATCTCCCTCTTCCATTTTCAGATTTCAGCCCCAAAAGAAGTTTTTAGAAAGACATGGAATGCTAAATATACTCTACGCAGGTACGGAAAAATTATCTTTAAGAAATGCATTAATTTTATATTTGAATACTTCATTTCTTTATGTTCCCTCATGAACAATACATGTATCAGTACTTAACTTTGATACTTAAAAAAAAAACTTGAATTGTCGAAGACAACATGCTGAAGAATAGATTTTGACTGTCCCAACTTAATAGAGAATATAAGAAAATGTAAAGAAAAACTTAAAATTTATGAAGTTATCTACATGTATCTTCCAAGTACATGAATTTATTCCATATATTTCAGTCATTTTGACGGAGTGCGGTCGTTAGCGTTCCATCCTGTAGAACCAGTACTTATAACGGCTTCAGAAGATCACACACTCAAACTATGGAATCTTCAAAAAACAGTCCCAGCTAAAAAGTAAGTTTACAAATAATGAAATTATAACATATAGATTATGTATTTTAACCAAAATGTACAAATTTGAACGTGTGCCTATTTAGATTTATTTAAAGAAGGAAAAAGAAAAAAAAAGGCAAATGATTCTGAACTTTTTAAAGATGAACACTTTAAAGCTAAAGCAATATCTGTGTTGGAATGAACTAATATATTCAGAAAAATTGTTATGAAAAAAGTCCTGCAAATTTAAAATCTTGATGAAAGCACAAAGATGATAAAGTAAGATCTTTTCAAAGAGTGTGCAAAAACTATTTCTTCTCCGGTAGTTTCATATTTGAAAAGATTTTGATCCACAACAATTTTCATCATAAAAACATTTTCCAACTAGAGCAGTTCTTGTGTGGAATGAATTCAATTCAATGTAAAAATTGATTCATATGATTAATCTTGATGAAAAATGCTTTACAAGTTTTATACAAGAGACTACAAGGGCCTTTTCTATTCTCCAATAGTCTTCTTGTGTGAAAGTGTATCTATGAAAAATAATCTTGATGTTTCAGAGCGGCGTCCTTGGACGTAGAACCCGTGTACACGTTCAGAGCTCACATCGGCCCTGTTTTATGTTTGGCCGTCAGTGCTTCAGGTGAACAGTGCTATAGCGGGGGAATCGATTCTACAATACGATGCTGGAATATACCCAATTCAAATATAGATCCTTATGATTCATTTGGTAAGAGAATTTGTCATCTTCCGTTCAGCGTAATTTTACAAACTATTGCATAATGAAAGGAAGTAACCCTTTTCAATATTTTCCAGATTATTAAATTTATCTTTCTAATTGCATTAAGGAAATTCACATGCCATAATGAGATCTTTTGTTCGATTTGGTCATGATTTTATGCAATATTTTCTGAGCAAATCATTTTGTCACGTTTGAAAAATGGAAAATGGAAAAAAGGATTTTCAACTTTCAAAACCATAATTGTACAATTTCTAGCTTGTGTAACCAGTACAAAAAAAAATTTACCATCAAAACTACATGTAAAGTACAAAGTAAGGAAATCGGTTTTCCTTCAGAAAATGGAGGGAAATTGTAATTTTCCATTAAAACTATTGATACATGTACAGAGCACATGGTATATATATTAAAATTTCAGACTTAGGGGAGGGATGGGGTATTGTGAGACATGTTAGTTGCCCATGCAGATGCAGGATGCAGTACACAATTTGGCCATATTTAACTCTAAACCACTACATCTTGTCCGGCTCGTTAAACGGCACATGATACATGTATGTTTTAAAATTCAGACTCCGGCAAGGTGACCCACATGGGTGCCATCTGCGGTCTGGCTTTACATAATTCTGTACCAAAGCATCTTGTCCTGCTCATTTAATGGCGCATTTGGGGGGGGGGGGGTATTGTCAGATAAGTTAGTGGCCCTCACAGATGCTGTCTGCGGTCTGGCTGTACATAACTCTAAACTACAGCTCCTGTCCTGCTTTTTTGATGACACATTATATGTTTTATAATTTCAGACTGGGGGGTATTGTCAGACACATTAGTGACCCACACAGATGTCGTCTGCGGTCTGGCCGTACATAACTAAACCACATCTCTTGTCCTGCTTGTTTGACGGCACATTATATGTTTTACAATTTCAGACTCGGGGGTATTGTCAGACACATTAGTGGCCCACACGGATGCTGTCTGCGGTCTGGCCGTACATAACTCTAAACCACAGCTCCTGTCCTGCTCGTCGGATGGCACGGTCAGGTTGTGGAGTCCGGGTACTAAAACACCTTTGCTGAATTCTTTCACACCAGAAAATGGTAGGTCATACATGTCACTTGAGCCATTGTTCTTTATTATAACAAGGAATTTTGGCTTCTCTGCATAGAAAGTCTGGTCTAAAGATTAACTGTGTACGTCTGTCCCAGTGTACGTCTGTCCCAGTGTACGTCTGTCCCAGTCTTCATGAGAACCTTTTTCATCCACTAGCCTGAAGACAATTTCTACTAGATATTTGTATAGTTTATTAGTGAAATTCTACTAGCCTGGCAAATTTTCTACTAGCTTTGTGCAGTGGGCTAGTGAGTTCTTTTGAAGAGTCCTGACCATCTTTCTCTCAACAGTATCATAAAAATTACTCTTTAAATCAATATTGGAACATATGAAAGTGTAGGAAAGATAAATTTTTACATGTATTTGAGGAAGGTTGCTTGACAAGACGTTTCATTTTATGACAGACTTTGAACTAGTTTAAACATATTAGGGAGTGTTTGTGGAGAGCTACGATTGCAACCTAGATATCCTATACATAAAAACTTTCTTTTGAATTATAGGGAGTAAGGCTTTATATTTGATATGAACATCATTTTTGTTTTGTTCCAAGGCTATTTGCCTTATTTTGTTTACAATCTTGCATACAAATCGAAACGGGATGAAATTGATATCCATTGTGTTCACTAGTTGCAGTTGTTTGAAAAAAAATTAACGAATTAAATTTCCTTGTTCTCGATGGTACCAGAGTCAATTTAAAAAGGAAGAAAAAACAATGACAAAAATAACATTTTCTCTGACTTATTTCTGAAAGGTTGTGATGTAAGTTTTGTCATTAGATAAAAGGTTAAAAAACTTTCCTGATTAGATTGTGTTTTGTTTTCTAATATCAGAAACAAAAGCTAATTTTAGTCAGTAACTAGAACTAAGCAATCAAAAGTTAAGAAAAATAAGAATTTTTGTGATACAGGCTGACGAAGCTTTTAGAAAACTACGTACATCATTCCGCGAATGATGTAGTTTTCTAAAAGCTTTGTCAATTATTTTCCAACATTATGCATTAAATTATAATTTTTTTTTCTATAACAGAGAAAGGCGTGCCAAGTTCTGTCGACTTTGTAACCTGTGATCCCAGCCAGATGGTGGCATCTTATACGTCCTCCAATGCTTACATATTTGATCTAGAAACAGGAAAACAAATCACAGCTTTAGAATCCAATTTTACAAGTAAGTCCAGGTTACTCTTACAAAATAGTCTCTGAAACTTGATTTACAAAGTACAAATTTACAAAGCACAAGGAATCATCTATTTAATGGCATTTCTCTAGCCCCTGTGAGAATAAGGATCTGCATATTTATATATTTTTACAGGCTTAGGGAAAGTGTGAACGACAGATAAAAAGGGATTTCTTTCTGTTGTTCAAAACTGAATTTTATAATTCCCTCTTTCTGAATTTAAATTAATATAGTTTTATGGTGAATTTCGTGATATTAGCAGGCTTGGAATATTGTTACATCAGACTGTTAAGACAAGTTTTGCCTATGTCTGATTTCTTAAACATTCCAGTTAGTGTGCCCAGATTTACATTGTACAATTACTGCCAGTCCACTTGCTAGTCCACATGAACATGATGAACTGCTTCATGTGTCTGAAGTATGATACCATGAGCAATTTAACGATTTTAGTGTGAAGGAACTATATTGTTATAAACGACAAAAAGTAATGAATCAACTCTTACCGTTTACACTTGCTGGCTTTCCACTGTAAGTGTACTGTAATGGCTTTTGCAAGCTGAGAAGTTCTTCTTTAAATTTGAACTAGTTTGGAAATTCTCGTAATATGTTCTGTTCTATTTGCAGGTGAAGGAAAGAATCAAATTAATTGTGTAGTCAATCATCCGACACTTCCCGTTAGTATAGCAGCGTATGAAGACAGACATATAAGATTCTTTGATAATAGTACAGGTAGGTCTTCATAAAGCTTGGTCGAAATTCTCAGTGTCATCAACTAATGAAAAAATGTGCACATTGAAGTATTGTAGAATCAAAGATTCGGGGGCATATAGTTTTTGGCCTGTCCGTCTGTTAGTCTGTTTGTCTGTTACAGTCCCGATTACGTTAACTGTCCCCCCTTTAACGTTTTTTCTCCCTTCATCTCTCCAAATTTCGCTTCTATTTTTCCGTCTTCATTTTCCCTCACAAAATTTCTCTTCTAATTTTCCTCCTTTATTTCGCCTTAAAATTTCGCCTTCAGTGTTGGAAGAGAAAAATGAACACGAATTTTTGAGAAACAGAAGCAAAGCGTAAAAGGAAAGAGAAACGCAAAGCGTAAACAGAAGAGAAACGAAAGCGAAATATTTCGCTTTCATTCCGCTTTCAGTCTTCTTGTCAATCAAAGCGAGACTTCCTCATTAGCATATTAGGGGATTTCCCTAAATAGACGGTACAAACGTAATTTGATGTAATTTCTTTGTGTTGCATTAAAATACACGACTAATTAGTTTTATTTAGATACATTGTAAACGATCTTTTTCTGCATATTTAACATTTATTAGTAAATCGAAAAGTAGCTTTTTGTATGTATAAGTTACAAATCGTGGTTTGTTTTCTTCGCATTTGTACATCTATAGCACAAATCCATTTTTTTAAGTAACATACCAATTAACAAATCGTTGTTTTGACAAATACACACATGTAAATCAACCGCGCAGGGTAATGTACGTAGGTGTCGTTTATCCATTACCTGCCAGGTGTGAAAATCATCGGAGCGTAATATCACCATGCGGTCATTTCAACTTTAGATAGGGAGAGAATATCTTCACAATGAATTTAGGTTAATTTTTTTTAATTTAATGTTATGACTTGATATAATCAGAGACGTATATTAAAAAATACACATCCCTGATTTAAGGATACGGTGTCCCTGAAAATAAATTTTATTGGAAAAGTAAAATCTATTCCGAAGGGTCTAGATATAGAAAAAAAGGAGCTATAAAAAGTTTTATCTGAAAATATGCAGTATTGGCCATAATATTACCGAATTGGTAAAATTAAATCTCCATAGACCTCTATTGTAAAAACACAATACTTTGTAGGTGGCGCTAGTGAAAATAATTAGAGCTGCGCACCCCAAATTAAAAATTACGTTTTTAAACGGCTTTAACTGCGAATGAATGCGTTGAATTCGCCTGAAAATATTAATTTATACAAATGAGAATGTAAACTTTCATATGGGAAGAAAGATTTTGCCGTATAAAATTTTGTATAAATAATTTGTTTTCAGGGACACCGTTCCTTTAATGATGTAATTAAATATGTAAACTACCTGCTACAAATGTACCTTTGACGTACTCAGCTTGCATGTGCACATGTAGTGTACGTTCTCATTTTACACTGTTTTCAAGGATGAATTTTTAAAGAGGTTTATTTTTTTCTTCACCTTTCATTTATTTTATCGTATTTTTTTCTTTTCCTTTTTCATAATGACATATTGAAGGCTATTTTATCATAGTAATACATTTCAATTGAAAGCTCGTAGTTTAAAAAAAAAAAAAGAAAGAGAATTGCCATGGTCAAAAAGCAGGGGCGTATCCAGAACCTCATATGCCGGGAAGGACTTACGCTTTTTATTTGGATGAATTGCGAGGCCAGATAGCCGAGTAGGGGTGGGTGGGTATACCTCCCATTTGCGGGGGTTCGAAAGGGGGCCCTTACCCGATAAAGTTTTATAAAAAAAGGTGGTTTTTGGATCGTACTTGAACTCAAGATTGGACCGAGCACATGATTCAGACGCGTACGTCTGTATCTTTAAAAAAAGGAAACCCTATTAATGTTTACACTCTTCTTTTGCATGCCATGCCGAAATCGTCAACAATTCTTTATGGGAGAGGAGGGTTATTAGATTTTTTTTTCATTGGGTGGGGGGAAAATCATGACGAGCATCCTGTTTATTATTTTATAAAAAAAAAGTTATACGTACAAAGCGAAAATAATCATACATGTACAATGTATATATTAGAATTTTTGGCAAATTCTGAATGGTTGGGGAGTCCTCCTATTCTCTCTCTAGATCCGCGCTTTCATTCAAACAATGTCTCTAGATCTATATTTATGAAAAAAAAATGTCAACAATGTGCCTAATTCATCTCATGACCAGGGCTTCACATACCAGGATCGTCAATCATGCGCCCTCAATAAAAATTGAAAGAATATAGTTTTTGTCCGTCGAGAAAAGTTTTCAATTGTTTGATAAGACGGCCGTAATTCCTTCCCGATATGGTACCTAGCGATCGATATGTTGGAATCCGCGAGAAATTTTAATCACATCATGGACCAAAGAAGGATTTTTGTAAATGGATGAAAGTACAAGGAAAAAACGAGATAAAATCGAAATAAAGATGAAGAATCTTTAAAAGAAAAAAGAAAAAAAAACCCAGTGAAGTAAGAACTTCTTTTTCAGAGCATCGAATTGGACCTTCCGCAAATAAAAACGAAATGGGTATATGAAAATTAATTCGTAATGGCGAAGAAGGAAGGGAGCATTGAGTATAAAAATTTGCCCGGTATACACAAATGACCGAAAATAAAAAAAAATAAAATAAATAAAAAAAAAAAAAAAAAAAAAAAACAACCCCAAATATATTCGTAAAGGGGAATTCCCCTACGTGTTTCCTTTAGTTATTGTTGAAAGAATAGAAATAAAACACACTTTTACTCTGAAATATTTTTTATACATTTTATATCTGACCATTCCAGACACTGTCACTTTTGGACGTAAATACTTAAACGCATGACTGACTCCACACAGGTAGACTACTATGCCTACCTGAACGACACCTGTCATAATCGATCGATTACGGGGTATATACATGTAAAGTACAAGGGGTCAATAATGAGAACTGACATCCAGATTAATAAAATGACTTGCTCCTTGACTCATATTTTAAAATTATTGTTAAATAAGTTCTATAACCCGTTGAAACGGACCTATTTTACACGATAAATTTAGCTGTTTTAAAGTGATTAAATTTTATCCAGAGACTCAATATATCTAGACATATTAAAACAATTATTATAGCATATAATTCGATAATTAGTGTGATAAAAGCAAAAGAGTGTAAATAAACGTTTTAAAATAGTGTAATATTTAGATATTAAGCCTACATTGACCGCATTAAGCCCCGCCCAGATATATTTCTAAAACGAGGCTGGAGGCGAACATTGAAAGCGAACTGAAGGCGGAATTTGAAAGAGAAACGTAAGCGGAATCGTAAGAGAAACGTAACAGAACATGAAGAGAATCGAAGCGGGAATTAAAGGAGAAATATTTCTATTTCGAGTTCGCTTTCAGGGTTCTCATTTATTTCACCTTACAAATTCCTCTTCTCTTTCTCCTTTCACCTCGCAAATTTCTCCTCTATTTTTCCTTGTACAATTCGGCTTAAAAATTCCTCTTCTATTTTTTCGTCTTCATTTTACCTCACAAAATTTCTCCTTCGTCTAACAAAAATTCCCCCTTGAGGGGTAGACAGTTAACGTAATCGGGACTGTAGTCTGTTTGTCTGTCTGTCTGTTTGTCCGAAAAACTTTAAACATTGGACATAACTTTTGAATGGGAAGTGATAGGGCTTTCATATTTCATATGTGTATTCCTTGTGACAAGATCTTTCCTTTGATACCAAAATTTTTGACCTTTTGACCTTGACCTTTGACCTACTTTTCAAAAAACTTTAACATTGGGCATAACTTTTGAATGGTAAGTGATAGGGCTTTCATATTTCACATGTGTATTCCTTGTGACAAGACCTTTCCATTAATATCAAAATTTTTGACCTCGTGACCTTGACCTTGACCTTTAACCCACTTTTCAAAAACTTTAACATTGGGCATAACTTTTGAATGGTTAGTGATGGAGCTTTCATATTTGACATGTCTATTCCTTGTGACAAGACCTTTCCATTGATACCAAAATTTTTGCCCTCGTGACCTTGACCTTTTAACCCAGTGACCCTGACCTTGACCTTTCACATACATGCACTTAACAGAAAATAGTGTTTATACTAACAAAGATGCCACCGGGGGCATTCGTGTTTCACAAACACAGGCTTTATTAAAATTTAAAATAAATAATAAAAATTGAAAAATTAAAAATTCTAAAATTGAATTAAAATTTATATACACATAGTAAGCTGAACAAGCATGTTTGAATTCCCTAAAGAAGCCAAAAAGCTGCTTTATTTTAGATTTACATGGTAACTTTTGCCTTGTATAGAAGTCTGCTTAAAAAATCTTAATCCAATATTTTTTCAAGTTGCTTCTTGATCAATCGGAATTATTTTACGATGAAACAATTCAATTTATGTAGATGAAATATAATTCATGTATACGTACACGAATAAAGTTTGCCAGAGATCTACATAAATGTTATGAAGTGAAAGTTAAAAAAAAACCTCTTTCAAAAATGATAATACATGTATGTGCAAAGTGTGTAGTTCGTGTACATGTTTAATCTTATTACAGGAAAAATGATTCATTCAATGGTAGCCCATTTAGAAGCTGTGACCAGTTTAGCTGTAGATCCCAATGGTTTATATTTACTTTCAGGAAGTAAGTTCAGTTTAGCGCTTTGATAATATTCTTACTTTAAAGCAATACATTTATGTTGGATAAAGGTGTTTCAATTAATTTCGTACATGCAAATGCATGTACATGTAAATACTTGTTAGTACTGGTATTGAGTTTTACATCTGTACATGAATAGTTTGAAGTAGTATTTGTTATTCATAAGAAGCACAGGGTATAGAATTCTTACAACATAAGCTGATAGAATAGAAATTTTTGCAAACTCTGTGCTAGCGAAAGTTAAATTATACAGTAAAACGTAATTTTCTTAGTACATTTAGAAGCTGTACAGTAGTTCATGTTACTATAATTATTAATTCCTTACTTTCCTTCTTTACAGGTCATGATTGTTCAATTAGGTTATGGAACTTGGACAGTAAAACATGTGTACAAGAAATAACTGCACATAGAAAGAAATTTGACGAATCAATACATGCAGTGGCTTTCCATCCTTCAAAACCTTACATAGCGAGTGCAGGGGCCGACGCCTTAGCGAAAGTCTTCGTATGACGAAAGAGGGTTTAGTTAGAACAAAATTTACTCAATTTGCCAATGTTCTCAGTGTTTGTCTTTCTGCACAGAAAGGTATTAAAAGCTGAGGATTAATCCATGATTCATGCAATGAAACTCCTCCGAAAAGTCTGCAAAGCTTGTAGGAACAAGAGGTCCAAGTGGGCATATTTTGCTCGCATGGCCAAGGAGTTATGCTAATGAGCAAGGCGTTATACATGTTCAGCTACCTTTGGTTGATACGTCAGTGTTCAGAGAAAAATCGAATTATGAAATGCAAATTCCTTCTTTACATCATCATAGAGCTCATATTTTTGTCATAAAGTTAAGTCATACATCAAAATTCATCAAATAAAGTTGAATAGAATATAACGAATTCTGAAGAAGTGTTCATTTCAGAAAATTTATCTGTATCTCTGACCTTTACCTACCTGAAAATTTATAGGTATTTACATGTAATCTGATCTGTATTTACATGTAAATTAATCTGTATTTACATGTGAAACTGGTCTGTACTTTTAAGTAAAACCAGCCTCTATTTACATGTAACCTGATCTGTAATCACGTGTAAATTTAAATCTGTATTTACATGTGAAACTGGTCTACACTTTCAAGAAAATCCAGCCTCGATTTACATGTGAATGGGCCCTCTTTCTTCTCACATTTGCTCAAACCTCTCAGCATGCTCAGGGAAGGGCAGTTCTTGACAAAATAAAAATTTAATAAAAATACACTACATACTTTCAGGAATAGAATAACGGTTGTAAGAAACTTTTTCAATTGTAATAGAAAAATTATATCCCATGAAATATAAGATCATATTAACCCCCAAAACTTAAGACATATTCAATATACTCATTATCGGAATAGGACTTTGATTGTACTAGATTTTCATCTTAGAATTAAGACCTACCTCCCCCTTTATTCATTGTTTTACAGGAGGGGTAATTGTTGTTTATTTTGCAATTAAGGAGAGAGTGGTTTATGCGTTTTAATTATACAACTCATGTAACACTTGACTTTGAGAGATATAGTTTACATGTATGTTAAGATATCGCATTGGATACATGGAGATAGTAGATTATATGACATTCTGAATTTCTGTTCTATAATTTTGTCTTCACACATGCAGTCATATTGAATCAAACTACGTTATTTGATCTTTCACTGTTTTTTACTAATCAAATGAAAACTTAAGCATTCAGTATAAATGAGAATTTTATTCGTTTTTGCCATAGAATGGATTATAATATTGACTGAATGTTATTATAGAAGATGTCCAAGAATGTATACTAGGTACAATGTAAGTAGAGGGAAAATATGCTTGACAAAGTATTCGCTATTTTCGAAAACCAGAGTTACTAACCATTTGAGACGGTATCTGACGTAGACTGATTGTGACGTCATTAAATTCTATGGAAACAGTCCTTAAAGTCTAGGAAATGACGGTGTAAAATTGAAGTTACCATACAATTTTCATGACGTCACAATGGTTTTACGTCAAATACCGTCTGTAAGGGGAAGTAACTCTGTATTCCGCAAAGACTCCATATAGAATCAGGATTTTATGGAATTAGAGGTCAGCCGTACTGAAGTGAGGGAAAGAAACAAGTTCTTAATGTTGAGATTTTTTTTTGATTTTAAAATGGATGAATATAATGTTTCTTCCTTTTCAAAGCAATAATTTCTGTTCTCTGTTATAAGTGATTTTCCTCTGTGAAAATGAAAATTCTTCCATACCCTGAACTGTTATATTTTCCCCAGGTTAGACAGATAGAAAGTATTACAAATTATGTCTTATTTATCTTGTAGAATAACTGTCAGAAGTCTTCATTAATATCTATTGCAATAGCAGAGGCAATAATTATAATTAAGAAACTTAAATGGAGAAATGTTTGAAAACATAATTGAGAAATGTACATGTATGATAATGCAATGTATACCTGAAAATTGAGAAATGTACAGTGACTTACACGATAACATAATTCGAAGTGAAATGTTGGACTGTAAAATGCATATCGATCAAAGAAATACATACTAACTACACAATACTCATTAATTACAAGCAATTATCCTGAATAATTAATTAAGATAGTAATTAAAGCCATAATTGATGACACAATTACATTTAGTGCTATTTGTACCAATATCATGGTATGTGTATAATGAAGAATTTATTATGTACATATATTTACATAGCATTTTGAAACTTTGTTTAAACAGAGCGTGAACATTAGAAATAGAATTTTGTATTGCATTTCATATGTTACGAAATACATTTTTAAGCGCTTGCCTTAAGAAGGAAATTTTTATCTTATACGACGTATACTAAAATTTTCTGGACTTCAGTTTGAAACCAAAACATTGTAAGACAATTTTTCTTCCGTCCATATCTAGAGATTAAAATCGTAGAATTTTTCCAAAAGCGAGAACTTTTACCTTTATTCATTTAAGAATAAGATTATTTAAAAAGTAGGATTTTCAAAGACATTTCAAGGGCCTCATATCATTTGACTGACATTTTTTTTTTTTTTTTTGCGAATGAAAAGTTTATAAAAGACAATACATTAAGCATGTAAGTAATTATGATTTTTATCATTTACATGTAGAAATGGGAAAATCATAGAATTATACAGAATTGTATGTTTTTGCCATGGAAGGGAGTTTATGTGACTTACATTTACGATATCATGCATTATATATTATTATTTATTTGCTATACGACAAAAAACGTGTATCTGTACATAGTAGCTTAAAAAAACTGCATGTTGTACATAGCTAAGTTATCTGCCCTTCGTAATGTTTGCCCCCTCTTAGTATCATGTAGAAATGAACATTTCTATGTTTAATCAAGGGTTGTACATGGTTGATAAATTGAAATAAGCATTTGATTTTACGTAGCCATGGAAACCCTACTAGAAACGTATTGTATATTGAATTAACTGCATCATTCATCAAAATGGACGTTATTCACAATTCTCTCAAATAGACATTAACAAATCTATCACAACCTTTATTTTTAAATTTTTTGTTTGGTTTACGATTTTTTTTTTTTCAAATTTTGTAGGGTAAAACATTGTCTCCATAGTGAAATGGATGGGGGTTGGGGGAAAAAGTTTGTATTCTTTTGTATTCATGAAATTAATGTGTTCATTTAATCACAGGTACCCAGTTATGTATTTCAAATAATACATGATTTCCTCTCTTATCGGACTGCAGAACTGAAATTGAACATTCACTACTTAAAATTTTGTCTTGAAGTTAAAAAGTGTGCTTGGATCTAATTATTAAATCATTATGCAGGTGCTGCTTGATGTTTTCTTACTATCCTCTATCTAATATACAAATAATGGAAGCTAATGAAAATTTTTAATGGAAAATGACGCAAAATACAGAATTTACATAGAACAGAATTTTTGGAGTTCAGGATGTTGTATAAAAATACTATGTCTCCGAAAACAGATTTTAATTAAGCTTTAATTTGGCTGAAATTTCTTTAGAAAGTTTTAAGCCTGATGCTCAACACTATTCCTTAAACACTACGTTAGAAAAATGAGAACTAAGGTTTTTTTGATTCTGATCCTAACATGAACATAGTTATTAAGGTGAAAATTTGAAATATTCTCAGTAAAAGGAAAGTTTTACAAAAAACTAAGAGTTCCCTTCGGCGTTGCCGGTAGGGGACTAATAATATCTGCAGTCCCGTATAAGTGAAGAATCATCCTAATGTAGATGGTACTAATTAACTATATGTGCAGTTAATTTACTGTGTATGTATAAACATCTGACAATAAACACATTTCTACAAGTAACAAGTCTTTACTTATACTTCGAAAGGAGTAAATCAAATGCTCAGATCTACAGGTGCATTTTTCATATACGTGGAGTGTTAATGCAGTGATAAACTCATGAAATTTTGGACTTAGTGGTGTTATGTTTGAATCTCATTGTCGCCAAATCATTGCATTTTGATACTGACTTTGGGTAGATGCTTAATTCTGCAATGGGCTTTCCAAACCATGTAGTAAACATGTTACGTAACTCAGTTAAAGATTGATCATTAGCACTGAATACAGGAGGTTACTGTATATGCTGATTTTGGAGTTGGTTTTCAGAAAGTAATAAAATATTTATTCAAAATTAGGTGGTATATGAAGAAGTTGCTGCAGTAGAACTCGCAAAATATGAGATATAAGTCTATAAACCTTCAATGTCTTCAAATTCAATAGCATCATTTAAGAACAGATAAATTTACAGTATGGACCAGACATGCACGTTTCGGGTACTGAACCCTCGTCAGTGATCCTCATTCTAAAGCTATTGTGTCCAAATATGTGCCGAAAGACATAGCAGGATGGGTGGAGTATGATGCTACAGGACACATGTTTTAGAAATTTCAAGAAATTTTGATAAAAGAAATTTCCGAATGCGTTGAAGAAACGATAAACCGAAGTTAATCGAACTTGGCTACATGTGTCATCGGGGACTCCTGGTCCACAAGCAGTGACTCTAACCTAATGGTACAAATGTTAAAAGTCTTTAAATTCAATATACCTCGACCTCTTTTCTCCTTTACAATAGATTTTGTTCAGAACAGGTAATTAGTAAACAAGCGGTATCATAAAACTGAAGGGAATTGTACCTTAATGGTGCATTGAACCATTTTCATGGATCACTTATTAATTTCATTTCTCTTTTTGTATGTGGCCCACTCTATTTCAATTTAAAGTTCACTTTGACAATGACAAAGAGGGCTTGTGTTATCTTCCTGTCGTCATTGTTATCAGTCACAAGTGAGATATAGAGGATGATGGGGACAATCTCAAGAGCACTCGCAATAGAGCACCAAATTGAGCATCGACGACGGGCCCCTAGCAAGTTAGAAGTGGGACCAGGTGCCAGAGAGGAGTAAGCAAGGAAAGGAACACAGTAGAAAATAAGATTTTAAAAAGACGGTCTGAGAAAATATGATGTCACAATGAAAAATGTTGCTAATTGACGTGATGTCTGGTGTCGATGTTTAGAATGGTCACAAATGAGATAAAGAAGATCCTGACATCAGTCTCAACATAACTAACAAATTGAGCAACGACGGATCCCTAGCAACCCAGAGGTGGGGCCAGCTGCCCACAATTACTATCTGGAAAAGGGGTAGGGGCAAAAGTGACCATTTTTGGTCCCAATCAGAATTTTTTAAAAAGTTGTATTTTCTTATTCAGTATGCTTCTTCTAAACAAAAAATGACAAATTTTGTGTGATTTTTTGAAAACTGTGCCTTTCAGGGCAAAATGATCGAATGTTTAGTACTATGTCTTCACATTAGAAATTCTGATTTTTGGCAAGGGACATACATACCTACAGTTGTAAGCCCTAGAGCAAGGGCTTGTAACAGGTTCATACTCATATGGGACATTCCTTTTTATATTCTGAATGTACATGGAAAGTATAAATTTGTCACATGCGCTTGCTCTGTATATACTATAAACTATTATGTTAAAATCTGGTTGTTATCATTTTACTACTAATTTCTATAGTAGTGGGCAATTTTGGCGGGAAATAACACTCATATCAGTTGATTATATCTATTTTCGATTCAGTTTCAATAAACAACAATATATCTATACTTATTTGAAAGATAAAAAATAGTATGAAAACAATTTTTGAAAATAGCAAAAAATGGGGCCAAAAACGGCAGATTTTGCCCCCACCCCTTTATGAAAGGTCCGACATCAAGTTGTGATAGCGATGCAAATGAGGACGCTTACTGTAATACATGGTATGACTCATATTTCAGGCTTGAGTTGGCTGGTTGGTTGAAATGGGGGAATTCTCCTTTCGCAGCGCTCTATAAGTCCTACAGATACTAAACTTGTATGGGTGATGCAGCTGATGATTTTTATTGAAATCGAAAATCCGTCAATTCCTTCAATCGAAAATTCCAACTTGAATAAATTAACCTTTATTCCGATTCAGTGTCGCATCCTACAGAAAATTTCCTTTATAATGTCGAAGGGTTCCAACTCTATACCTTCTTGAAGAAAATTCCAAACCAATTTCCATGCACCAGACACGTGTTTCGAATATATATAGGATGAAGACCGAGTAGAGGTCTGTATGAAGGTTAGATGCCCAAGGAGAGAACAGGGTGGTGTTTAAAACCACCGGGTCCAACGCAGCATTACGGGGGCTTGTTGTGCTGTGCCCCGGGGGCTTGTGCTAAAGCGATGAAAAGCAGACAGAGCTGTTCATCAGCTTCTATAACTCCAGAAGTAAGATACCTAGGCTCCTAAAACTGATCCTACGGAACTTAATTTCGTTTCACAGTCGTTTGTTCTCTCAAACACTTCAACATTTTTCGCGAGTTGGACGATCCAAATAGGGAAATGGTTTCAATAGGACATTATTGTCTTAAAATAGGATTTTACGCACATGTTCATACCTGGAGATATGGAGAATGGTCACATATTCCTTTTTTGAATGCTTTCATGTGGCAGTACAGTGTAATATTTTTTTTTCATGTTGTGTATGGGTGTATGTTCATTCTATATTCTGGTTGATATTAAAGGTTTTATTCCAATATAACACAAGAAACATTTATGGTTTTTTCTAAGATATGCTACATTCAATTTCCCGTCAACCGGGATCTCTAGCAACATCCGATTACAGCACCCACAAGAAAACACCAAAACACCAATGCAAAAAACAGAGCAGACACGCACAGAAAGAGACGCAAAGGCTAAAAGGAACACCAAATCACATAGAAAACATCAAACACAAATGACTACACTATCGGTGTCGACTTGTGACGGTCGTCTGTCACGCCAGTAGCAGACGGTGTGGTTATTAGGATTACGTGCGCACAACTCTCCCACTTTTCCGAATACCCAGAGATCTCGAAGAACGCACGATTGTGGTGAGTCAGGATTTTTTTTGTAAATATTGACAAAATTCTCAGAATTAATGGTTTAATCTAGAAATGCATACTATTTTATCTAAATTGATATCGAAAATGGGAGAGACTCTAGATCCGCCAGTGGTTATATAAGGTTCGTTTGGAATTGCATCATTTTTAAAATGTCTTACTTCGAATGATAATTAATGGTTCTGGAAAGTCTCAAAATACATTTAAAACGTTTGAAACAATTGCACGTATATCAATGAACATATACCCATACACAACATGGAAACAAGCCCCCTTACTCAACATCAGAAATTGTAGAATATTTCATTTATTACGCTGTATTGCCACTTGAAAGCATTCAACATAGGAATATATTACCATTCTCCATGTATGAACATGTGCGTAAAATCCAATTTTAATTCGATAATGTCCTATTGAAATTATTTCCGTATTTGGATCGTCCAACTCTCGAAATAGTGTTGAAGTGTTTGAGAGAACAAACGACTGTGAAACGAAATTAAGAACATAGGGACATTTCTTGCTATTTACTGAGTTCCGTAGGGTCAGTTTTAGGATTCTAGGTATCTTACTTCTGGAGTTACAGGAGCTGATGCATAGCTCGGTCTGCTTTTCTTCGCTAATCAGCACAAGCACCCGGATCGCAGCACAACAAGCCCCCATAACGCTGCGTTGTACCCGGTGAAGACCAAAATTTCTTGGCTCGCGCTTTGCTAAAAAAATCTCGGGCTCCGCTCGCCCTTCCACAAAATTGTATATCAAGTGCTATTTAGACACTCACACAGAATTACAAATGCAAGTATAAAACAAAAATGAATATTCATTTTAACAAATATGATAAGCTTCAAGTCTTACAGGAATGGCTATAGTACAATACACATCATCTACCTACTTTTATACTCGACATGGCTAAAACTTTCTTGGCATACCCCTCTCACAATATGTGTTATAAAAACTCAGTTTAGAATATGATGCAGGTGATACATGTACATTCATATGTATATAGACTTACTAAAGTGCCAAGAAAATCTTGCACATTGTAATTAACTGATGGCATATTAAGTTGACATAACCAGGGTATGTGTGTGCAGATATTCTATATGTTCTTATGTTGTTTTTTTATTTCAATTTTAGTGCTAAAACGGGAGATGCGCAAGATTGGTCTTAAATCGTTACCAATGACGCACCTTAAAACATGAATGACAACCAATTTGGGCTCCAATCTCCCATGCAGAGTTACGTTTCTTGACGACAAGATGATATGAATCTCAATATGAAAGAGAGTTCTTGGTCTCTAGCATCACTGATGTGACATACTTTGATGAAATGCGCATATGGTTCACGTACATTATTCAGAAAGAACGTATCTGTTCACTTTAACACTTGAATGAAGCTAGAGGGGGGGGGGGGGGGGGGGGCAAGAATATAAGGCTCAATCGTGCAGTGGACTTTCCACCATTCCAACATTTACATGCACACAAGTTTATTCATATGGGACATATATATAATTTGGTCTGTGTTAATGTATGGTTTGAGGATGTTTTTTAAAAGCCATCGGCATCCCTGTAATAAGTGAGCGTTGCGGTCTTTTAAACCTATTTATTTTGGTAGTAAAAATGATCAATGTGTTGAGTTATTTATATATCGTGACTATCTTTACAAGCGCCATTGAAACTTTTCTGATAGATAAGAACGACGAATGATTATAACAGGAAAAATGACCCAGGGAATGAAAAACGAATTCAAAGAAGGTAGATATCATACTAATCCGGAAAACTCGTTTTTTTTTTCCGAATTTCTCTAAATTATGACATTGTCATCTTCCAAAAAGATATCAATTTAACAATTCTCTTTCATTCATAACAGAAAGTATCATTGTTTTGGCTGTACGTCAATTAAGTTAGAAATAAGACGGAAAATAAAAAGTCTACGGGAATTTTCCATCGTAAAATCACTTGAAATGCGTGACGTCGGACACTTTGAAGTCACTGTTTACTTTTGTTGACACGGAGAACAATATGGTGGTGGTTTGAAATTAACATAATGGCATTTCATTTTCATATTGCGGTCTGAATGCAAACTAATATATTGATACATTGTTATGAGACTAAAAGTGGCTTATTCAAATGATTTATTTTCTTTAAGTTTGATATCTAAAGAGGATAGATATTCTGCATGATGAATTAAAATATTTCTAGATCTTATTACTTTCGATTTACATACGAGGGCTGATTGATGTGTTGTGAGGCTCGTGTTGAAAAATTTGAATTTTATCAGACATTTTGCATTATTTTCCTACATAATCCCCTTCAGTATCTGTACGCTTTTGCCATTGGTGTTTAAGGGCTTCAATACCACTTTTAAAGAACTTCTTATCTTAACTGGTCAGAAAGCCTTCTACTGCAAGTATGACGTCATCATCGGACTGAAAGTGGGTGCCAGATATAGCTACTTTAAGTTTTGGGAATTATAAATGTATACGAAAGTCTGATGGAACAAGATCAGGCGAATAAGGCGGATGCTCAATCAAATTAAAGCCACAAATATAAATGGTAGCCATGGCAGTATCAGACTTGTGAACAGGAGCATTATCCTGATGGAACAACACACCTTAAACTAGTGAGCTTTCCGCAGCGCTTAAGTTTGATATTTTCCCATACTGTGTCAGAAGTGAAGCATAGTATGTGTCATTGATTGGTTTTTCCTTTTCGGAGATAATCTATTAGCAGTATACCTTCTGCATCTAAAAAAACGAGGCTCACAACATATCAATCAACCCTGGTAATTTGCTTACGCACTTTTGCAATGTTAGTATTGTTACAAGTAAAGAGTGTAAAGATAAGTATATATATTTTTTTTATACATGTTGACATTTTCGACTTTCGAAAACGACTGTCTTGATTTGGATGAAACTTAGTAGATTTTCCCTACAAGTGGTGTAGTATTGCATCTGGGTCCGTGAACAAGTAGTGCTGCCAAAGGCAAAAGAATCACAAGGGGATACCATCCTTTGGCAAACTTCTTTTTAGAACCAAAGCATATATTTGTAAACCAAAAACATCAGAATGATCCAGAGGATTGCCTAAAGACGTGTTGTTATTTTTGGTTACATTCTGAAGTCGCGTTTTAGACATCTTTCTTTTTGGACTTGTTAGGAATATTCAAGTTTCAGTATTGTTCGATGATTTAATTCACTCAATTAATTTTGAAAAAATAAATGCAAAGGATGAGAAATTCGGATTCTAAATGGTTTACCAAAAAGTCAATTGGCATGCAACTATTCAATTACAAGTGTGGCATTGTTTCTCCTGTAGAATCTTGCCCGGAAACCAATTCCAGACCTCTGGGTAATCGGAAAAATGGTCGCACGTAATCCTGATAACCACACTGTTTGCTACTTGTTTGGTAGATGACCGTCCTGAGTCGGCACCGGTAGCCACTTGGTCTCGTTGGTTTATGTGTGGTCTTTGGTGTTTCGTGTTCTATGGCGTGGATTGGTGTTCCTTGTCCATTAAAAATTACGTCTCTTTCAGTAAGTGTCTGCTCTATGTTTTGGCATTGGGTGTTTTGGGATTTTGCTGTGGGTGCTGAAACCGAGTGTTGTTGAAGATCCACTCCTTTCTACTTATATCTACCAATATTCTATTCTCTGAAATCAGTTGAGTAAGATAATCAATCTTTTTTTACCTGTGCATAGCGGTCTCTCTATAAGTCGTGATTTCTTTACCTTTAAATGTTTTATTTCACTTTGCATATTGTGTAATTTAGATAACATAGACAGTCACATTAATCAACTTCCATATACGGCATAATCTCGTACCTGATACCAGGAAGAAAAAATGACTTGATCGAGGCATGGAGGACGAAAGGAGACAAAGAAGGTAAAGATATCAGTATCATCAATTTTGAAGAAGTAAAACTAACATAAATCGATGTATTAACGAGTTTTGAATGTCCACCGTATTCCAAACTTTGAATACACAAAGAAAACTATGTAATGATGAAATAATATCAATCAGTTTGATGATACATTGTCATAAGGCTGGGGGTAGTTTTAACCAATATTAATAAACGTGCTCAATTTTAATATTGAATATTCTGCATAATAAATTCAAATGATTCTAGAACTTTCTATTTTCGGTTTACGTAACCTTTTTACTTTTGAAAAATTTTTTTTTAGATATAGGTGCGTCAAACCAACTATTTGGCCATTTTCCAAAAGATAAGATAACTTTTTTGATCAAGTAATAACATAGATTCAGTATTAGTTGCTTTTTGACAATTCTGTCAATCAACTTCACCTTTCACATTTTGACTCGGCATTAAACATTTGTTAAACTAAATCCGTTCAACATCGGCTAACGTCGGCAGATATATGGACTACTGACTCTTCACATTCAAAACAAATAGAGGTAGTTCATAATACATATCATGCCATCTTTAGCCCTGAAACGATTTGATTATTTCTCGTGCGTTAGTCATTCCGTTTTAGGTAAACTTTGTTAGGAAAAAATAAATCATTCAATTTTCCGAAGTGAGACCAGAAGTTTTACAAAAAATGCTGTGATCTCTTTGAAGGGCATTTATCAAGTGACTTGAAATACTGACTCTTTACATTCAAAACACGCGTGGAACTCGTAAAAAATTCCTCGCGAGAGGTCAATGACAGTAAGTGTTTTTGATATATTTCCCTGACATCGTCGCCATAGTACTTCACATTCAAAACAAACGTGTGGAGCTCGTAAAAAGTTCCCCTCGAGAGGTTAATGACAGTAAGTGTTTTTGAATATATTTCCCTGACATTGTCGCCATAGTACTTTCTATATAGACACAACGTCCCACCTCTGGCTTGCTAGAGGTCCGTCGATGCTTAATTTTGTTCTCTATCGTGAGTGAGAGCAACCCTAACCCTGAGATTATCGTCAGGGTCTTCTTTAACGCATTTGATAGCAAACAATAAGAAAGACCAAAGAGAGATCGAAATTGTAAAAGCATTTACCTGAAATAATCAAATGAACAACAATTATAATTGTGTGAACTTAATTGCACTTGGGTCAATCCGAGAGAGTGATCCCTATCCTTTATCAACCAGGCCGCTCATACCGCAACACAACGATGACAACCCGCGAAGAAGCATCATGCATAATGTTTGACAAAGCTACTTATTTCTATAACGGCATGTATTTCCTAGTCTTATCGAAATCTGAGGTACCTTGGAATGAAAACGTCAATAAAGCGCCCATTTGAGAAGTGATTTATGGAAGTAACACGTAGATATTCAAATTGTTCGATTTAAAGTTAACTTCTCTAGGAAAACTATGATTTGTCGAGAAGTTATTTTCCACAGGGACTTCTACTTAAGAGAACATTTAGTCCTTATTGAGATATCTTCTTCGAAAATATCAATTTCGAGGATTCTGAATTGTTCATTTCACATTTTTCTTTACAGGTATCAATAATGGCTTCCTCCGTCGAAAAAGACACTGCTTGGCAAGAGGTGGTGGCTACTCGATGTGATTTGTGTGCAAAAGAGGATGACGTAGACGATTTTTGTAGAGAATGTCATCAATATTTGTGCGCAACATGCAAAGAGCAACATTTACGAACAACATATTGCATGAATCATAGAATTGTTTCTAAATCAGAAGGATATAAGCTAGATCATGTCCAGAAAGCTGCATGTCTTTGTAATGACCACAATGAGCCGTTTATTGTCTTTTGTCGAACTTGTGGACACCACATCTGTACTAAATGCCTTACAGACAAACACAACGGTCACCATTATGAGGACATTGATACATTTGCTGACGAATTGCATAACAAAGTGAAGAAACAAATTCAACAAAAGACAGACGAAGCTAATTACACTATACAAACGCTCACCGAATATAGCAAATCCTGCAATTGTGCAATATCGAAGTGCGATGAAAGCATTGCGTCTCTAGAACATGTAGCTGCAGATTTGATAAATGATGTAAAATTGATAGAAAATGCAATGAAAAAAAGAATTTCCAAAAGAAAATCTGAGCTTTTGGCAAACGAAAACTTGTGCCAAGAAAGGCTATCAGCAGTGACTGCTATCGGAAGGAGGACGGCTGACCTAGAAAGGGAACGACAAAACCAATCTGATATATCTATCGCTGGCTTTTTTAAACCAGCGCAAGAAGAATTGAAAACATTTACAATTCCAAAGCTTCCTCTTTCCTTATTGATAAGTCCTATTGAATTTGTCCCTGGAAATGCAACTGTAGAGAAACTGCAACAGGTGATGGGAGATATCAGTAATGTCGAAGGGTTTCAAGAATACCCGCTTAAAGGATTTGCTACATATGAAATTTGCCCAGGAATGAAAGGTATAGCAGATTTGTGGAGTCTTTGTTATACAGATGATGCTTGTCTATGTATAAGTGTAACAAATTATTCAAAAAACAAATTGGTGAAAATACAACAAGATATGTCTATCATATGCGAAATGCAATTACCGTTATATCCATATTCACTTCAGCAAGCTGATGGGGACAATATACTTGCTTCTTTTAACAATGAGACAATCAAACTCTTGAATTTAACAGACAAGACTGAGACAACTTTATACTCCATCACCGACACCATCTTTGGTGACGCTGTAGTCACGAAAGACAAGGAATTCCTAGTTGTGGTCCTGGATGAAAGACATCGTCCCATCGTCCATCACCTTGACAGGCAGGGAACACTAATCAGAGAGATAGATGTTGGCGAAGGACTGTCAGATGAAGATGTTTCAAGAATTCAAAGTTTAGTGCCATACAAGGAGGGCGAATACCTTATTGTTATGGAAGATGACAACTGTGTCTACAAAATGGACAGTACCTTCAGAATTTCGAAGCCTTTGATAATAGTACATGAAGAAGCAATGCACATAGCAAGAATAACTAGTGATAACAGCGGCTTTATCATATGCTGTGATGAAAATGGAAGTTTGAATGCTTACAATGAGGATGGTGAAATGCTTTATGCATATGAGATGACGCAGATATTAGATGGCGACAAAGTTAACTGTGTAACTGTTGACAAAGATAATAACTTGATAGTCGGAACAAGGCAAGGGGATGTTTTTGCCTACGTCACAAGTAATGGTATAATAAGGGAGAATGAACACCAACTGTGCACTGAGGAAATTTGATTTCCAAAACATATGTTTCTGATGCCAATGAAAATAATGTGAAAAATTGCAAGCATTTTTTTTTTCATTTCTAATATATCTTTAAAAATTGTGACTAACTTGTAATGATGTCATAACTGTCAACGTTTAATAAAAGAAACCATGTGTTTGTAAAACACGAATGCTCCGGTAAGCATCTTTGTCAGTAAAATAGCATACAGAAAAGTCAAGATCATATAGCGAAAACTTTTGGTATACATGGAAAGCTCTTGCCAGAAGGAATACACATGTGAAACATGAAAGCCTTATCACTTACCATTCCAACGTTATATATGGCCTAGGTTACAGCTTTAGCTTTTTTTCAAAAGTAGGTCCAACCGCGATGTCAAATTCACAAGTGAACACTTTTGGTATCAAAAAGGTCTTGTTACATGAAATGAAAGCCAAATTACTTACCATTCAAAAGTTATGACCAAGGTTAACGTTTTCAAAAGTAGGTGCAACCCCGATGTCAAGTTCACAGGTGGTAAAATTTGGTATCAATGGAAAGGTCGTGTTACATGAAATACACATGTGAAACATAGAAGCTCTATCACTTACCATTCAAAAGTTATGGCTAAGGTTAAAATTCAAAAGTAGGTCCAGCCGTGATATCAAGTTTACAGGTGAACAATTTTGATATCAATTGAAAGGTATTGTAACATGACATGTACATGTAAATATGAAAGCCCTATCACTTATTATTCAAAAATTATGGTCATGGTAAAGGTTTTTTCAAAAGTAGGTCCAACCCCGATGTCAAGTTCACAGGTGAAAACTTTTAGTATCGATGGAACGGTCTTGTTACATGAATACACATGTGAAATATGAAAGCCCTACCACTTACCATTCAAAAGTTATGGCCAATGTTAAAGTTTCTGCATAATTACTACATTAGCCAATCAAAATAAGAAATAGAGGGCATAAAATCTCATTTTCATCACTTTTAGACAGTCAGAATAAAAGAAATCAATCCCGAGAAGAAATCGGGGACAAGGAAATCTAACCCTCGTGTCCAGGATTTGCTTTTGCCCACAACTCGGCAAGCCTCGCGGTTGTACAAGCAAATCATAGACACTTGGATTTCCTTGTCCCTGACAACATCATTGGATAAATTCTATCAGTCTCTGACTGTTTGTTGGTGGTGTGGTTGCCGAATGCCAATTTTTGTCCCCCGCTTTCGCGAAAGCGCGGGGACATTAAAACCGGTTCGTCTGTCTGTCCGTCCATCCGTCCGTCCGTCTGTCCGTCAGTCACAAAAACTTGAACCCTGTGCATAACTTTTGAATGGTAAGTGATAGGGCTTTGATATTTCACATTTGTATTCCTTGTGACAAGACCTTTCCATGGATACCAAAACTTTTGACCTTGTGACCTTGACCTTGGACTTTGACCTACTTATTAAAAACTTTAACCTTGACCATAACTTTTGAATAGAAAGTGATAGGGCTTTGATATTTCACATGTGTATTCCTTGTGACAAGACCTTTCCATGGATACCAAAATTTTTGACCTTGTGACCTTGACCTTTGAGTTCGACCTACTTTTCAAAAAACTATAACCTTGTCCATAACTTTTTAATGGAAAATGATAGGGCTTTCACATTTCACATGTGTATTCCTTGTGATGAGACCTTTCTGTTGATAACAACATTCTGACCTTGTGACCGTGTCCATTGAAGTTGACCCACATTTAAAAACTTCAACCTCGACCATAAGTTTTTTTATGGTAATTTAAATCATAGGTCTTAAATATTTCACATGTGCATACCTTTTCATAAGCCCTGTCCCTTGGAAACAAAACAAAAGTTTGGACCTTTTGACCTTTTCTTGGAGTTTGATCTTTCATATTTAGAATGTTGATAATATATGATACATGTATATATTATGAAAACTTAAGAATGGGGTGATGTCTGTAGCATTTCTTTAAAGACAAACACCCAAAAGCGGGGGACCACAATTCCTTGAATTTGATTTTTGTTGTTGCAACATATCTAGGATATAGCGGGGCATCGTATTAAAAATTATTTTAGAACCGTACAAAAGTTTTTTCAGATATTAATGCACAGATTTATCTTATCGACAAGACATTTTGATTAAACGTTGTTCGAATATTGTTTTGTAGTTACCTTTTCCGAATTTCTATCTCCGGGAACAATTAAGTTTACGGTATTTATGTTCTTATTTGTATGTTTTAACCATTCAGATTTTGTTCGGCGCCAAATTAATTCATTTTATTGGTTATAGGATTAGCGCCTATTTAACAAATAGAATATGTGATATTTAATGGTTTATGGTTTGTTGTCCTTCGTGTTACAACGATGTGACGTGAGACTTCTTTTTTGTTTTATCTTATCTTCTGAATCCCTCTTTATCGTCCCATTCTGGTGTGCTGATCTGTGATCATGTCATGTGTAGGCTCTACTCATGTGTCGCCATCATGTCATGTGTAGACTCTACTCATGTGTCGTCATAGCACTTTATATATAGACATAACCTCAGACACTGCATACATGTTAGATATTGTTTTCAATTACGTGCGTGAACATCGACGGCGGGTGCGGCTAGCTTACAGGGGATGCTTTCTCCTCCCGGGCACCTGATCCCACCTCTGGCTTGCTAGGGTCCGTCGATGCTCAATTTGGTGCTCGTTTGTGAATGCTGTTGAGATTATCGTCAGGATCTTGTTTAACTCCTCATGTCTATAGTTTTAAGGTTTTTGTGGGTTTTGATGATAAAGTTTTACAAATAATATCTGCAGTCCCGTATAAAAGAAGAATTATCCAAATGAAGATTATACTAATAAATTATATGTGCAGTTAATTTACTGTATATGTATAAACATCTGACAATAAACACATTTCTACAAATAATGAGTCTTTATTTTACCTTCAAAGAAGGAATGAAAAATATTCAAATCTGAAACAGTTATTTTCATCACTTTTGATTGGTAATGCAGTGTCTAGTGAAATGGATTTTGGACTTAGAGGTGTTTGGTTTGAATCTCGCCAAACATTACAAGTGGTTAACTCTGCATTACTCTTTTTATACCATGGAGTAAACATTAGCATTGTATTCATATCAAAGACCTATATGCTACTTTGAGAATGTAAAAGAACACTCCTCTTAACAGGTTTCCTCTTATATGAAGGAGGGATATAAAGAAACTTTATTATACCTTACAAAGACAGGGATATCAGGTTATGAACCTCCACATCTATCTCCTTTAACAATAAACCCAAAACTTTGAATGTTGTTCCAAATTGCAAAGCCAAATCTGGTAAACGAAATTAAACTATCTCGATCGACGATGTCTATTATTCATGTAGAAAGAAGTATCAGGGATACACTCTTGAAACTCGACATAGAGATAGAGCACACTGAGGGGATCTAAATACAGGTATTTTCCTCTTTAACACTTACCTTGTTTCTTAACATCGGGAAAAAAATGTAATTTGTAGTTAAGTCCCGTTGTTTCATTACTATATGAAATATCATGATATTTAAACTTTGCATGAAGATAGGACATGACTGGTATTTCAGATATTGGCCTTGCGTTTTGACCTTGGAATTGAATATACTATAAAAATAGTATTTATTGTACCAATACTGACATATATCACACTAAAACTTGTCATTGAGATAGATTTAAGAAAGTACACCTGATTGATTTTGGATCTTGACCTTGAGGATATTATTTCGAAAATAACTAGATATATAGAGTACCAATACTTTAGGAAATACCAAATTGAAACTTTGCATGGAGATAGATCTTAGCAACTGGGCCTGATTGATTGCGACATCTTAGATATCATTTTGAATTAGACTTAATAAGTGGTACCAGTACTATAGGAAATATCACATAAAAAGACGGCAACAAGATGGAACTGGAAAATATAGAAAAACAGGAGGCCCATGGGCCACATCGCTCACATGAAAACATTGGAAATTTGATAGTGATTTGATAATCTGCATCTGAAACACTGTTTGTGACCGACTAACATCGTCACTGAGGAAGTTCTACGGTCGATATGTGGAACTCGTCATACACGATGATGCCCCACTCTCCAGAATGGTGGATGATATTCTGTCATATACCATTTGAACCATCCAACCAAATATTGTACTCTAAACCTTCCGAAATGGAAGTAACCGGATGTGACAGTTCTATCCAATTGAAGCGGCGGGTGTTGCATCAAGCAGGAGTTGCTTACTATTCCTGAGCACCTGGTCTCACTCCCATATCGGGAGTTCGCTTCTTTTTATGTGGTGGAGGTTTTTATTTGTTTGCTTTGGTTCCTGTTTTATCCTGATTTTGTATGCCTTCGGTTTCTGATTTTCTGAATTATCGATTTTGTGCTGTATACAGGGATATGGTCATTATCCATATTTGTCATTTCAATAGAGAAATTCATTATTTTCCAAATGAATACTACGTGTACATATATTAATTAATAAATAACAAGAAACACTTTCCAAATCAAGGTTTCGTGAATTTCTGTGCAGCGGTTATGAAGGAGAAGTCGAAAATGCGTAGGCTGATCAGAGCCGTCGGTGGCCATATTTTTTTTTGCCGATGGACTCTAAAAACACAAACTTGGTAGAGGACCTTTAATACGTGATTCCTTAAGATTTCGTGAAATTCTGTGCAGCGGATGCTGAGGAGAAGTAAAAAATGTGTCTGCCAATCAGAGCCCTCGGCGGCCATATTTGTCCACCCATCGGCACGAAAAAAAAAAACCCCACAAACTTGGCACAGGACCTTGTATTCTTACTCACTGAAAGGTTTCGTGAAGCAGTTATGGAGGAGAAGTCGAAAATACGTTAGTCATATCAGAACCTTCGGTGGCAATCTTTGTTGACTGATCGGCAAGAAACACATAAAGTTGGCCAAGGAACTAGAGTACTTGCTTCTTGTAAAGTTTTGTGAAATTCTGTGCAGCCTTTGCCAGAAGTTGAAAATGCGTTAGCCAATTGGAACCCTTTGCGGCCATATTGTTGACCGTTCCGGTCAAACGTTCATTGAACACGACCCTTAACGGATGTACTTTAGACACAGACGACGAAGGATAAGGGGGATGGTGGTTTTAATCAGACTGACGAAGGGGTACGAGTATACTAGAGAAGAAGTACTTATCTTTGTTCAGGAGTCAAAGAACCAAGGATGGCATGAATTTGTAAGTCTCCTTTAATAAGGCAATCGCGAACACCCGAATGGAGGCAGGAACAGAGGAGCAAGCGTCCTCTGACTGCATGCAACACCCGCAGCGAAGCTAATATAGAAACATGTCAAATCCGGTAATGTCCAAATATAGATTAAAGACGGTCAATGTGATAATAGCTCACTGGAGCCTTTTGCTCAGGTCAGCTGAAACACAATGTTGTATTTTCCTTTTGTATACGTTTTGTATACGTTTGCATTCACGTAAGATTTGAAATATTTGACAATGCAAAATTTGAGTATTAGCAGATGTATTATTATACCTCGAGGTTTATTTTGATTGAAAGAGAATGACCTATTCTTTTTCCCCACTCAAATATCAATATTTTATGTCAAGATAGAATATGCACCACTCAATATCCAGGTATACAGTGTTGTTTGACAATTCCTTGCTCATTGCTCGTGTTTATCATTTCATGTTTGATGGTTTGTAGAATAACTGACCACCATCGAGAATCATGTTTTCCCCAGTCATCCAGCTTGCTGAAATTAGAAAAACCACAGCTTCAGCGATATCCTGTGGCGTCCCTAGTCGGCCTACTGGAATGTTAGGGATTTGCATATCCCATATCTGAAAAAAGAAATGCTACTTTTCAGAAGTATATAGTTTCATAGTTTTGTAATAGTTATAAAGTGATGAAAGATGCCGAATAAGTACCATGCCATTTACTGTATAACTGTTGCAGATGACCGTCCTAAGTTGGCACTGGGCATCCCGGTTGAACAATGGTCTCGTAGGTTTATGTATAGTATTTTATGTTTAAAAGTGTTTTGATGTCGTAATTGGTGTTTGGTCTTCTATGCTCCTTATGAATCTCTTGTTGTGTTTGTTTCTGTGTTTTCGTATTTGGGTGTATTAGTGTTTTGCTTTGGGTCCTATAACCAAGTAATGCTGGAGATCCCATTATTTGTTTCTTCAAACGCATTTGAAAATGTCTGTTTACAAATTTTTTTCAATTTCTAAAACCTGGGTCCTGTAGCATCATATCCCAGCCATTTTGCTATGTCTTTCGGTATATTTAGGACATAATTTTCACAGATTTTGGTCATATTACATTGTTTAGGTTGAGGATCACTGACGAGGGTTTATGACCCGAAACGTGCATGTCTGGTCAATGCTGTAAATTTATCTGCTCTAAAATGATGCAAATGAATTTGAAGACGTTAAACATTTGTACTAATTTAGCGGATCCAAATTCTAGCCGAATCAGGACAATAGTTAATATAATTGACATATCAGCGTAATCACGAATTAGCGAGTTTGAACTATTCTGCACTATTATATATGAAACTTTAATGAATTAGCGTAGTTTTTAAAAATCACAGTAAAACGGCTTTTTAAAGAAAAATATATTAAACGGTTGAAGAATGGCGCATACTGAACGTGAACATTTATGCGTAAATCAATTTTTTGGGGAAATAAGAAGGGCAAATTGACATATTCACGTAGTCATGAATTGATTCACCTTATTTATTTTCAGTCATAATAAATGCTGCTAAATAGAATATAAGTGTCTTAATTTGTGTACCGTTATGTTATGGGTATACAGCACTAAGTTATTTTATTTATCGTACATGTAATGCGCGTAAGCTCAATACATGCGATAAATGCACTTGCTGTATGTTGCATACCCACAACAACATTCAAATCATGACATTTATTCTTCTTCATATATGTGCCACAGTTGTCTGTTTCATCGGTCATGTGACGTCACGTTCATGATTTGCATGTAGGGAGAATTTACTGTTAAAATACATTTGAGGCTGTTACGGGCAAAATGTGCGATGTGCATGCAAATAAAAATTACCCATAATTAGAGTAAATGTAAATATGAGTAATCGCTGTCTTCCTTTCGATGTTCATGGGTGTATAATTCTGGTTCAAATTTCCGAGAACCGCTTCGAGAAGTTGTTCAAGTACAATGTACTTTAACAACTTATCTGCCAAGAAGTAAAGTATACGTAAAGGAAAGAAATCTATTTGAATCAGAATGAAAGTCAAACACAAAAGCCGAAATCAGATTCCAGAAATCAGATTCAGATTCCAGAAATCAAATTCAGATTCCAGAAATCAGATTCCAGAAATCAGATTCCAGAAATCAGATTCCAGAAATCAAAAATCATACTCAAATGGCTTACAAATTCTTGAAAGAAATCAAAACAGAACTTTCTCACGAGAGAAGAAAAAAAGATTATACAAACAGACGGAGACAATCAGACAGCTGCATAGAAACACGACGGACAACGTAATCTAAAGAACAATATGCATAGTCCAGTTCAAGTACGGAATGTATTAAAGGCAAAGTAGAAACTCACAGCATTTCTTTTCTTTTCGTCAGGTTCCAAAACATTGAATGCGTCTGTTTTGACAACTCCTGAACTGAAAAAGAAACAGAGCTTAAGAATAAATAAGTTTTCTGAAGTTGATACATAGGAAACAAGAAGATAATTGAAAAATTGAAATTATACATTACAACATTGGGCGTGGTAGATGGCCGCCCTAAGTCGGCACCGATTGCACAATGGGCTCGTTGGTTTATGTGTAGTCTTTTATGTTCGGTATTTTGATGTCGTATTTTGGGGTAATAAGTGTTCCTTATCTCTTACGCGTTTATTGTTGTGCTTGTCTGCTCTATGCTTTCGTATGTAGGCTCTATAACTGAGAATTACTGGAGATCCCCTCATTTCTTATATATTCACAAACCAGACAGCTTATCGACCTCTGCATGGCGGAAAGGTAACGTCTTCAATGTTAGAAATTTTATTACGTAAAAAACGTTCATTACTTTCATTAAGAACGTTTATCAAATTGAAACTTAAGTTGATGGGTAAACATAATAACTTTCACACTCTTTGGCCATATTACATTGTTTAGATTGAGGATCACTGACAAAGATTAAGTACCCGAAACGTGCATGTCCGGTCCATGCTGAAAATTTATCTGTTCCTAAATGATGCTATTGAATTTGAAGACGTTTAACATTGAACAATAAACAATGCAAAAGACAGTAATCGCATGTAATACAAAGGGACATATACACAAACAGACAGACGAATAGAAAGGAAGCCAAATCCCCTCTTGCGTGTCATTACGACATATATAAGGATGGATCAAGTAACAGTACAAGTAACGTACAAAATGATATATTACAAAATTTCGCTGATTCTTAATTATAGTAAACTTAATTGAATAACCTTGATTATACAAACCTTATAGTATTTGCTCTAATGCCACAATCAGCCAGCTCTTTTATGAAAAAATATGAAAAAAAGTTACTAAAAGTGATGTAGGGATATATATCATATTTTACGAATGTAATAAATTGATCGTGGTAACGTCTCCTAGCGTTTAGAATATCAAAATCAAAATTTAATGATCAATAGGTATTGAATAATTTTTCCTATGATAGTTTTCTTAATTGTATTTGATACGATATGGTATTTTTTTCTCAGTCATGATTATACTTCTATTCTCTACCTTAGTTAAAATGATAATAGACCCTTTCACATTATCTGCGGTACTGAATTAGAAGGCCAGTCCCGGGGGACAAACAATAGATTGCGCATGCACCAGTGACGTAATTCGATTGTTCCAAGATGTTTTCCGCGGAACAAACGAAACATGATTCCGCACTAAACGTCCTAGAACAATCAAATGGCGTCACTGGTGCATGCGCAATCTATTCGTTGTCCCCCGGAATTGGCATTCAAATTTAGTACCGCAGATAATGTGAAAGGGTCTATAACTGATATCAGTCACATAAGAAACAAGTACTACTCATAGTTATCACGGTTATGGACTTTAAGATCTTCCATACATTGATCATATTTTGGTGAAAATGCATTTCCTTTGTTACCAAATGATTTTTTTTGCATTATGAAATTCTTACCAACAGCTAGATATTTGGTGAAAATGTTTAAAGCAGCTTTGGTCATAGCATAACATGAAAATCCAACTGCTGGCTGAAAGAAGATGCAAATCTTACAATAATGGAAAGATGATTTGTTTGTGAATGTACGAAACTTAGCATCATTCACCATGTACAGAAATCACTCTAAACGATATGTTCCTTGATGGCCGTCCAAAATTGGAACTGGAGACATATTCATCACCCTCCATTTATGTGGTCTCTTTCATGTGTCAAATTGAAAGGTGTTTGTCTAGTGTTTTAGTCTTTTTAGGGGGTATTTTTGTTGTATTTGTATGTTGGTGTGTTTTGTTGGATTTGTGGTTTGTATTGCTATTGAATGGCTGCCTACATCGCCAAACAAGACATCTTTACCTGATATGCACATAAATATGCATCGAGACAATCACCGAATGTGACAAGTTTTCAAGGAACTATTACGATGGGTGTTGCATGCAAACAGGAGACGCTGACTCATCCCCGGGCACCTGGCCTCACTTAGGAATGTTCTTATTCCAGGGTTCGCAACTGTTCCAAAGGAAATTCTAATGATTTTGCCTTGCCCTCTCAACTTTGAGGCTGAAAAACTGATGGGTACTTCTACGATTTTTATTGTTGTATGTTTATATCTTGTTGGTATACTTATGATTTCATAGTAACAAGTCCTCTGTTTCAATAATGGTATTATTCTCGTTATCTCTGCCTGTCTGCTTTTCTCGTATCATATGTGTGTGTGTTACGCTGTAATGTAACGTCGTCACATCGGGGATTTTCTCCCAAATCTTTGTATCTAAAATGTTTCATGTTCTCTAGAAAAAAAAAGAATACAATTTTTCCTCGACATCCCATCTAGGCTGCCGACCTTTTATGGACAAAATTTCTTGACAGTGTACCAAATATGCGTGTTTTGATATTTATTTTTCATCAGTGGTACTTCCAGCTCTGTCGCCTGAAAGAAGCTTTGTTTTGGCTCTTTATCAATGTGAAATCATATCTATTTAATTTGAAGACGTTTAACATCTATATTTTTTGCTAGTTCGGAAACTTGTGATTTCATCGAATTCAAATTCAAGGAGGTTAACATCTTAGCACCATCCCTCCAATAGTATTCTGAACATAGAATTTATTTGGATATGCTACTAAATCGACCCTACAGGAATTTTGGAGCCGCGCACTCTCTGTAAAGTAAATGCAGAAATTTAAATTCTAAAAATAACGCAAGAGGGCTCTAGTGAAATTAATTTGGACTGCTTATGAAGAGCACTTTGGCTGGATGCATCACTGATGAGAATTTAATATTCGAATCACGTGTCTGGTGCATGAAAATTGGTTTGAAATTTCTTCAAGAAGGAACAGAGTTGGAACCCTTCCGCATTATTAATGTAGAAAACACGAGACTACCCCCACCTGGGATCGAACTCGCAACCTTCTGATGTTAAGTGAGACGTCCCACTGGCCCAGTCTAGTACAAGCGCCAGTTTTCTACACTACTATCCCATTTAAATGTTGGGCCTCCCTGCCCCTCCTCGACAACCCTCCTACCCACCACCTCTCCGTGGGATTTACGTTGGGTGCCATTGTAGAAAACACGAGACTACCTTCGAAGGTACAGAGTTGGAACCCCTTCCGCATTATTAATGTAGAAAACACGAGACTACCCCCACCTGGGATCGAACTCGCAAACTTCTGATGTTAAGTCCGACGCTCTACCGAGTGAGCCAAAGAGACGTCCCACTGAACCATTCTAGTACAAGCGCCAGTTTACTACATTAATATAAACACTTATTTCTCGTTGCAGTGTGGATCAGTTAAGATCGTTCTCTGTGACCTGATGTTTGTCAAGTGTATTAATTACTTCTTTCCAGCTCTGTCGCCTGAAAGAAGCTTTTTGGCCCTTTATCAATGTGACATCATATCTATATTTTTTGCTATTTCGAAAACTTGCCATTTCATCGAAAAATATCATCGAAATTCATAGAAGTTAACATATTAGCACCATCACTCCAATGCTTTTTTGAACATAGATTTTATTTGGATATGCTTTGGATATGCTACTGAATCGACCCTAGAGGAATTTTGGAGCCGCGCACTCTGTAAAGTAAATGCAGAAATTTAAATTCTAGACATAACGCAAGAGGGCGCTAGTGAAATTAATTTGGACTGCTTATGAAAAGCGCTTTGGCTGGAAGCATCACTGATGAGAATTTGATATTCGAAACACGTGTCTGGTGCATGAAAATTGGTTTGAAATTTTCGTCAAAAAGGTATAGAGTTGGAACCCTTCCGCATTATCCAAACCAAAATGAATCAAAGAAGCAAAGTTTATTTAGTTACCCCTATTTAATTCAGTTTCATTTCTTGATTTCATATAACTTAATTGTTCGGAGCAAGCTGTTCCACATTCCCTGAAATAAAATGGAATACAAAAATTCTCCAAATTCTCTTGTTTACAATGAAATGATCTTCATTGTAGTTACAGTGGTAGATATAGTTTTAGCAGAAAGTTAGCGCAGAATTAGTTACATTATGCCCAAAGAATACTCACAGCTGAATGGCTGCTGATACTTGATATGTTTATGATATTGCCACCTGTAAGATATCGATAATATTGTCGCTGATTCAGGAAATTTATACCGAACAACAGTATAATAAAATCAGAGTCTAAGAAAAAGTGGCCCCTTTGTCGAAAAAAATTTAAACCAGTCCTGCAATGTAAATTACAAAAAAAAAAATCGATTTGTACATTCAGCATACGAAGTGTATACTGGTATGAAGGACATACTCATCCATAATCATGATTATATTACATCATATCCCACCCATCCTGCTACGTCTTTCGGTAAATTTGTGTACATAATAATTGTCACACTCTTTGGCAATACCACATTGTTTAGATTGAGGATCACTGACAAGGGTTGAATACCCGAAACGTGCATGTCTGGTCCATGCTGAAAATTTATCTGCTCTTAAATGATGATATTGAATTTGAAGACGTTAAACATTCAGATACATACACAGGACAATTATCATCCAAGGATGTCATAAAATTGAGACGTTATTTCGAACAAAGCCTTGAATTTGAATAGTTGATTTTAAATTTCAAGAACTAGCAAAGATGAACAAAATTAATTCCCAGATCATGATTCATCATCGACATTATCTCCGTCTGTTTGTCTGCTGTTTTTCGTCGTTCCGTTATTTTTACTGCTGGGGAAATCCGTATCTTTGTTTTGTTTTATGTTTCTCAAGAATTTGTATGTCAAATTGATTGTTTTGTGTTTAACTTCCTTCCACTTATCAACAGCAAACCCCACTGAATTGATATTGTACAGAGTTAACCACGAGGGCTGATTGATATGTTGTGAGCCTCGTATTGAAGAATTTGAAATTTTGCATTATTTTTCTACATTATCCCCTTCAGTATCTATACACTTTTGCCATCGGTGTTTATGGGCCTCAGTATTAAACGTCAATGTTAAGCGTCTTCAAATTCAATAGTATCATATAAGAGCAAATAAATTGACAGCATGGACCAGACATGCACGTTTCGGGTACTTAAACCTCGTCAGTTATCCTCAATCTAAACAATGTAATATGACCTAAGAGTGTGAAAGGTATTATGTAAAAAAATGTACCGAAAGACGTAGCAGGATGGATGGGATATGATGCTACATGACCTACGTTTTAGAAATTTCAAGAAATTTTGATGACAGAAGTTTTCGAATGCGTTGAAGAAACGATCAACTAAAGTTGATCGAACTTGGCTACATGTATACCACTTTTAAAGAACTCCTTGTCTTGACTGGTCAGAAAGCCATCCACTGCGAGTATGACGTCATTATCGGACTGAGAGTGGGTACCAGAAATAGCTGCTTTCAGTTATGATAGATATGATAGATGAAAGTCTGATGGAGCAAGTTAAGGCGAAAAAAGCGGATGCTCAATCAATTAAAGCAACAGTCATGAATGGCAGCCATGGCAGTGACAGACTTGTGTGTGAACAGGAGCATTGTTCTTATGGAATAACACACCTTTAAATAGTGAGCTTTCCGCGGCGTTTAATATTTCCCAGTAGCTGTGTCACAAGTGAAGCATAGTACGTGCCATTGATTGTTTGTCCCTATTGAGATAATCTATAAGCAGAATACCTTCTGCATCCCAGAAAACCAAGGCTTACAACATACCAAGCATCCCTGGTATCAACAGCAATCTCCTCTGATTAAATATTACATAGAACTTACCATATTCAGTTTTTATTATAGATACTACTGAATGCATTCACAGCATCTACCTTTGCTTTTCTTCAGATGAGGTATTGCAAGTTGTGTCAGTAAGAATGGTGCAGTCTGATTAACCTCCAACACACGGCGATAGTCTTCCTCAGCAATATCAGAGACTGGTCCAACTTTCACTATTCCAGCATTATTGACCTGAATGAACAAAGTTTAGAACATTAATCCAGTACGCAGCAAAGGTATCTAGATGATGCACGAATCTTCCGTCAAAACCTTAATCAATATAAACCTTGAAAACGGTTTTCATATCAAAGAGAGAAGGGGATATCCGACCTGGGTCGGTTGCAGTTCCCATAGCAAGGTACCAAAACACCTGATGTGAAAACACAGATCTCGAGTAAACAAGCACAGTAAGAGACGTAATAGAGACATACAACATAAAAACATTAAACACAAAATACTGTAAATATACTAACGAGATCAATGGGCAATATAACTGCAGATAATCATTAATGCATAAGAAACATTTTCGTACACTCATAATTCATTCAATGACGGGGTTCTTTTTCCTCTATAGAATTGCTAATTTTTTCGTTCATCTAGAGTGAAGATATAAAAAACAGAAAAATATTGAAATATTATATATTACACAAAATTGCATGCATCAGACTTACAAGTACATCTATGACTCCAAACGCTTTCACGGTTGAAGCAATGAGTTTCCTCCTTACGCTCTCCTCAGACAAATCTCCAATCGTATACACTATCTGGAAAAGTCATTGAAATATAAAATTCTTTATCACATCATTTGTTGCCAACCTGGAACAGTTTGAAGGTTGCATAAACTATCAATGATAGAAAGTAAAGCCCTAACGATTGACCTACTGTCCTATTCACTAAATCCAGAGCACCCTGTTTTGGCGATCTATTCTGTCGTTTCAAGAATTTTACTTTTATTTATTGTTTCCGAGAATTGACCTCCTGTAGTCGTAACTGGAAATTAACTTCAACTTACCTTATCAATTGCCTTAAAACTGCGATATGAAAAATAAAATGTCTACGGGAATTTTCATGTTAATTTCAAGCCGCCGCAACATTGTTCTCCGTGTCAACAATCGTAAACAGTGACGTGAAAGTGTCCGACCTCACGCATTTTCATTGATTTTACTGTAGAAAATCCCCGTAGACGTTTTATTTTCCGTCCTATTTCTAACTAAATTGACGTACAGCCAAAACAATGATATTTTCTGTTACGACTGAAGGAGTACTATAAAATTGATATCTTTTTGGAAAGTGACAATATGATATTTGAGAGAAAACAGGGAAAATATGGTGCTCTGGATTTAGTGAACAGGACAGTAGTGTCTTTTCTCATTTGATGAATATCAATACGTTTAATTGGGTTTAGGATTAGTAGGTGTAAAGCGCTCTTTTTAAATAGAAGAATGGCGGTGTGACAGAAATTGCAGTTGATCGAGTTCAGTTCTGTGCATCGGCTTCGAAAGGGAGACGATTTCATGTCCATAATAATACAGATCTGCAACAATCATATACATTGTAGAATAACAGTGATGAAACCTAATATGCAAACTATGAATATCTCACCCTTTCCTTGCCTTGTCCTTTACTTATACAATGTTCAACAACATTCTTTAGTTTATGTTCGGTCCTTGCAATAAGGGATAACTTCATTCCATACGATGCAAGATGATAAGTTATGCCCTCGCCGATACCTGAACTGGCACCTTAAAGATTATGAAAAAGAAAACATTTAATGTGCAATTAGTAACACATTCAGTGAAGTTCTTATTCTTATCATAATGTATAGAATTTTCTTGGTCTTTTGGTTGATTATTGAACTATCAAACTACATGAGTGTAAAAAGTAAATCCTCTTTCTGCTGGTAAACAAAGCAAAGTGTAAAATGATATGACATCCATGACAGCGTAAAATCATTATACATCCAGCAATAATGGATTTTACGTTGGGTTTGTTTACCAATAGTCACTGATGTAACCATGGCAACGTAAAGATATTTCATATTCGTGTTTTACTGCTTGATGAAGGCCGAGAGGCCGAAAACTTATGGACATTGAGTGCTTATTGTTAATCATGCCATGATAATTAGGGGTTTACCATGAGAGTGTTTTATAAAACTGACAGGGTATCGGCAAGTCCGAAATTTAGTTCTACTGATAGGCGTCAGTCAAGCAGTAAAATGGGTATTTCTAAAAGGGGATTCGCCGATACCCAGCCAGTTTTTGTAAAACATCAGTATGGTTACCCTATTCTAATGCTCTATTAGTTATAATATTAAACGTCTTTATGAGCTAGGAAATGGCTTCTTTTGATGAAGTCGCCATAGAAACGCATGACGTCATAGCAAAAAATGCAGTGAAACGTTAATCCCTTTGCATTTTTGAATGTGTGTCACCAAAGGGTGCATTAGAATATATATTACAATTATCGTGATCTTAAACCTTCCCAAACATGAATGAGAAAAGAGAACATTCCCTACAACGTACTGAAAATGATAAAAATGAAAAGAAAGAAAACGTGAAAGAAGATGGAATCAGGTCATCATACTATCTTATTTTTGAAAGACATATCAGGATATTATTTCTTCTGGAGTTTCATGAGGCGTAATCGAAAACCTACCTGTTACTATTACAACTTTGTCCTTTAATTCCGACATTACTCGTAATGGTTTGTTGATTCAACAAACAATCGTTTCAATCACTCTATCAAATGTAAAAGAAATGAGTTAATTATTATGCTTACACTTTTAGAAACTATCTTTTAAATAAAATCTATGGATTTTTAAAATTAATCAAAGTGGTCATTGAGTGTTAGGATATAAACTAAATCGTTAAACATTGCATACAATACAAAATGCAATAAGAAGTCAAATAAATAACAAATATACGAATATTTTATTGAAAACTTTATATAGATATAGTTGAAATGTAAAACGTCTTCAAATTCAATAGCAACATTTAAGAACAGATCAATTTGCAGTATTGACCAGACATGCACGTTTCGGGTACTAAACCCTCGTCAGTGATCTTCAATCTAAGCAATCTAATATGGCCAAAGATTGTGAAAATTATTATGTCCAAAAATGAACCGAAAAATGCAGCAGGATGGGTGGGATATGATGCTGCAAGACCCACGTTTTAGAAATTTCAAGATTTTTTATAACAGAAATTTTCAAATGCGTTGAAGAAACTCATTCCTTGTCAAGCGATTTTGTTTACAATTTTACATAGCATCTGATACGGTAATCGGAAATCCCTTTCCATATTTGAATCAAAAGTTAGCATATCTATATTAACAAATTGATATAATCTCTATATGATATGCAATGAAATTTTCTCTCGATCTGTTAATTAATATAACACTTTATTTCTAAAATTAATCCGGGATTTTTAACATTGTGAACGACGTGATATTAAAGTACTCGAAATTTTCATTGCATCTTTCAAACAAATTTTGAGGTGACAAAGTATATAAATGCATATAAATTTAGCATTGGTTGAGAAGTGATTGTTGTTTGAAATTGCTATGGAATAGCTATGATTTGTGATATGAGTTTATCATAGACAGCAGTGATGAATGTAACTAATCTGAAATGAACATTTGTAATTCTGAAGTTTAAGTCGTCATGTTTGTCATTAACTGAGTTATTTATGTGATAGTTGCCGTCAAAATATAACATAGGATCTGATCTCTGTCTCATCTCATTCACATGAATAAATTTAGCTTAGGTAATCCAAATGTTACTCATGTTAGATGAGAAGATGTGATAAATGTATCTGCATGAGTTAAAGAAGATCCTGACGATAATCTCAACAGCACTTACAATAGAGCGCAAAATAACCCCTAGCAAGCTAGAGGTGGGACCAGGTGCCCGGGGGGATATGTAGAATATTAAATACTCAGACCGAAGTGTTCCTTACCAAATTTGTATCTCATAAATATGGTCTGGTCAATGCTGCAATTTTATCTGTTCTTAAGTAATGCTATTGATTAGAAGACGTTTAATATTTTCATTTCTACCAACTATAAAGGCTTTTGTACGTTAAAAAATCAATAAAGGTAAAAGATGAAAAAAAAAAAAAAAAAAAAAAAGAGAAAACAATCTCTAAGTCAAATGTATGCCGCCCTAGTTCTACATAATCAATCACTTTTAACACAATAACATATAAAGTACATGTACCTTTGTACCCTCTTAACATTTAGGCTTAAATATTACGTAATAAAATATTCATGTTTCGAGACTTTAATTGTTCAACTGACATGAAAGTAAATGAGATGTTGGCTATGCCCGACTGCACTAAGCTGTTGACTGACTCTCATTATAAAATGAAGAATTACATTAGGACTCAACTGATATCAAAAGATATATAAAAATTAATCAAATTGATGTTATTGATACGTGTACAACTGACAATGCATGGTTTCAAAATAAGAAAAGTGACCCCTAAGTGTCGCTATGCTTCACATGCGACACAAAAAGCAAAACAACAAAAACGAAAAACAACACAAATAAACAACCAATAAACTTTTTGTATTAGGATAACATGAAATGTAGTAAAGCAAGAAATGAATATTTATGATGATTAAGATATTTCTAGATAACTTTAAGATGGTTTGATGATTGAAGTACGCACAGGATGCAATAGTATGACTCGATAACTCACGAACCTAGTGAAGTTGAGTTACTGTCTGTCAAGTTTATGTACCGTTTAGCTGCGTCTGCTTTAGGGGAAATGTGCGTTTGATTCAGGTGTACCATGATTTCTCATGGCGAGCTAAGGAATGTGTTAGCCGTTTCGTCACGTTCAATCACGGTACGTCCCGGCTTGTTACGGTTTATTTCAAGTTCTACCATGGCCTGGCACATTAGGCACGATCATACAAGAAGAATAAAAAAAGCCAAACCCTTAAAACTTTTTTGCAGCTTTTTTTTGTCTCCATTTCCTAGCAGTCTAATCTTAGTGGGTCTTGACAAAACTTGATAGACGTGGCCAACTTGACTGGATCGTAACAAAGCATGAAAGACCTTATCAGAACGTGGAAGGTCATGAGGAAACGTACAAACCTCTACAACAAGCTTTAGATTGAAGCGTAGAGCGCCGTTAGGTCTCCTGGATTCAGGATACCTTGCTCGTCACGGATACATAGATAGACCTTAAGAAAACGTAAAAGGACCTAACAGAACTTGAAACCAAGATATAAACTGCTACGTTGTGGGCCGCCATAACCGCCGTGGTCACCGGGAACATAGTGGAAGCCTAGGGTTAACGTGTTGTAGAGGGAACACGAAAAAATATACCTGACAAAAAAGTCATTTCCAAACAGTGCTCTCATGGTTTAACATTTCCCTTGATATTCACATGTATCCATCTTGAAGCGTTTTCGCATAAAATCAAAATTTCCGTTTTCTTAACTCGCTGATAGTTCTGTAGACCTATTTCCCGAGATTAAGGACGAAGTTGTAGTGGTCAAAACGGAACACATGATAATGAATTGAATAAGACCATGAGAACAAAAACACCACAAAAGACCATCAAATGAAGTAAAGCACCATCAAAACATGCATCACGGCATATTACTTCAAAGGAATATGACCAATGACCTTTATTCTACTGGCTGTTTGTCACTGAAAATATTTTGCGACTCAAATAAACAAATGAACAACTAAATAGATAAACGATCACATAAAGAAGCGGCCAAAGTATTACATTATTTTACAAATGCTCTGTACAAGAATCGACCAAAGAAAGGATGGACTGGTCCCTCGTCAAGAACTCAATTAAGTTCCTGATTTATTAAGTTCCTGTTTTATCCTGATTTTGTATGCCTTCGGTTTCTGATTTTCTGAATTATCGATTTTGTGCTGTATAAAGGGATATGGTCATTATCCATATTTGTCATTATTGCTAATAGTAGTAATATAACAAAAATTGCGACAATTTATGTTTTGACAGTTCAAGTACTGTAAACCATCTTTTCATCGCGGCGTCTTAATTTCGCGAACAAGGTGAATGTTTCGTGGCGTTTTATTTTCGTCACAAAGTATAAACATATCTTACTGCACATGTGTTGGGACATACTCGCGGCATTTTATTCTCGCGAAAATAAAACGCTCGCGAAAAAAGGACGGTTTACAGTATATCCACTTGAAAAGTTGATACTCTCCGTAAGTTGACTTCGCGTAGTATTCGAAGCTTATCGTTTATACCGCAACATCAAGATGGCAACAAAATCATTGTTATAGTAAAGCTACAGCAAAAGCTTCCTGATTTGTATTCTGGGCAAAATTCAAACTAAAAATGTTAGAATTTGTTTCTTTATTTTTTTTGGGGGGGGGGGGGGTCACTGCAAAAGATGAGGGAAATATTCCTTGCATGACAACAGCAAGCTATGTGACACCAAAATAATAATTTGACGACATTGGTGTTTCTATTAAATCTCTTCGTGATTCCTGACATAGACATACTGTAAATGTAGAAATGATCGCGTGGGGGTAATTTTTGCGTTTTTCGCGAATAGAGGAAAATATTGAAAAATTCTTACAGTGGGAAATACACTTTTATCGGGAATATTTCCCCCACGCGAAAAGTCTTGATGTTATAATCGCAAAATTCCCCCGCGAAAATAACCACGTTCACAGTATTCTAATTCTATCATCTATCATTATATGTTTCTTAAAGGTAATCTGACGATAAGGAGCAAAATCATGTGTATCATGAAAAGGACAGATTGTTTTTTACGTTTAAGATTTGATTTATCTGATAACATTAGAAAACGAAAATGTTACAAAATAAATCACCTCGAAGACCATTGTCATCGGACGAAAAGCAAAAATTTGGATTATGATGTAAAACTGAAAAAAAAAATGTTTCCTGTTTCTTTGAAATCGACCTTTTTATTCTTTATTGACGGATTTTCTAAGAATGCACATTAAGAATATTAATAATCACAATACTTAATATTTTAATGATATTGCAATAGGAACATTTTATCTTTGGATATTTTCAGTTCAGTTTTACCAAAGACAAACTTAACAAATAGCTATATAATATAAATTTTGAACTTACTTTATTGCAGAAAAAAATGCAACGTCTGGTAAAGATTACATTATTCGTCTAAATGAGCCTCTGTTTATATATAAATATTCCATATATGGGTCACACGCTCGAACAGATATGAAATTATACAAAATATAATGTATCACAATAATTTCAATGTTTTTTCATCCATGACATAACATATGAAGATATTGATCGCCTAGTTTCACAGTGTTTCGGCACTAGACTTGAAATATATATGTAATTTCTGCGTCACAAAATTTTATGAGAATTTTCTAAAACTATGTAGTACCTCCCTGATGGCATGGCTCTTTCCTTATCATGTTCTTCAAATGGAAGAAATTTTAGGTCAAGTTTACGAATCAAAAATCCTGCAAAACAAATAAAAAATTTATATATTCTACAAAGGAGCGATAGTGAATCCTCAATGGATGTAAAATAATGTACCCGGGAACAGTAAGCATCTCCTACTTGCAAGGAACACCCATCAATTCAGTCGTTAAGAAAGAGTAAAATAGTCACAATGTAGTCAAATGTGTCAATTTTGGTGTTTTGGATGAATCTTGCCTAGAATATCTATTAACATTGTGAACAAATAGGTGTTATAGTAGCTATATTTGTGATTGTAACATCCAAAAATGTTTTGCAGTGACCAGAAAAAAAAAGAAGAAAAGAAGAAAACAAACAAACACCCTCCCCCAAATAAATACAAGAAGAAACCAAAACATCCCAAGGGTTTTAAAATGAATACAGAGACAGTTCTACATAACCACTAACATTTAACAATTGTCCAAACGAGAGGGGAAAACTTATATTTATACATCTGAATCAAAGGGTTCCTTTTCGCTACAGAATACAAATCATACAAATCATGGACATGTAGCGACCTGTGTAGTGCCTTGTCCTTCCTCTTGGAAAACATTTATGTAAGATTTGGTGAGAATCTCTACAAACAGGTTATAGGGATATAGGGATTCCTATGGGTACAAATTGTGCGCCTCTCAGATTTATTTTTATACACATATGAAAAAGAATTTATTCAAAATCTTCAAAAGCAAAGAAAACATGATGATGTGAAATGCTTCATTGATACTTCTAGGTACCTGGATGATATTCTTACTATAGATAATCCTGTTTTTGAAAAGTATAAAGATGTTATTTATCCACAGGAACTGACTCTAAACAAGGCAAACGTTACAGACACAGAAACACCATTTTTGGACCTAAATATCAAAATTGTCAATGGAGAAATTCATACAAATGTATATGACAAACGAGATGATTTTGGATTCAACAAAGTAAATTTCCCCTGGCTTGACGGTGATGTCCCTAGATTACCGTCATACGGTATCTACATTTCACAGCTCATCCGGTATGCTAGAGCATGATGTTTTGGATTTTCATAATGAAATCTACAAATTACAAAGAAACTTTTAGGTCAAGGTTTTCGCTTTCACAAACTAGTAAAGACTTTCTGGAAATTAAACAAAAAATATGATCAATTTCTTTTGAAATTCGGAACCATACAAGAAACAGAGTATATTACTTTTGGTATTTCACAACCTGCATTTTATGGTGACATAATTAACAAAATAAGAAGGATCAAAGGTAGACAGCATATTTAGTCATCAAACGCCTTTTATACCGTGGATATGATCCTAATGTCACCAAACGGACACGAAGCTTGGTACTTGACCAATCTACAGTCTTGTACGAGCGCTTCCTTAAGACTTGCACTCTGGCTGACTGTGACGACGGGACTCCATGACGGGCCCTGTCCAAACCTCCTTAGAGATGACAGGGCCCCGATCATCTGTCCTCTCTGAATGTCAGTCGGACTCCTCGGATGACAACATATATGACCTCGCTACAGCCGGCAGAGCACGGACTGTATTACGCACGTCCTCTTTTTATATCCATTTACATATTCATGTGTTGCTTGGACCCCTGTGTTTTACGGTCTTGTTTGTGTGTGGTCATCTAACAGTGAGGAAGTTGTTTTACACCATAATTGTGCGTTCTTCGAGACCTTTGGGAAATCGGAATAGTGGAAGGGTTGTGCGCACGTAATCCAGGATAACCACACCTTCTGCTATTAACGTGGCAGATGGCCGTCCTTAGTCGGCACCGGTTGCCCATTGGTCTCGTTGGTTTATGTGTAGTCTTTTATGTTTCATGTTTCTATGGTGTGAGTTGGTGTTCATTGTCCCTTTTGCGTCTCTTTCTGTGGGTGTCTGCTCTGTGTTTTTGCATGGGTGTTTTCGGATTGTGCTGTGGGTGCTGCAACCTAGTGTTGTTGGAGATCCCCCCCTTTCTTTAACACGAACAGTAGATATTACCTAGCTTCTATCGGTCGTCTATCCTATTTACACCTAAAACGTACGTAAGACAATATTCATGTTTTTGAGTCATGATTGTAAATCTGATATCTAGCACTGGTGTAAAGCAGATGCACGTACCATCGGGAACCTACATCCCGTCATGGCGACATGCCGCTTCGTATGTTTACATTCTTCAGAATCAACAAATAACACAGTTCATGTTGAATTTGTATACTCAACATGAAGATTATGTATGGACAAATGCTGCAAATTAAGTAATTTTGTAATTGGTTGTAAAATATACAGTATATGTTGAGATCATGAAAATAACAAGGAAGTAGGCAACAGTGATTGAGCAATAATTCAAATTCAAGGAATGCCCGGTACCTACATCATCGTCATTTTGATTCGTTTGAAAAATATAGTTCTAATACGTTTTTTTTATCAAATGGATATTATCATTTCTTGATCTAAACATTATCTTCACGTTGATTATACAAATCCAACACGAACTAAGAAAATTATTGATATTGAAGGAAATAAACATACGAATCGGCATCAGCCGTCGCCATGGCGGATGTAGGTACCTGATGGTACGTGCATCTGCTTTACACCAGTGATCTGAGTGATGAAAGATCCTATCCAAAACTTTTAAGTACATATAAGGCAGGATATGCCCGACTGTAGTAATATATTGCCTGACTGAATGCAATAAAATTCAGTAATACGCAAGAATTCAACTTAAGTTATATAAAATAGGTAACCATTGCGACATAATTTTCAGCCGACATGTACTATTAAACAAAATTAGAAGGATGAAAGGTAGACAGCATAACCATCCAAAATGCGTGAGAATTATCAAACGCCTTGTATACCTTGAATATGATCCTAATGCCATCTAATGGACACTAGGCTTGGTACTTGACCAATCTACAGTCTATACCAGCACATCCTCAAGACTTGCACTCTGACTGACTGTAGCGACGGGATTCCATGACAGGCCCTGTCCAAACCTCTTCAGAGAAGACAGGGCCCCGACCACCTGTCCTCTCTGAATGTCAGTCGGACTCCTCGGGTGATAAAAACGTGAGCTCGCTACAGCCGGCAGAGCACGGACTGCATTACTTACGACCTCTTCATATCCATTTACATATTCATCTGTGTTGCTTGGGTATCTGCGTTTTGCGGTCTTGTTTGTGTGTGGTCATCTAACAGTGAGTGGGTTATTTAATGTCACTATTGTACGTTCTTCGAGACCTCTGGTTAATCGGAAAAATGAGAGGGTTGTGCGCACGTAATCCAGGATAACCCCACAATTTGCTACTTGTGTGACAAATGGCCGTCCAGAGTCGGCACCGTTTACCCATTGATCTCGTTGGTTTATGTTTAGTCTTTTGTGTGTTAGATGTTTATATGCCGTATGTCTCTTTTTCATCTCTAAGTGTGATCGTCTTTGTGTTTTCGCGTCGGATGTTTTTCTGTTGGTGCTGCAACAGGGTCTGGTTGGAGATCCCCTCCCTTCTATTAATTGTACTAATGACACTGGTTACAATATAAGAAAGAAATGAAAATCCGACGATCTTGGCGTATAACGATCATTAGAAATGTACATGTAATTAAAAACAGCATAGACTATTATTGAGATATTTTTAGTCCCTTACCAGCTCACCGGAGGGGATTTATAGTTTTCATTCCGTTTGTCTGTCTGTCCGTCCGTCTGTCACACTTTAGTTTCCCAGACCTTTTTTTCGCTGCATATATTGAATTCATTTTTGATGTGTGAGTTTATCTCATTGTGATACAGATCGAGTTTGCGTTTGGTTCCGATTGACCCATTTTTACAAGAGTTATGACCCTTGGACTTTACAAAGTTCATGAAATTCTCAGTTTTCCGAACTTTTCTACCATAATATTGCAGATATTGAAATTGATTTCTCATATTATGTGAATACATCTCAGTGTTATACAGATCAAGTTCGAGTTCAATTTTGATGGACTCTTTTTTACATGAGTAATCGTCCTTGGACTTAGCAAATTTCATAAAATTCTGAGCTTTCGGGACGTTTCTTCCATGGTATTGCAGATATTGAAATTATTTTTGGTATGTGAATATATCTGAGTGTGATAAATATCAAGTTCGTGTCTCAATTCGATTGAGGTACCGGTATGGTCCTTGAAATTCTCTGTTTTCCGGTCTTTTTTCCATGTTATTGTAGATATTGAAATAAATGTTTTATATGTGAATACATCTTAGTGTTATACAGATCAAATGTTCGAGTTTGGGTTCGATTGACCCATTTTTAAGCGAGTTATGGCTCCTGGCTTAGCAAATCTCTTACAATTCTAAGTTTTCCGGACTTTTCTTGGCTGTTGTTGTAGATAATGAACCATTTATTGGTATGTGGATACATTATAGTATGATACAGATTAAATAGAAGTTGGGGTTTAATAGACCTGTTCTTACAGTTATCCCCCCTTTCATGAAATTTCTATTTTCCAGATCTTTTCTAATACACATATTGAACTTATTTTCGTGTGGGCATTCATCTTTTGGTGTAAGTGCAGGTCAGAGAAAAGAGGGGATCTCCAACAACATTCGGTTGCCGCACTAACAGCAAAACCCCAAAACACCCACTGCAAAAACGCATAGCAGACACGCACTCAAATGAGAAGCAAATGGTGCAAGGAATGCTGAATCGCATAGAAACATTAAACATAAATGACTACTCATAAACCAACGAGACCAATGGGCAATCGGTGCTTAAGTAGGCCATCTACCACGTCAGTAGCCGATGGTGTGGTTATCCTGGAATACGTGCGCAAAACCCTTCCACTTTTCCGATAACCAAGAACGTATAATTGAGGTGTAAAAAGAAGGGAGGAGATCTCCAACAAGACTCCGCTGCAGCATCAACAGTAAAACACCAAAACACCCGATGCAAAAACACAAAAGACGAGTACAGCACGAGACGGAAAAGACACACGAAATGTAAACATCAAACACAAAAGACTACACATAAACCGACGAGACCAATGGGTAACCGGTGCCGACTTTGGACGGCCATTTGTCACGCAAGTAGCAAATGGTGTGGTTATCCTGGATTACGTGCGCACAACCCTCTCACTTCTCCAATTACCCAGAGGGGTCTCGAAGAACGTACAGTTGTGGTGTAAAACAACCTCCTCATTGTAAGATGACATCACACAAACAAGACCGCGAAACGCAGAGGCCCCAGAGACACAGATGAATATGTAAATGGATATATAAAGAGGGCATGCTTAATACAGTCCGTGCTCTGCCGGCTGTAGCGAGCTCATGTATGTAATCACCCGAGGAGTCCGACTGACATTCAGAGCGGACAGGTGGTCGGGGCCCTGTCTTCTCTAAAGAGGTTTGGATAGGGCCCGTCATGGAGTTCCGTCGTCACAGTCAGTAAAATAACCTCCTCACTGTAAGATGAACATACAAACAGACAACATGACGGAGGGGGCTGAGAAACACACAGATGGATATGTCAATGGATATAAAAGCAGAAGGCGTACAAAATACAGTCCGTGCATTTCCGGTTGTAGCGAGCTCATGCATGTGATCATCCGAGAAGTCCGACTGATATTCAGAGAGGACAGGTGGTCGGGGCCCTGTTTCATCATGGAGTCCTGATGTCACATTCAGTCAGAGTGCAATTCTCAAGAATGTGCTGGTACAAGGTTGTAGATTTGTCCAGTACCAATGTAATGTTAAACGTCTTAAAATTAAATAGCATCATTTAAGAACAAAGAAATTGGCAGCATGGACGAGACATGCACGTTTAGGGTACTTAACCCTCGTCAGTGATCCTCAAATCTAGCATAGCAGGATGGGTGGGATATGATGTTACGTCTTCAAATCAAGTAGCATAATTTAAGAACAATTGAATTTTCAGCACGTTTCGGGTACTTAACCCTCGTCAGTGATCCTCAATCTAACCAATGTTATATGGCCAAAGTGTATGAAAATTATTATTTCCAATAATGTACCGAAAGACGTATCAGGATTGGTGGGATATGATGATGCAGGACCCACGTTTTAGAAATTTTCATCACAGACATTTTGAAATGCGTTGAAGAAACGATCTACCGAATTTTTTCATTAAACTTTATCTATTTTATAACGTTTGACAAACAAGTTACAAATATAATTATACTAATGTCTCATGTTGGCTCAGATATTGGCGTGAGGGGATCCAAGGAGCAGGAGGAAACCGGAGTATCCGGAGAAAAACCCCCTGCTGAGGCCTGGGTGGGTGACCACCTACCCTCCCACATAAGTCCCTTCGCCGAATCTGAGATTCGAACCCGGGACCTTTGAGGTGAGAAGCGAGCGCGCTACCACTGCGCTAACCCGGCCCTTTTACATTGTGTTTTGGAGTTTTGCTGTTGGTGCTGCAGCTGAGTGCTGTTGGAGATCCCCTCCTTGCTTCTGTAGAGATCACAGCAGAACACACGTGCATGAGACAGATAAGGAAAATAAACACGTCAACGTACAGATGGAGAACACAAAAAATCAACACAAAACAACTAAACAATAAGGTGAACACTCCAAACATTTAGTACAGCCAATAAAAATGAATACGACCAATGAATTTTGCTCAACTGGCGGGTTATAACTGAAAATGGAATTGCCACACAAATCAAATTAACAGCTAAATATATAAACGTAAAGAAATAACAACATAATTTATATTTACGATTAACCCATACAAAAATGACAACAAACAAGGAAAGTGACGAATGATTGACATTCTACAGGATGGTTGCTATTGATAACGGCTCAAGGAAACGGACAAAGTAGCAAAATTAAAAAAAAAACGTTAAGATTAGCATAAAACCGTACAGCCGATATCTATACAATTCATCCTCATGTTATCAGACCAAAACTGACCACAAGACGAGGCAATATACGCCTGAAACATAATGGACACCACATATAAGGAAAAATAACAATGACTTTCATTAAATGAGCTTGTCCCTCATGAGATCGAATTACTGGTTCATTTAGGGCATTTCATTTTAATGGGTATTTGAGTTTATATTCAACATGCGTTGCCAATGAATTTTTTTTAGAAAGCAAAATGCACATTTTTGGATATTTGGTAAAACTTTTGGATCATCTCTTTCAGCCTCGAGTATCACTGATGATACATAACTTGTTGAAATTCTTATACGGTGCACTTCAATCATATAATAGAACACATATTTCAATACTGGCAATCACAAACCCTTTGATTTCCTAAATTTAAACAAGGACACTGTACAATAATTCTCTTTTGTACATGATTGTGGCCTTTAACTTCTAGCACCCTTGATAAGTTTTATTTTGATTTCTTTTATTCATACATTATGAAATTGTATCCATTGAGACATGGGATCAGCTTGTTGGAATGAATGTTACAAAGCCACGGCCACGAGGTCACAGAGGAAGTGTCCCCCTTTGGTTTTTAAATAATGTAAGAAGGGTTTGTGCAGAGAAAAGGGGTTTTGGCTAAGCTATGATATTTCACCCCTGTGCATTAAAGTATAGGAACATCTCTTGCTGGAAGGAAACTGACATACGTTCCCCCATTTTCTCCAACCCGACCAACTATAATATTTCAGAAAATTCAAACACATTACGTAACACCCCTTTGCATAGACAATTTACGTCTAAGAGCCTTTGTGTCTGGTTACAGGTCAGAGGATATATACTGTTCAAATGTCATAAGTCTTTTAAAAAGTAAACATGCTAAACTTGAAACAAAGTCCCTTAGGATATCATTCGTCTAATCTTTCAGTTCTTATGCACCGACTTTTCACACATTGCGCTTACTCATATTTTCTATATATATTGACGTATTACTTGTTTAGTAGGGTAGGAAAAGATGTGCCCAGACCGGGGTTCCAACCCGGGACCTCTATACCTGCAGGTTAGCACTCTAACCACTGAACTTTCCGGGCTCTGGCTCTGCCACACTTGTACACAGTCAATTGTGCCTAATATGAAATTCATGTGAAATTTACATGAACTTTACATGAAAGTTCACATGAAATTTATGTGAAACGAGCACGAACATGAAATTTTCAACATGAACTTTATGTGAAGATTTTTACATGGATGTCATGTGAATTCAGTTACCTGTGAAGGTCACTTATAAAAATTTCATTACCTTTCAATTGCAAGGTAAACTTCTTGTTATATCACCAATACGATGCAGTTTATCTGTCTCTTTTTTTCTCATAAATCATGAGCTGCTCAAGGAGAAACGACTTTGATATTGGATTGTCCATCCCATGCTTACACAACTATTATATTTTTGTTTTGCAATCGGGTCTTTTATCCTCTCGTCCTCTAATGAATGTGTTAAAATCTCATGGACTTGCGAGTTGATTTGCTATTTAATTTTCCAGTAAATGTGTCAGAAGTGAAACATAATATGTGTTATTGACTCTTTGTCCTATTTGGAGATAATCTATCAGCAGAATACCTTCTGCATCACGGAAAACCGAGGCTCACAACAAATCAATCAGCCCTCGTATTTCTATATTAACAATTCAAACCTTATGAAATGAAAAGATTAATCAACTATATATATCTTCAATTCAAATTTAAGAATTTTCAGTGTATACATAAGCAGCATCCTATTAATTTTAACATATGTTCGATAAGTCCTTGTTACTTGTGCTGCAATTACACGTGCCGCGGTTTGTTGAATAAATCACCACCATCTAAAATCATATTTTCTCCAGTCATCCAAGTTGCTGAAATGAGAAATACAACAGCCTCTGCTATGTCCTGGGGTGTACCAAGTCGGCCTACTGGAATGTTTGGAATGGGCATGTTCCACAACTAAAAGTACAAAAATTGGTTTGAACTGTTGCAAAAAAACCAATGCTGAATTATATTGTGCGAATTCAAGGCGAAATTCAATCATCAATTATCTTTATCGATAAAAACACAAACACTGAAATGCACAGATTTTCGACACCTTGGCCTTTATCCAGTGTAAAAACGACAAATTATGTGTATTTATCAATCCGGATTTGCAATGTACGCTTTAGAAACAAATGGTAGATTTTACTTAGCTGTCAGATACATTGTTGTTTTTACACTGGATAAAGGCCGAGGGGCCGAAAATTAGTGTATTTGAGTGTTTGTATTTTTTTTATATTATCACTTCCCTCTGGAAAAAAATATTTCAAGTTATCTATATAGATTTTTAACCAATGGGAATTTAATGGTCACATGTGAGTACAAGCTTTAAAAATTTGTTCTGATGTGCCTCATTGACATTTTTGCATAATTTTGAAATAAAATGTAGAAAGAATGGTTGAACAGTTTCTTAGACCAATTTGAATTATTGTCAACGAAAAGTCATGATGTAAGCTAATCATATCTTGTTTTGTTGTACATGTGCATATCTCGTTGTCCCCCTGTTGTCTCATGCATCGTAAGTGTGTGTTCCGCTGTGGTCAATGCAGGATAATCTTGTTGGAGATCTGCTCATCTCTGTATGGTCTTAACGTAAGAATGGACCTTTGCTATTTTCTATCGCAATAGACCATTCTCCGATCTTGATTAAAAACTCAATGATTATTAGAAACGTCAAAGGGAATGTATCTGTATGACGCTTTAAGTGCACTCAGCAAAAAAGAATAGAATATTTATTATACAATGCAATGATGGAGGGTATACCTTTAATGAATCAGTGATATATTTTGAAATCGCTTCTTGTAGAAACATGGCGCTTTCAAGTACGACTTTTTATTTAGAATTTCTGATAAGGACAGAGGGTGTTTAAAAATAAGGAAATTTGCAATAAAAATTGCATGAAAATTCGTTTATTTTTATCTCATATGTGTCAAACTGTTGGAAGCTAAAGGGAATCTAAAAACTTTCATATCTTTGAAATCAGTCAGATTCAGTCAATTGATTGACCAATGACCATCAAAAGGAACTTTTCATTTGCTGTAGTAATGACTTTAAGCTAAAGGTTGCTTCATCATATACAAGAGGCCAAAGGGGGCCACATCGCTCACCTGAGTTGCAGACAAAGGGTTAAAAGTCACAAAAAACTTCTACAGATCAAAGCCCATGACAGCCATATTTGTTGACCTATCGACAAGAAAAACACAAACTCGGCAGAGGACCTTGAGTACTTTCTTCCTGTTAAGTTTCATGAAATTCTGTGCAGTGTTCTTTTTTTGCAGTAAAGATGTTGAAAATGTGTTAGCCAATCAGATCCCTCGGCGGCCATATTTGTTGACCGATCGGCACGAAAAACACAAACTTGGTAGAGGACCTTGAGTAATTCCTTCCTGTAAAGTTTCATGAAATTCTGTGCAGCGGTTGCAGAGGAGTTGTCGAAAATGTGTCAGCCAATCAGAGCCCTCAGCGGCCATATTTGTTGACCGATCGGCACGAAAAACACAAACTTAGTAGAGGACCTTGGGTAATTCCTTCCTGTAAAGTTTCATGAAAGTCTGTGCAGCAGTTGCAGAGGAGTTGTTGAAAATGTGTCAGCGAATCAGAGCCCTCGGCGGCCATATTTGTTGACCGATCGGCACGAAAAACACAAACTTGGTAGAGGACCTTAAGTACTTCCTTCCTGTAAAGTTTCATGAAATTCTGTGCAGCGGTAGCAGAGGAGATGTCGAAAATGTGTCAGCCAATCAGAGCCCTCGGCGGCCATATTTGTAGACCAATCGGCACGAAAAACACAATCTTGGTAGAGGACCTTGAGTACTTCCTTCCTGTAAAGTTTCATGAAATTTTGTTAAGCGGTTGCAGAGGAGATGTCGAAAATGTGTCAGCCAATCAGAGTTCTCGGCGGCCATTTTGTTGACCGATCGGCACGAAAAAACACAAACTTGGTAGAGGACCTTGAGTAATTCCTTCCTGTTAAGTTTCATGAAATTCTGTGCAGCGGTTGCAGAGGAGATGTCGAAATGTGTCAGCCAATCAGAACCCTCGACGGCCATATTTGTTGACCGATCGGCACAAAAAACACAAACTTGGTAGAAGACCATGAGTACTTGCTTCCTGTAAGGTTTGGTGAAATTCCATGCAGCGGTTGCAGAGGAGATGTCAAAAATGTTAAAAGTTTACGCCGGACGGACGGCGACGGACGACGGACGGCCGACAGACAGCGCGCTATGACAAAAAGGAGATAATATTTTTTCATAAAGATAGCTGCCAGAGTCACCTAATGCTCGACTGCACAGCATCATGTCTTTAATTACAGCCAATCTGTTGACCCCCGTCATATAAATAATTGCATGCATACTCATATTGGCTTCTAAAAAGCAAAATCATTGAAGCCAAAAAAGTCAAGATCATTTTATGAAAGTTTCATCATAGATACATCCAATTTGTAAGTTTGGTACATATGGCACTTACACTTTGATTCATATTGGCTTTTGAAGGTAAAACTTATCGAAGCGGGAAAAAGTAGGTCAAGGTTATTTTATGAAAGTTTGATCAAAGATACATCCAATATTTTAGTTTGGAACATGTAGCACTTATAATTTGGTCAATATTGGTTTTTAAGCAAACTCTTTGAAGCATAAAAAGTAGGTCATGGTTATCATATCAAAGTTTGATCAGAGATACATCCAATATGTAAGTTTAGAACATGTAGCTCTTATACTTTGTTCACTATTGGCTTTCAAAAGTAAAATAACTCTTGTGGAAAAGTAGATCAAGGTCATTTGATGAAAATTTGAACAAAGATACATCCAACATGTAATTTTGGAACTTGTAGCACTGACGTTTTGCTCAATGTTAGCTTTTAAAACCAAGATCACTTAAGTGGAAAAAGTAGGCCAAGGTAATTTTATCAAAGTTTGATCAAAGGTACATCAACTAGAAAGAAAGTGATAATGTTTGATCACTAAGAATATCTGACAAAATTTAAACATCTGCATGAAGACTTTTTGCTACATGTATCTTAACATTTACCTTATCATCTAAACATTTGTCTTATCATTTGAAATAATTAAAAAATAATAATAACCCCAGGGGATACATCCCCATCTGGTTATATTAAATAAAGTATGATTAAACATATACAACAAAAATCAGCAACAGAATATGAGAATAGGAAAGGTAATTGTCTAAAATGTAACTCATCATCTAGTTTGAACGACGCAGACACGAACGCCGACGAAGGCGTGGACTAAAGTGCACTAGAGCTAAAAATATATGTCTTTCTAGGTTCTGCAAAGATTAAAACTTACAGCATCTCTTTTCTTTTGGTCAGGTTCTAGTACATTTAATAAGTCTGTTTTGACGGCTCCTGAACTGAAAACGAAACCGAACGTAACGAAGCATTAGTTGTAAATAAAACTTAAAACTTAAACCGTCGATGCTCAAGATAGTGCTCTATTGTGAGTGCTGTTGAGATTATCGTCAGGATCTTCTTTAACTCATTTGTGTCACACTTATGCCCTTTGCCGTGTGGAGCTCGTAAAAAAGTTCCCCGCGAGGGGTTTGACAGTAAGTGTTTTGAATATTTTTACCTGACATTGTCGCCATAGCACTTTCTATATCGACATAACCTCAGACAGTGCATATATTTTAGATATTGTTTTCATTTTCATGCGCGAACATCCACGGCGGGTGCGGCTAGCCAACAGGGGATGCTTACTCCTCCCGGGCACCTGGTCCCACCTCTAGCTTGCTGGGGGTCCGTCGATGCTCAAGATAGTGCTCTATTGTGAGTGCTGTTGAGATTATCGTCAGGATCTTCTTTAACTCATTAAAGATTCAATCTCCCATATCGGGAGTTCGCTTCTTTTCATGTGGTGGAGGTTTTTGTTTATTTGTTTTGGTTCCTGTTTTAACCTGATTTTGTTAGCGTTCGGTTTCTGAATTTCTGAATTTCCGATTTTGTGCTGTATACAAGGATATGGTCATTATCCATATTTGTCATCGTATGGGGATAAACTAAAGTGTTTCCGTCATGCTCGTTTGGTGATTACATGCATAAAACCTCGACGTTAAACCTCGTCGGCCATGTTTGTCTATCGATCGTCTCAAAAATACAAAATTTTGAAGATGCATTTGAATGCATGTTTCCTTTAAGGTTTCGTGACGCTTTTTGTTACACTTTTGGGAAGAAATCGAAACATTCTTCAGCAAACTTGCTCGAAGAACACAAAACTGGAAGATCTTTAGTGTTTACTTCTTGTAAGCTTTCGTGAAATTTGTGAAATGGTTGCGGAGAAGCCGAGAATTTGTTAGCCACTCACAGCACTAGATGGCCATGTTTGTCATCAACTACAAAAGATAAACTAGGTAGTAGAACTTAAGTAATTTCTTCCCGTAAATTTGGGTAAAATTCTGTACAGCGGTTTCGGGAGAGATGTTGTAAATATCAAAGTTTACAACGGACAACGAACAAGCGACGGAGGGACGCTGGATGGTGGGCTATGACAATAGTTTTGCGATAAATTGAGCTAAATAATTTGTTTGAACGTCTCTTCGTAAGTATATTAATGAAAGGGAAATCCAGAATTCAAAAATCACAATTAAAAGGCTTACAAATTCGTAAAAAGATATTAAACATAACTTTTAAGAGAAAAACAGAGGTAAACAATACACAGCTCCAGAAACATGAAAAACAATGTCCAGGGTAAAGTACAAGATCGGAATGCATTGTATCTATAAAAACGCGCTGTGCTAATTAATAAATTTGAAACGCATTCAAATGCCGCAAGAATCACGTTATATAATAATTATATTATAGTATCTAAGTAAGTTGGACCAAAAAAAAAAAAATGAATCGTGAAGTTATTCTTATTCTCTTGCTGTATTGTTTAAAAACAAGGGGAGGGTAGTTCGAACATTGACAGGTGTTAGATAAAAAGGGAACTTCACATCGTCTACTACTTGCTTGGCAGATAGCCGTCTTAAGTCGGCACAGGTTGCCCATTGGTCTCGTTGATTTGTTTATGTTCGTTTGTGTTTCATGTTTCTATGATGTGTGTTGGTGTTCCTTGTGCCTTTTGTGTCTCTTTCTGTGCGTGTCTGTTCTGTTTTTTTGCATTGGATTTTACCGTGGATTCTGCAGCCGAGTGTTGTTGGAAATCCACTCCTTTCTTCAACATTGAGGGTACACGGACAATAAGATCCACAAAAAGGAAAAGACAAATTCAGAACTACACATCAAAGACGACATCAAGACTACAACACAAACGACTGCACATAAACCAACGCGACCAGTGGTGACAACATATGATGGCCGTCTGCTACAATAGTAGCAAATGGCGTAATCCGGATCACATGCACACAATCCTCCCAAATATTACGATTAGTCTGAAAAACGCAAAATTCTGATACTTATATGAGAGGGCCTCTTCATCGTAAGATAATTACACATACTGACAGTAAAACGCAGAGGATCACGTAACAATTATGTGAATATATGTAAATGTATGTCAAAATATAAGTCCGTGCTCTGTCGACTATTGTAATAACTAGGTAATGTATGCAATCATCCGAGCAGTCCTAAAACCAAAGACATGTTCACATAAGATTAAAGACTAATATAATGAAACTAACTACTAGAATAATCTTATTTGTAGGACAAAATGTTATGAATTAAAAGTTTTTCAGACACAATTCGAAGAAAAATAACTTACTTATATTATGTTTTGTTGATTTGATTAACGATAGAAGAAGTGTTATGGAAAAGATTCAGTTTCAAGAATCAAAAAGTATGGAGCTCACTGCATGAGTTTAAGTTTTTTGTTACTATTTCAATCATATCTTCATAACAAAGAATAATCGATTGTTACTATAATCATTTTTGGGAAAACAAAGTGATTTAGACTTCTCTGAAATTATACATTAATACATACCTTATGATGTTTGCTCGTATTCCATATTGAGCAAGTTCTGAAAAGAACACATGTATACATATCAGATGGTACACAGTACTGATTTTTATACGTCCGTCATTTGACGGGACGTATTATGGTATGGCGAAGTCTGTGTGTCTTTGTGTCTGTCTGTCCGTCCGTCCGCTCATGGAACGCAATAACTTGAATATGCGTCAACGGATTGTCATGATAATTGTACATAGGGTTAAGACTGTGAAGAGAAAGGAGCCTTTCGATATTCAGGTTCAACCAATTTGTCGTTAATGAGTTAAGGGACTTAGAACTTTTAAGTACTGTGAAAATATACTAAAACAGTTAAAAATTATTTAAAAATCTATTTTTGGGTAAAATGTGTATATAGTTCAAGATGGATGGAAGGGTGTTGTTTCACATATGTAACGGGTTTTTAATTTGTTTCTCGCATAATTGAGAAATTATGTGTAATGGAAGGGGGGTATATACACATACATGTTAAGCTAAGGGCAAAGTATAGGCGCATTCCTGAACGCAATAATTTGATTATGCGTCAACAGTTTTTCGTGGTATTTCTACATTGTGATCAAACTTCAAGAAGAAAGGATGTTCTTTTACATTTGTAACCTGTATTAATTTTTTGTCGCATAATTGAGAAATTATGTGTAATGGGAGGGAAGGGGGCTTAAATTGTATATGCACATACATGTTAAGCTAAGGATAAAGTATGGGTACCTGGAACGTAATGACTTTAATATGCGTCAACAGATTTGCAGGATATTTATACTTCGTGATCTAACTGTGTAGAGGAAGCTGCCTTTCGATTTTTATGTTCACCTTATTTGTCGTAACGGAGTAATAGTAATTAGATATTATGGTGTTGTGAAAATATATTCCAATGGGCGTATCTTGTTGCGTAGGCATAGGCTTTATTTTCTTCATCAATGCTAATTTCATAAAATTGTATGAATGTTGTATGAATGTTGACGCAACGAAATTTTAGCTGGTTCTGGGTATAATTGGAGATAAAATTTTGTGTATAACTAATCAAGCAATATCGTACATGTAATAAGGTGTGCCATATATTTCCATAACTTCAAATCAATATGGCTCTTCTGTGTTTTCTGCATTCTTAGTTGTAGTTTGTAATAAGTAACAAATCTGGGCTTCAAAAATATTGTTCGACAGTATATTCTCGCAGTGGTATCAACCAGATGTGGATTTTAAAGAATTCGGAACTTTTAGAACATCTGAAATCCACTCATTTTAGTAGAGTACATTCGATCAAAGCCTTTGATTTTTCGACACTTTACACTACAATTCCACATTCTAAATTGAAAGAAAGACTCGCTAAAATTATAAGTAATGCGTTTACAAGTAAGAACGGTAATCGCAAATACAAATTTATTGTTGTTAACTATGACAAAACCTACTTTGTAAAAGAAAAGTTCGATTCTGACAATAAGTACACTGAAACAGATATTACTCAGATGTTAAATTTTCTGATCGTTCTGTGTTTGGAGGAAAGGTCCTCCAGCAAATTGTCGGAATTCCAATGGGGACCAATGGTGCCCCACTCCTTGCCGACATTTTCCTTTACTCGTACGAAGCTGAATTCATTCAATCTCTGGTCTCTGAAGGGAAAAGATACTTAGCTTCTGACTTCAACTTCACTTACAGATACATAGACGATGTATTGTCCATCAATAATCCAAAATTCGCGGATTACCTGAGCAGTATCTATCCTTCGGAGCTTGAAGTCAAAGAAACTACAGAGACAAATAATTTAGCATCCTATTTGGACATAATGTTGTCCTACGACACTGATGGTCACTTGAACACCTCACTCTATGACAAACGTGACGACTTCAATTTCAGCATTACAAACTTTCCTTTTCTGAGTAGCAACATCCCTTCATCGCCTGCTTATGGCGTGTTCATATCTCAGTTGATACGCTTTGCCAGAGCAAGTACCAAATATACGGATTTTGTTCTGAGAGCCAGGCGTCTTTCAGATAAGCTTCTCAGTCAGGGATATATTTGTGACCTACTAACATCGTCACTGAGGAAGTTCTACGGTCGATATGGGGAACTCGTCATACACTATGATGTCCCACTCTCCAGAATGGTGGATGATATTCTGTCATAGACCATTTGAACCATCCAACCAAAGATTGTACTCTATGTCTTCCGAAATGGAAGTAACCGGATGTGACAGTTCTACCGAATTGAAGCGGCAGGTGTTGCATGCAAGCAGGAAATGCTTACTCTTCCTGGGCACCTGGTCTCACTCCCATATCGGGGGTTCGCTTCTTTTCATGTGGTGGAGGTTTTTGTTTGTTTGCTTTGGTTCCTGTTTTATCCTGATTTTGTATGCCTTCGGTTTCTGATTTTCTGAATTATCGATTTTGAGCTGTATACAGGGATATGGTCATTATCCATATTTGTCATTGTTCCCCGCGACTGACTGTTTAAAGTGATTTTCAATTAGTTACTTTCCAACAGTGGTAACAGAGAGAAGATCTGCTTTAGCAACAATAAATTGGACATTTCTAAAAAGCTGTATAGTTGGGACACCTCCGTATTATTAACAATACTTTATTCTGGTCCATGCTGTTAATTTATCTGGTCTTAAATGATGCTATTGAATTTAAAGACATTTAACATTTGAACTACTTAGTGAGTGTCACTGCTGGTGGACCAAGAGTCCCCGAGCTCACATGTAGCCAAATTCGATCAACTTCGGTTGATCGTCTGTCTCTTCAACGCATTTGAAATTTTCTGTTAAAAATTTCTTGAAATTCCTAAAACGTGGTTCCTGTAGCATCACATCCCACCCATTCTGCTACATCTATCGGTACAGTTTGGGAAATAATAGTTTCACACGTTTAGGCCATATTACATTATTTAGACTGAGGATCACTGACAAGGGTGAAGTATCCGAAACGTGCATGTCTGGTCCATGCTGTAAATTTATCTGGTGTTAAATGATGCTATTGAATTTAAAGACGTTTAACATTGTATTGCCTTGCTTAGTATAAGCATGGCACATTTTATATTCTTATACCTTTTTTATACGTTGGATATCCAGAGATTGCATTCAGTTGAAATATGTATCGTTTAAAAGAGTTTTTGCGGTATAAATATTGACAATATTTACCAATAGCAAGATGCTTGGTGAACATGTTTAAAGCAGCTTTGCTCATTGCGTAACATGAAAGACCTTCCATTGGCTAAAAAAGAAAAAAAATCCTTTACAAGTGAAAAGAAATCTGATGTCACACAGTAAAATATACAATTGATATGAGATAAATTGTCCTGTGTAAAGCATCCCGTCAATCAAATTCTGACGAAAAAAAAAAAACAAAAAAAAAAAACAAAAAAAAAAAAACAATCGAATGCCGACAAATGCTTATAATAGTCCAGTCTTTAAAGATCCTAATGTTATCACAGAGCTAACCTACCTTCAAGACCATTACGTCATCACATCAGCAGACGAAGCCTCCAATAACTACACATTTACCTGCAAAAAGTACTACTTCGACAGCCGTGTTAAAGAGATGGGTTTGAATTCGACACCTGGAAATTCTACTTACATCCTCTCCCTTCTTTTACACTCCGATAAACCTTTCTGCCTCGGAAATAATAGATAACCACAAATCAGCTCTTGCTTCCTTTGGCTTTGACACAAACAATTTAGATTTATATTTACCATACTTATATTGCATACCTAAAATGCATAAAAAATCGGAACAAACAACGTTTCATCGCTACTTCCTCATACTATTCAACCAAATATGTATCGATCTTACTCTCTTAAGTTTTAATTGAAATCAAATCTGGACTTCAAAAATATTGTTCGACGGTACATTCCCGAAGCGGTATTCACCAGATGTGGAATTTAAAGAATTCCAAGGAACTTTTAGAACTCAACTCATTTCAATAGATTCCATTCGATCAAAACCTTTGATTTTTTGATTTTTCGACACTTAAAATAACAATCCCACATTCAAATTGAAAGAAAGACTCCCAAAAATTAAAAGTTATACGTTTACAAGTATGAACTGCAATCGGAAATACAAATTGTGTTGTTAACTCTGACAAAACCTACTTTGTAAAACAAAAGTACGATTCATAAAATAAGTACACTATAACAGATATTATTCAGATGTTAAACTTTCTGATCGACAACATTTTTGTGGTGTTTGGAGGAAAGGTCTTTCAGCAAATTGTCGGAATTCCTATGGGGACCAATGGTGCCCCACTCCTTGCCGACATTTTCCTTTACTCGTACGAAAGCTAAATTCACTAACTTTGGTATCTGAAGGGAAAAGATACTTTAATTTCACTTGCAGATACATAGACGATGTGTAGTCCATCAATAATCGAAAATTTGCGGATTACCTCAGCAATATCTATCCTTCGGAGCTTGAAATCAAAGAAACTACAGAGACAAATAATTCAGCAGCCTATATGGACATAATGTTGTCCTACGACACTGATTGTCACATGAAAATCTCACTCTATGACAAACATTACGACTTCAATTTCAGCATTACAAACTTTCCTTTTCTGAGTAGCAACATCCCTTCATCGCCTGCTTATTGCGTGTTCATATCTCAGTTGATACGCTATGCCAGAGCAAGTACCAAATATACGGATTTTGTTCTGAGAGCTAGGCGTCTTTCAGATAAGCTTCTCAGTCAGGGAAATGTATGTGACCGACTAACATCGTCACTGAGGAAGTTCGTTCTACCGTCCAAATGGGGAACTCGTCATACACTATGATGTCCCACTCTCCAGAATGGTGAATGATACTCTGTCATAGACCATTTGAACCATCCAACCAAGGATTGTACTCTATGTCTTCCGAAATGGAAGTAACTGATGTGACAGTGCTACCGAATTACCGAATTGAAGCGCAGGTATTGCATGAAAGCAGGAGATGCATACTCTTCCTTGGCATCTGGTCTCACTCCCATATCGGGAGTTCGCTTCTTTTCATATGATGGAGGTCTTTGTTTGTTTGCTTTGGTTCCGGTTTTATCCTGATTTTGTATGCCTTCGCTTTCTGATTTTCTGAATTATCGATTTTCTGCTGTATGCAGGGATATAGTCATTATCCATATGTGTCATTTCCCATGGTCCGTTTTTGTCCAATTTTTTATGTGATATAAACCCCCTTTAGAACTGACGATTGCAGAAAAGACACCTTCTATTGCAATTAGTTCTATTTTGAATGCTAGATTGACATGACTATATTACACAAGTGATGAACTCATTATTGAGGAAGTTCTTTCAATTGGTCGTTACGGGGATCTCATAAAAGCATACGAGATCCCCCTGTCCCGAAAAATAATTTGCGATAGAATGACTGTCAACACCATCAAACAAGACATCTTTACCTGATCGAGAGAATCGCCGAATTTGACAAGTTTTCATGGAACGAAATGTTGCGAGGAGTGTTGCATGCAAATGGGAAACGCTGACTCTCCCCGGGTATCTGATCTCTCTTCGGAATATTGTCTATTTTTGAGCTAGCAACATGCCAAACGGAAATTCTAATAATTTTCCCTTACCTTCTTGACAATGTGACTGAATAATTGATAAGTACTTTTTCGATGTTTATTTGATAATTTTGAATGGAAATAACAATGACTTAGTTTCGCTTCTTTTGGCAACGTCTGTTGATTGGTCTAGACTTTAAATAACTAAACATGCATACAAGGAATAAGTCATGGTATATACAGAGTAACATCTCTTTTTGTTCAGTCATACATTCAGCTTGACTAAAACGAAATTCATAAAATACTCACAAGTGAATGACCGGCTGTGTTTGATATGCTCAATATTGGCACCTGAAATGATGATCACTACGCTTATGAAACCTAACCCAAGGAAATATTACTGTTTTCTAGTTGTGCACACGGTGGATGCGGAAACCTTTGCTAAGCATTATGAAAATGATAGAGCAAAAGTTACTAACCATTCTCCATTCTCCTAGCGTTTAAACCACAAAGACTTGGAGTTAAACTATTACAAATAAAGCGAAGAATCATGGTTGGCGAAAATAAGAAAATTCAATACAAGTGGCTACCTTTGCGTTGTTTCAGGTGAGGTATGGCAAGTTGCGTCAATAGAAATGGCGCCGTCAGATTTGTTTCTAACAAACGACGATGATCATCTTCCGATATATCAGCTACTGATCCAACTCTCAAAATACCAGCATTGTTTATCTATTTTGATGAAAATATCGATTAAAATATAGATAATAATACAGTTTATAAGTCTATTTCGATTCCCACTCTCATTGGCTTAGAACTGTCACGTGACGAGTCATTGTCACAGCATATTGACCTGTGAGGGGCGATTTCATTAAATAACTCCTGCTTCCGGTTAACTGTGAAATATTGAAAACGCGCGTTTATATCTGTGACGTCATTAACGTCAGCAAGGACACCTGAAGCCGAGCTATAAAATCCTTGAATGTTGAACCAATCTAAATATTACGATAGATTTTGTCTCTGAAATCATCTTCAGTTGACTAATATTGAATGATTACTCTATTACGTTTAGTATAATTAATCGACAGACTATGCTTATTTTGTCTTCGAAATATTTCTTAAAAGAAAAGTCAGTTCCAGCCATTTTCGAAAAGGTAGTTTTACAAATACTGAGTAAATCCACTATATAATAAAGCAGTTGTGGACTTTTCGCTAGGTGAATATGGTGTGATATTTTCTTAATTTGAAAATATTGACCTCGGCTATCGCCTCGGTCACTTTTTTCAAATCAAGAAAATATCACATCATATTCACCTCGTAAAAAGTCCATAGTTGTATTATAGCGATCTAAGAAATATACAACTGACATCACCATTTATCGCGTTAAGAAAGGGAAATATTCTCCCTGAAGCATGTTGGGTGGAATAGGAACGAAAAGAAGACATAAAAGAGCAGTGAAATTGTTTAGTTCGACGTAATCCTATTTTTTTCTGAAATGATAACATTGTTTAATTCATAATGAGACGAAAGAATACTGAAATATAGGCTTATGTCCATCGTATGAAGTTATCGTATGAAAATGTGATCTTTTATCTCATAAGTGAATAAAACATGGTGATCTAAATAATGCATATGAAACACAAAGCAAATTTTTCATATTTCATAAAAGAGAGTATAATTGAATCATCGGTTAAAATCAGGAATCATATCTATAGTTAATCAATATAAAGATCAATGATGTACATGTAAGGAGGGTTCTCAAGTTGACGTCGAGAGTCAAGACGTGTGATTGACCGCTCCGTAAAACGATGTCCAAAATGTCTGAATGAACACATATCGAAACTTGAAAATTGGTTGAATATTGAATATTGAATATTGGTTGAGTATTGCATATTGGTTGAATATTGAATATTGGTTGAATATTGAACGCTGTTTGAATATTGAATATTGTTTGATTTATTGAATATTGGTTGAATATTGAATGTTGGTTGAACATTGAATATTGGTTGAATATTGAATATTGGTTGAAAATTGGTTGAACATTGAATATTGGTTGAATATTGAATATTGGTTGAATATTGAAGGATAATATTGTGGTTATAATGATAGATTCACTTTTCGTATTTTGAAGATGGAATATCCACTTTTCACGTAAAAATGTTTACACAATGAATTTTAAAGAAGGTGACAAATACTAACTGTCGCATTTTCATAAACACTAGAAGCTTATATAGACGTAACGGACTTCGTTGCGTAATTTACAATTATGATTCAAAACATATCAACTTCAGTGTTCACATTCCAATTACTCTACTTCACTTTTGATCGCGATCGGCATTAGTAAGAACTGTCTCGCTCTACCTTTATCTTTTTTATACAAATTATTACTTTTTTTCTTCAAATTATGTCTATTGTCCTTTGTGTGAGTGTGTGAAAGTGGAGTGTATTTATTATACCCTCGCAAGATAGTTGCAAGGGGATATAGTAACACAGTCGTTCGTGTGATTTATTATACATTCTGAAAGATAAATTTAATTCTAAGTGTTTTAGCGTGTGAGAGTGTGAGTTGAAACGATGTCTTGTTATGTGTGCTATTTGTAATATATGTCTGAATGCGAATAAAAATTATGAAAAAAGTTATGCATGCAAAGAAACCTTAATGCTTAAGAAACGAAATAGATCTAATCAAAATAAGATGAGAGTAATATTTCATATGTATCAGAGAAATATTTCAAATGCGTCAGAGTAATATTTCATACGCGTCAGATGTTTCACGTCTTCAAATATATAGTAATAGTTCATATGCATCAGAGTAATGTTTTATATGCGTCAGAATACTATTTCGTATGCATCATTCTTCAAATGCATTTAAAAATTTCTTTTCAAAAATGTTCCCGAAATTTCTGAAAAGTGGGTCCTGTAGCAACATATCCCACCCATTCTTCTACGTCTTTCGGTGTTTTTTTTTACCTAATTTTCACAGTCTTTAACCATATTTCATTGTTTGGATTGAGGTGTCACTGACGAGGGTTAAGTGTATGTCTACTCAATAATATGCATATGCTTAATATGCATGCTTCAAATTCATCTGTTCTAAATGATGCTATTTATTTGAAGATGTGTAAAATTAATATACTAACAAGTACATCGATTCCTCCAAATGCGGTCACAGTGACGTCTATCAGCTTCCTTCTTACAGCATCTTCTGTTACATCTCCAACAGTGTAAATAATCTGTAAAGGTAGATAGAATGTCAAGAAATATTTGAATAAAAACATAATTCAGATTTCATAGACATCTAAATTCATAGTATTGAACGAATAAGTTTCACGTTTTCACAATTTGTCGTCCAAATAACTAGGGCAATCTTAGAATGTTTAAGGGAAAGGCACGTAATATGGCCATTTGCAAATGTTTTGGATTCGTTCCATCTGAAATTTTATTTAATTAAAGATATAAGTATAATAACTTGATATAAACTTTGTATCAACTTTATATAATAGCTGATATATTTTATGTTACGTCTTTAAATTCATAGCATAATTTAAGAACAGACCAGACATGTACGTTTTGAGTACTTAACCCTCGTCAGTGATCCTCAATCATAAGAAAGATGACCAAAGACTGTGAAAGTTATGTCCAAAAAATGCACCGAAAGGTGGGATATGATGCTACATGACAAACTTTTCAGAAATGTATAGACAATCTAAATCTTGTGAACAGAAATCGTCGAATGCGTTTGCAATAGATGGTTGGACTTGGTTACACGTATATCAAGCGATATTACAGAGGTTGAGATTCCCTACGTGTAACTTGTACGGGTACGTCTAGTGTACAAGTTTAACTACACGTTGCTGTTGTTGAGATTTCTTTTCAAAGACCACTACGCGTACTTGAAAAATCTTAGTGAATTTGAGTTGACTTTTGGAAAGGTTAAATACAAAAGGAACATTAAGTTTGGTTAAATCTACATTGAAATAGAAACTTGAAATAATTCTAAATTGAATGTCATACTTTTTATACTATTTTATAAAAAATAGGGGATGAAATATCTTGAAGTAAAGACCTACGTGTATCTAGCAATTTACACGTTCACTGGCGACGTGTACCGTGTAAAGCAAATGACGTCAAACGCAATTAATGAAGACGTCACAATAGCTGACCAGAGTAGAAGTACACGTACGAGTTACACGTAGAAAAACTCAACCAAATTAAAAAACACTGTAAAATACATATTGGTTTCCTTATCACTATAGGATGTACTACCCCTTCTTTTATTTTCCACAAACCTTCACTTTAAAATGTTTATGCCTAAAAGGTTAAGATGTATCCAGATGCAAAAGTTTGGAAGGGATTTTCTTATATTGTTAGGGACAAGTCATGTGTAGTTGAAGACAACTTATATGTAAATCCATCAATTTTATGTGTGTAAATGTGTGCTATTTGTTACATCTGAAACTTAATTTAATTAAAGATATATGTATAACGACTTGATATAAACTTTATATCAACTTTATATAATAGCTGATATATTTTATGTTATGTCTTTAAATTCATAGCATAATTTAAGAACAGACCAGACATGTACGTTTTGAGTACTTAACCCTCGTCAGTGATCCTCAATCATAAAAAAGATGACCAAAGACTGTGAAAGTTAAAAAAAAAAAAGAATGTCAGTCGGACTCCTCGGGTGATAACATATATGAGCTCGCTACAGCCGGCAGAGCACGGACTGTATTACGCACGTCCTCTTTTTATATCCATTTACATATTCATCTGTGTTGCTTGGACCCCTGTGTTTTACGGTCTTGTTTGTGTGTGGTCATCTAACAGTGAGGAGGTTGTTTTACACCATAATTGTGCGTTCTTCGAGACCTGTGGGAAATCGGCATAGTGGGAGGGTTGTGCGCACGTAATCCAGGATAACTACACCGTCTGCTATTTATGTGGCAGATGGCCGTCCTAAGTCGGCACCGGTTGCCCATTGGTCTCGTTGGTTTATGTGTAGTCTTTTATGTTTCATGTTTCTATGTTGTGAGTTGGTGTTCCTTGTCCCTTTTGCGTCTCTTTCTGTGGGTGTCTGTTCTGTGTTTTTTGCATGGGTGTTTTGGGATTTTGCTGTGGGTGCTGCAACCTGGTGTTGTTGGAGATCCCCTCCTTTCTTTTAAGTCCAAAAAAGCACCGAAAGGTGGGATATGATGCTACATGACCAACTTTTCAGAAATTTATAGAAAATCTTGTGAACAGAAATCTTCGAATGCGTTTGAAAGAGTTGATCGGACTTGGCTACACGCATATCAAGCGATATTATCAAAATTTAAAAAAACACTGTAAAATACATATTGGTTTCCTTATCACTATAGGATGCACTACCCCTTCTTTTATTTTCCACAAACCTTCACTTTAAAATGTTTATGCCTAAAAGGTTAAGATGTATCCAGATGCAAAAGTTTACCATATTTGTAAAACTATCTGGTTTTTGCGGATAAATTGCTCATAAAAGTGACCAATGATTAAAGATTTTTTTTATATGAAACATGAAATGAAAAATGTTATATACGATCTATCTCTTGGGAACAAATATACATTCTTCTTCGGAACGTATAAGCAAGTTCTTTTTGTCTTTTTATTGATGTTGTGAGGCAGAAAACATGTTGTACGAAAATAAAGTTTCTTTATTGTCAAGAAATAGTTCGCAGTTCTTCAGATTAAATGTGCTTACGTTTTCTTTTCGAATTCCCTTGCTGATGCAGTTTTCAACCACAATCTTTAATTTCTGTTCGTTCCTTGCAATAATAGAGATTTTTGGTCCTAATGATGATAAATGGTAAGCTATTCCCTCACCAATGCCTGAGCTGGCACCTTTCATGAAATAAAGTGGGAATTAATCTTAAGATGAAATGGAATATAGTAAAAAGAGATTGATCCTAGAGAGCGGACGCTCACCAAATGAATACAAAACAATGACGAATCAATAGATTAAACTTTGTAAATTGTATCTTATTGAAATGTTAAACGTCTTCAAATTAAATAACATCACTGAAGAGCAGATACATTTGCAGCGAGGACCAGACATGCACGTTTCGGATACTTAACCCTCGTCAGTGATCCTCAATCTAAACAATGCAATATGACCAAAGAGTGTGAAAGTAAATGTACCGAAAGACGTAGTAGGATGGGTGGGATATGATGCTACAAGACCCATGGAATAGAAATTTCAAGAAAATTTGATAACAGAAAGTTTCGAATGCGTTGAAGAAACGACCAACCCAAATTTATCAAACTTGGCAGTAAGTGTTTTGAATATTTTCCCTGACATGATCGCCATAGCACTTTCTATATAGATGTAACCTCGGACAGTGTAATGCATGAATTTTATATATTGTTTTTATTTTCGTTCATGAACATCGACGGCGGGTGTGTCTAGCCAACAAGGGGATGCTTACTCCTCCCGGGCACCTGATCCCATCTCTGGCTTCCTATGCGTCCGTCAATGCTCAGTTTGGTGCTCTATTGTGAGTGCTGTTGAGATTATCGTCAGGATCTTCTTTAACTCATTGGCTAGAGCCTAACCGCCAGCAGTGACACTCACCAAATGGAGCAAATGTTAAACGTCTTCAAATTCCACAGCATCATTTAATAGCAGATAAATTTGCAGCATGAACCAAACATTTGCATTTCCGGTACTATCATACATGTATTACTTTAGTGCACCATATGCAGATTTGAACAAATAATGTATCACCATTGATGTTCAAGGCAAAAAAGAGAGAAAAATCCAAATAACATGTAACATATGAAGGACGAAAATTCTAAAATTCGAAACAAAACCTAAACTTATGCATAAAAAATGTATCGTTCCACTTTTTATTTCAATTTTTCTTCATTTGAGTAGTGTTCCGTGCCTGCTGCTTGTATCTTTTGCGAATGGACTCTTCATTAATGTAAGAACAAACGGTACATTGTTTAAGGAACATGCAGTTATCACATGAATGAACACGACACAGTAAATATAACTAAATGAAGGTAACGAAAACAAGAAATACTTTTAAAATGTCTCCGATGATTTTTTTCGATAGTTCATACGATATTTTCACAAAAAGTGTCAGTGCGACGTGTTGATGTTATTTTTAGATACATGTACATGTAACTTTAACATTATCTGATTTAAAATAAACCCAATGTCATCAAATATACAAATATATATATGAATAAAAATTTGAATTACAAAACAATGAAACTAAGGGATAGAAAACCTACCTGTCACTATAACCACCTTCTCCTTTAAAGCGGACATAACTACCTATGAAAATGGAGATGCAGAAAAATGAATTAATAAATGAATAAAAGAAATAAGGAGATCTCCAACAGGATAATCATCAAAGAAGTACCTAACGGTTATTCAGTCTCAAAGTCGAGAAGGCAAGGCTAAATCGTGAAAATCCCCCCTCGGAACGGTTGCAAACCCCGGAATGAACAACACTCCGAAGTGAGACCAGGTGCCCGGGGAGAGTCAGTGTCTCCTGATTGCATGCAACACCCGTCGCAACAGCTCCGAAGTGAGACCAGGTATGGGTTGCAGCACACACAATAACATGGAAACATCAAAATGCGAAAAAAAAAAACCAAACAGAGTGAACAAACACAACAAAAATAACCCCACTTATTGAGCTAATACTCTTATGTTTGATTCTTTTTACTCACATTGCTTCTGCAGACAGATGACGCTCACTCTTTCCGGACACTTGGTCTTGCCTTTATTCGGGGGTTCGCAGTTGCGTTGTTATAATGGATACTAACTCAATTATATCATATTTTTCTGAACTACGATAGGTACGTTTTCTAGGCATACTCCATAGAATTAGAGGGAAATAATTACGAAGTGTGTTCTTAAGATATCTTTGTGCAAGTTGTCATTCCCCGTGACTTTAGGTGTCTTACTTACTCCTTTCCGGCTTTGTCGCCTGAAAGAAGTTTTGTTTTGGCACTTATCAATTTGTTGTCATACATTTTATTTGGCTATTTCTTGTCATTTCATAAAAAAATTATCGAAATTTAAAGGAGGTTAACATCTATCAGAGCACCGTCCCTCTAATACTATTTTGACCATAGATCTTATTTGGATATGGTACTGAATCGACCCTACAGGAAATTTGGAACCACGTATTCTCTGTTTAGTAAATACACAAATTTAAATTCTAAAAATAAAAACCAGAGGGTGCTAGTGAAAGGAATTTGGGCGGCTTATGAAAAGCACTTTGGCTGGAAGCGTCACAACATTGATTATTCAAAACACGTGTCTAGTGCATAATAAATTGCAGAAGATTGAAATATTTCTTCCAACAGAAAGGGATGATACACATAATAACACAACTCAAATATTCACAATTTCGGCCCCTTGGCCTTTATCAAGTGTAAAAACGACGATCTATAATAATTCTAAGTATAATCCACCCTTGCATCTCTGGCGTTCATTGCAAATGTTTACGTTAGTCTATGACGTCATAATATTCGCGACACATGCATGCATTTCGCGTTATCCACGAAAACTTACAAAGTCTTACTAATAATGAACGATCTAGGAGTAGATGGTTCAAAGAACTAAATCATGATTTATGCATATATAGCATTGATTTAAGATATAACACAAATAAACAAAGCCTATTTAAACATATCCAATGATGATTGTGAGATACAAGCGCAAATGTGATGCCTGCAAGGATACCCAGACAGACCATGTCACAGACAAACAGACAAACGTTTGCTTGGAAGTAAAGTAGGCCGAGATGAGAGCAGAAAAGAAGGGGGACAAACATATACAAGTGATCCCTTATATTACGGAATGCTTAGTAAAGCCAATCAACAAAGTTTCTAAAAAGAAACGCCTAGCACTGAAATTCAGTTCTACATATAGATATATCGACGTGCTCTCAATTAATTATTCATTTTTTTATTAACTTAGCACTTGAGGCGAAAGGAACAACTGAAAGCATTCATCTAAATATATGCCATCTAAATACTTCAATATATGACAAACGTGACGACTTCCATTTCAAAATTACAAATTTCCCTTTTCTTAGTAGCAGCATTCATACGTCTCCTGCATATGATAAAAAAAAATTATGTAGCGATTACTAAGCTTTACCAGAGCAAGCTCAAACTACAATGACTTCGTTCTTTGGGTAATGAGACTAACAGTAAGATTTATTTGTGAGCGACTGACTTTGTCACTGAAGAAAATGTTTCGGGCGATACAATGAAAATATTAAATGCTATAACATCTCGTTGTCCTCAATGTTGGAAAGAATGTTAGGTTAGAACCATCCAAAACACCGAATTTAACTAATAACCGGATAAGACTTGTTGCTAGCAAACAGGAGATGCTTTCTGTCCCCGGTCAACTGACCTCATCTCCATTGGGATTCACTTTTTCTTCTTAGCAGAATGTTTAATTTATACATTTCATTGAGTTTAAAATAGTATTTGTAACATTCTCATGTCGGTCATTATCATCTGTATTTTCTTGTCTGTTTATGGGGAAATTGATTTGGAATTTTCTTCAAGAAGGTAGAGAGTTGGAACCCTTCGACATTATTTATATAAGTTTTCAGCTTTTTGTTCAATCCCCGAATTACCTTTGTTGTAATATCATTTGCATATGTATATTCTAATGAATACTGTTAAAACTAATGTTTAATTCGATTGTATTAATTACTTGAATCTCCATAGAAGGTTTCGTAGAATCGAAATGTAGGTGGAGCTGTGAAAATCAATTAGTTCATCGCCGCTTACATGTAATTCGATGTTGATGTTGATCGTTTATTCAACGCATTTTAAAATTTCTGTTATAAAAATTTCTTAAAATTTCAAAAACGTGGGTCCTGTAGCATCATATCCCACCCATCCTGCTACGTCTTTCGGTACGCTTTTTCGACATAGTAACTTTCACACTTTTTTGGCATATCACATTGTTTAGATTTGAGGATCACTGACGAGGGTTAAGTAACCGAAACGCGCATGTCTGGTCCATGCTGCCAATTTTTCTGTTCTTATATGATGCTATTCAATTTGAAGACGTTTAACATTGCTATAGATTAACTCTCTTCTGGTTAGTCTGAAATTTGTATGAGTTTAAATATCTAAACAAAAAGAATGTTCAAGTTGAAACTTATATTTAGTGTTCGCTGTGCTTCTTTTTTGTAATTGCATATTCCACAAGAAGTTATCACATTCTGTAGGGTTTTTGGTAGATGGATTTGAAGTTTCCTCTAATTTATTCAAGCTGGTAATATTTGCAATTATGTTTTTTTGTCATTCTGTGGCCAAGTAGCGAAACTTCGGGTAACACGAAAACAGAAATCGGGATTTGCTATGGTCCTCCTTTTCATAACTACGTACTCTGATACTATACTTGCATTAGATGTTACGTTTACTAAGGTCAGAGTTAGGATGAAATTAAAGCTCTGTATTGTAGATGGCGCCATGAAATTTCACTTGGGCTTTATTTAAACTGTTTGACATGAAGAACTACTGACGAGGATTAAAATATCCGAAACACGTATCTACAAATTGGCGCCATGAAATTTCACTTGGGCTTTATTTAAACTGTTTGACATGAAGAACTACTGACGAGGATTGAAATATCCGAAACACGTATCTATAAATTGGTTCTATAGAACATATATTTCAATATTGACACGCTACGTCGATCAACCAAACTCCCACATCGTAGGATTACTACGAAACATCTAGTAAACCACGTGTACACATTTTCTTTATTAACTGTCTTTTTAATATTTTCACAAAAAGAAAAAGAAACCAACTAAATTACTTTAAGTCGTACTAATATTTCATTAATTGCAAATACAAGGTTGATCTCATATATCGATATATGTTGCGTTCAAATAACAATGTTAAACATGGACAATCGAGCACTATACAATTAAGCACCTTGTGTGGCGTAGATATAACAGTATAGCAACCCAAAGGATAAGTTATTCACTGAGGCCGCAGTATAATGTGATTATACTGTGATAACCTACAAGGGATCCAGGAATTATGTTTCTCCTTATATGCTAACGCGCATTATGGAACGTTATTCCTAGATCCATTGTAGATAATCACAGTATAATCACATTCCAAACGTCAGTAATTTTATAAATATTCAGAAGCTCCAGACATGTTATCAGCCAATCAGTGATGGACATATTTCTCAGTCATACAATAATTTCAAAGAACTAACTGCGTGTATGACGGCAGGTGTAGTCTGCTATACACATGTGCGTTAGATTACCAAATCCTGAATGAAGATGAGCCTTTATTTAGTTATGATTTAAAGTTCTTTTTTAATATTTGATATAAACTGTGAATATATATTTCATATATACACTTATCAAAAATACTATGGATATATATGCACATCAAACTTATAGCTATACATGTTATAAATATAACAAAGAGAGCTATACATGGACACTGTATCTCCCTCTGAATAATTTCTCGTCCGACTTCAGTTTTAATGTCACGGTCGTCATCTAAGATCAATACTATGTCTTTTTTATCGTTTATTACATTTCTCTTCTCAGATTTTTATAATTCCGATTATCGATTCCTTTTCGTCCCACGTGGTATCTATCCGCCATGTTCTTTTGATTTGCTACAACCCTAGCCTTATGCAAACAAGTGCTTACACGTGTTCGCATTCGTTCTTCTACGTAGAAAAGTAGGTTATATCAGATACCAATTTTATCAGCAATATATTGATCCTAGCTCGGTAGCAAGGGCATATGTAATTGTTGTAACCAGCTGGTTTCTTATTTCTAAGCATGGTAGACTCGCGTCCATTTTGAAAAAAATAATTGATTCATGGTATGTCTTGACGAGACCAAAGTCGGCGTCGGGTACACATTGGTCTCCTTCCTTTTATGTGTTGTCATCAATATTTAATGTTTCTGTATGTCTGTTACGATTGTTTTGTATGATGTTCTAGTGCATATTGTTGTATCTTTTTGCGATTTGGAGTTTATGTGTCACTTTCTTGTGGGTTTGTTTCGCTGGATGAATGCAGGGTGGTCATGCTGGAGATCATTCCCTTTTCTTTAAAACCCTCTACACTCCATGTAACGTACAAAATTTAAAGAAATTGTAAAGGTACAGATTTGATAAAGGAACAGTCACATTTTTGATAATGGTTGTGTCTTGTATAAATTTCTATCATGGCAATATGTAAATGTTTTGTGATCTAAAATGATAATCAATTACACTTACCACAATGTAGATATGAGGAAATAAAATACAATCGTCAAAGTCGTCCTTATGTGAGGAAAATAGGGCAAGGTATTATTACCCGACTTGACAAATATTATATACTGTGCAACAGAGTGTATCGTTTTGTTAAATCACCCAACCTTTGATTCTTGTAAGGTCGACCCATATCGCTGACCCGAATCATTGCTTTTTGTATAAAAAAAGCTGACTCCCCAAAATTTCAGAGTCGAATGATATTGATAAAATTATACAGTATCTTAAGGAAATAAAGACCTAAGACATTTTGTTCCTCGGCAGAAATCAAAAGGTCGAATCCAGAAAATTCCATCTTACTCCATCCAATTTGCATTGTATAATGTTTTTATTCCAACAACATGAACAGTTACTTAGACTGAAGGAATATTCTTTCAATCTATCCTTAAAGGAAAAGAGAATTTGTAGGAAATCTGCAATACATTACGTAAAAAAAGACCTTTTTTATAGGTATTCTTCACGTCCTTCAGAGGGATAATACATACTATTGAAGCCGAAACGTGTCATTGAAAACAATTTTCTCGCTCTTACAAGAAAAGATCTTGTAATTGTGTTTTTTTTTTCAACAATTAATTGCACATTTTTGTGAGAAGTGTATCTTAACCTGTTAAATTTAACAAAATAACTATCTTAAAGTTTATCATAAAGACTGAAATCAAGAAAAATACCATACACAGTCATTATCTTCCGTCAGCGGTCATTATCGGAGAATAACGACACGCGCTTCAGTCACAATTAGAATCGACGTTGCATCATGGTTCTATAATATTACGAGATAATTAACTCGTAAGAACGAGTTAGTTCGGGATCACTGAGTCCTTATTACGACAAAAGATACATGAGTATGAGATAATTAATTCATCCTTTATAACATTCAAAGTGTTATGAAAAAAGGACAAAAACTAAATGGTATACTTATAAAACATTTCACCTAAATGTTACCCGTTGAACTTAATTTTAAAGGTTTGCATGTCCGTTTGTATATGTATCATTTGTAATGTGGGAAGGCTAATATTTACGAAAATCAAGACCCTGTTGTGTGAATCTCAGGAGTTGCACACCTGGTGGACCAGGAGTTTCTGAGGGCACATGTAGCCAACTTCGATCAACTTCGGTTGATCGTCTGTCTCTGTAACGCATTCGAAAATTTCTGTTACCAAATTTCTTTAAATTTCTAAAACATGGGTCCTGCAGCATCATATCCCACCCGTCCTGCTATGTCTTTCGGTACATTTTTGAACATGATAATTTTCACATTCTTTGGTCACATTACATTGTTTAGATTGAGGATCACTGACGAGGGTTAAGCACCCGAAACGTGCATGTCTGGTCCATTCTGCAAATTCATCTGTTCTTAAATGATGCTATCGATTTTGAAGACGTTTAACATTTGTATTGCAAAAACAGGTATTTATCATGATGCATCTAATCAATTCTAGTATCCTTTTTGTTGTCCATCCGTAATTGAATAAAACGTGCCATACACTAGGTTGTTTGGGGTGAAACTTATTACAAGTAATCATAAATATAACTTAAACTCAAATTTTGTAATATTCATACTAAAATACCAGAAAGAAATTGAGAAGTTGAAGTATAATAAGACGAGGAACCCTATTGATTTTCAAGGTCACAGATGAGGTCAAGGTCATTTTGGGGCTAAAATATTTTTTATGTGAAAATATTTTTTAAATTATTAAAAACATTTTTATTAAAATGTTTGAAACTTTATAGGCTTCGAAAAGAAGTATATTCCATCACATTCGTAACACGTTTTACATCTTTTTTTTTCAGAAAATTGAGAAATTATAGGTAGGATGGTGTTGATATACGCATATAGTTGTACCTGGTATGTCTGTTTAGTGTGTATTAATTACTTCTTTTCAGATTTGTCCCTTGAAAGAAGCTTTGTTTTGGCCCTTTATCAATTTGACATCATATATATTATTTTGCTTTTCGGAAACTTGTCACCTCATCCAAAAGTATCATCGAAATTAAAGGAGAATAACATCTTAGCACCATCCCTCCAATGCTATTTTGAATATGAATTTTGTTTGGATATGCTAGTGAATCGACCCTTCAGAAAATTTGGAGCCCTGCTCTCTCTGTAAAGTAAATGCACAATTTTTTAAAGGAATTTTCGAAGCATTGCTGATTTTATTTAATAATATACATATTTCATAAGATTAAGTCCCAATTCCCCTTTTGTTGTCATAATATATAAAAAATATATCTTGAATTTCTATTAGAAATCTTTCATTTCGATAATGTTTTGCCGTCTGCGTTTCAAAAGTTTTCTGTAGCTCGCGTCCGCTTGCCAGTATTTGTGATATACATGTCAGTCATTCCAGAGAAATTGCGAAACTTAGGTATTTTACCTGTCACTAGGTCCTTATTTGTAATGTTCATAATCTACTGCTGCAACTGAGTGCTGATTTCAGACGAACAACCTTTTCTGCGACATACACGTCAAATACTGACCGAGTATTACATATTTAAGGAGTAGGCTATCCTAAAGTACCTCAAATTAGCCAAGAAATTGATGTCACTGAGCTCTTTCACTATTTTTCTTAAGATTCTAAGAATACTGAGCGTACTAAAAAACAAAATCTGATCTCACGTTTTATAGCGTTTATTTTTTATTTCTTACAATTTATTGCTCTTCAAAAAATTCGGACTGTAGGACCCCCCCCCCCCTGAAAAAAAAACTGGATCCTCCCATGCCTAATTTTCCATTATTTCATTCAATAAGACATGCTTGCACGGGTAATATAATAAAAAAGGGGTTTTAATTTGAGGGAAAATTATTTTGGTAACGGAGGCACCAGAATCATCTCCAATTGATAGTATCTTTTATTGACTATGTTTTTTTTTAAACTTTATTTATTTTACAACGTTTAACAAACAAGTTACACAACTTATATTAATGTCTCACGTTGGCTCAGATGTTGGCGTGAGGGGGTCCAAGGAGCAGGAGGAAACCGGAGTACCCGGAGAAAACCCCCCTGCAGAGGCCTGGGTGGGGGACCACCTACCCTCCCACATAAGACCCTTTGCCGAATCTGAGATTCGATCCCGGGACCTTAGAGGTGAGAAGCGAGCGCGCTACCACTGCGCTAACCCGGTCGTTTTTGTTTGCGTCTTGAATAGTTAGTAACCCCTCCCAATTCAATCTACTTTCTTCGAAAACCAAAAAAAAAAAAAAACACAGAAAAAAAGCTATAAAGAAACAAAGATGAAAATACACAACATTGTCTTGTTTAACCATTGTTAAACTACTCTCCTACAGTACAAAAAAAATGTAAGTGTTTTGAATATTTTCCCTGACATGGTCGCCATAGCACTTTCTATATAGACATATTCTCAGACATTGCATGTATTTTATATATTGTTTTCATTTTCGTGCATGAACATCGACAGCGGGTGCGGCTAGCCAACAGGGGATGCTTACTCCTCTTGGGCACCTGGTCCCACCTCTAGTTTCCTAGGGGTCCGTCGATGCTCAATTTGGTGCTTTATTGTGAGTGCTGTTGAGATTTTCCTCAGGATCTTCTTTAACTCTTAGAGCTTCGTCTTCTGATTTTTTAAAAGTTGAATTGACGCAAAACATACAGTAAGATATACTAATTTGGATAAATAACGTACTCCAATGCACAAAATCACACGAAAGTATCCCCAATTAAGTACAGTAATTACGTTATTAGTTGTTCTATGGATAATTATCACTTTATCCAACATATTCATTGTAGACGGATCACCTGGGGACGGATCGTCTTGCGGACGGAAAGACCTGTGGACGGATTTATTTGTGGACGGATCGTCCTGCTACCGTCAGTCGAGCAGTAAAACGAATATTTCTGACAGGGGATTCGCCAATACCCTGCCAGCTTTTGTAAGACATCAGTATGGTTACCCTATTCTAATGCTTTGATCAGTGATAAGCTAGAAAATGGCTGCCTTTAATGATATGAAGAAGGTAATTCAAATCCCGAAAATATCCAATAGACTTCCATGATAAGGGTTATCCCAGTTGAGCCTCCATACTTCTGTGAAAATAGGCGACTTAAAAAATGAGTCATTTATCGTAAGACAAATGTATCTACCTTTTGATGCAATAAAAGATGGGGGTGACCGTTGCTTTCCATCCTCTTAATTTAGAATGGATAAAAAAGTGAAAAGGTGAAAAATTGAAATTTGATGGGTACCCCTCGTTAGAAAATCCATATAATTTCTATTCAGGGAATAATAAATTTAAGAAATAAAAAATGACAAGCCGGGCTCTATTGTCTCATAATGCCCGAGTGTCATCAGCCAATCACATTTATTACCGAGCCGCGTCAGCGGCGAGGTGATAAATGTGATTGGCTGAGGACGCGAGGGCATTATGAGACAATAGAGCCCGGCTTGTCATTTTTTATTTATATTCTAATGATGACCAAACTTAGACCTTTCGATTCTTGGTAAAAACCAGTTCCTGTCGGTTTATCTTCTTTCAGAAAATGGGTAGGCGTGGCTTATCGCTATAGGGCCTATATTGGAGAATAGAGCCCGGCTCGCGTCTGTTGTCTTAATAGGGAAAAAGAATCAAATCATATTAGAATAGAAATTAATATACGAGTTGGAAGCCTATCTTTTATACTTTCTCTCATGTGATTATTAGCCAATCACAAACGCGCGTTCATTCAGTCCGAGCTCCAGTTTTGGGTAGCCAAAAACGGCCCGTAACTCGATCTCTCGATCTAAATCAGTGGTATATTCATACCTGAGGAAGCCGCCTTGGAAATACATGACGTCATAGCAAATCCTGCAGTGAACCGTGAATCCCCTTGCATTTTTTAATCACTCAAGCAATCAGAATGTGTGTTTCAAACAGAGTGCATTAGAATATATATTGAACGTGATCTTACATCTTCCTAAACTTGAATGAGAAAAAGAGAACATTCCCTACATGGTTCTGAAAAAGATAAAAAAGAAAATAAAGAAAATGTGAAATACATGTTAGGATATCATTTCTTCTGGAGTTTCTTGAGGCGTAATCGAAAACCTACCTGTTACTATTACAACTTTGTCCTTTAATTCCGACATTACTTGTAATAGTTTATTGATTCAACTAACAATCGTTTCAAAAACTGTATCAAATGTAAAAGAAATGAGTATATTATTATGCTTACAACACTTTTAATTAACCAAAAGTGGTCATTGAGTAATAGAAGATAAACTATATCGTTAAACATTGCATACAATACAAAATACATTAATATGAAGCCAAAGTCTATCAAATGACAAGAGTCCATACACATAAATAATGCATATGAACTATCTTCTAATTGTGTCATCTGTCCCCTGTTTACATTTGCACTTAAACATTACGTAAGATAATATTCATGTTTCGGGGTTTTAATTGTAAGACTGATCATGACATGAAAGTAAATGGATAATTATGTTTTTTATGTCCAACTGCAGTAAGCTGTGGACTGATTTTCCCTAATAGAATGAAGAGCCACGTGAGGACTCAACTGATATTAGATAAATACATCTTCTGTTATCAAAATTTCAAGAATTTTCTTAAACGTGGGTCCTTTAGCATCATACCCCACCCATCCTACTACGTCTCTCTCTTGGTACATCTTTGGATATAATAACCTACGCGCTCTTTGGTTATATTACATTGTTTAGATTGAGGATCATTGACGAGGTTTAAAAACCCGAAACTTGCGTGTCTGGTCCATGCTGCAAATTTATCTGTTCTTAAATGATGCCATTGAATTTGAAGAGTTTAACATGTAACAATTAATCAGACTGATATTATGTGTACTACTGACACTGGTCACAAAGTCAAAACAACAAAAACGAAAAACAACTAAATCAACCCCTTATCTTTACAGCTCCTTTACAATAAATACACGAGACTCTATCTCTCCTTTAACGATAATCTGAAGCAAAATCATATTTAAGTAAAAAGGAGCGAAGTTATTTTACTTTAAAAACAAAACATAGCTGAACAAAAAAAAACAACAAACAAACAAACAAAAACAAAAACCAAGGGTTTTTAAAATGTATGCAGAAATCACTTAATCACAATTTACATAATCACTCGCATTTGACACGAACAATTCATATAAACCACCTTCTATCGGTCGTCTACCCTGTTTATATTAATACCTAAATGTTACACAAGACAATATTCATGTTTTTGTGTCATAAGTGTAAACCTGATATCTAAGTGTTGAAAGATCCTATCTACAACTTTTAAGTACATATTAGGCAGGATATGCCCGACTGCAGAAATATATCACCTGACTGAATGCAATAAAATTCAGTAATACGCAAGAATTCAACGTAAAAGAAATGACCACCAGGCACGGCAATATACGTCTGAAACATAATGGACACCACATAAAAGGAAAATACCAATAACTTCAAACTTACGTTAGATGAGCCTGTCCCTCCTGAGAACGAATTATTGGTTTATTCAGAGCATTTTATTTCAATGGGTGTTTCAGCTTATTCTCAACTTTGAAATTGCGTTGCTAATGAAATATTTTTTGACAATGCACATTTTTGGACTTTAGGTAAAAGTATGTCAAACAACAAATGACTAAACTTGTATTATATGATCTGAATATATGTTTATTTATATGGAATATATTTCGACACAATATGACGTCGACCGTATACCTATCAGTTTAATTCTTTCTCAAGGACTTCATAAAAAGTAACAGCGCTCTAAAGAACCTTTATTTGACTTAGAAAGGAGCTGTGTAAAGTTGAAATTGGCGTCGTAAATGTACCTTGGATAAAGGTACACTATATGTTCAAGAAATAAACTTTGTAATCTCTGTTATGTTTCTCTTGTTTGATTGGTAGAAATCTATCGAAATGGATAATTCCAAGGTTAGTGAAATATGAATTTGTCCTTTGATAAAATATATCATTCTTAACATTTTATGATTTTGAAATGTTTTGTGTTATGACATACATTTTAAATTTTCGAATCCTATTTCATCAGACTTTTATAATGATTTATTTTTCTTAACTAATTGGTGTCCTGATTGTAAATTGTATTGCAAGATGCTGCTCAAGCTACTTATTTAGTAGTCCCTTTATCGTATTACAACAACGCAACTCACTGTAACGGAATGACAATTTATTTTTCATTTCTGATCGTCTTTTACTACTTTGTGTGATATAGACGTCCTCATTGTTTACTTTTTTCGCATTTTTAAGTTTTCAGTTGTTTGAATCTTAAGCCTTTTGAATTTGACTATGTATTTACAACAACCGTACATATATAAAGGATTATGTTAAAATTTAATAAAATACCTTGAAATTGATTATACCTATAATCAAAGCGATTCAAATACTTGCTCTTTAGAACGTCTTGGATTACTCTTCATAGATAATTACCTTAAATCGGCCTCGAACATCAATGATGTGCATTTTGTGTTGAAATGAGTATAACGATGTACTGGAATTTATACCATCCAAGATACATTTCAATATTTAATATTCAACCACGAGGTTGGTACTGTTCTGATTGACTGTTCTTCCCCGGAGATAATCATCGCCTAATTTAGAAGTGTTTCCATTCTTGATTAAAAATATCTTAAATTTGCTTTGACTGCATAAAGAAGATTATTCCAAAATAAATGGGTTTCGCACTCTATTCATGGCTTTGGAATTAGATGGCTCTTGTTGTAAACAATTCAAAATATTGTTCGATAAAGCTCTTCATATGTGCCGTTATGTTCTATTGTAGCCTCGATCACCACTGATATAGCATAATATACTGAACTGTGCATATGTGCCCTTATGTTCTATTGTAGCCTCGATCACCACTGATATAGCATAATATACTGAACTATGCATATGTGCCCTTATGTTCTATTGTAGCCTCGATCACCACTGATATAACATAATATAATGAACTGTGCATATGTGCCCTTATGTTCTATTGTAGCCTCGATCACCACTGATATAACATTATAAACTGAACTGTGCATATGTGCCGTTATGTTCTATTGTAGCCTCGATCACCACTGATATAACATTTTATCCCGCAAATCGTGCAATCTGATTGGTCGAGAAGAACCAAATATTATCTTTTATCATATACTCTAATTTACGTAACTGTTTATAAGCTTTCCCATTGGACAAAACGCGGTCATGTGCAATGCAATTAATCGTCATATTGAACCGGTTATAATGACACGTTTCCGGTTTTGTGTATTAGATGAAAATGACAATCGGAAGCAAACTGTGTGTTTCTGACATGATTGATCATGATATTTGGTTAAATAGAAATAATAAAAGATGAAGAAGAGTAAAACCTTTAACTATAAAACAAAATGCTTATCTAAAAAAAATTGAAAGCAAGCAGTGCTAGAGAAGCAAACCATTGTAGTTACCCTTTTCCTTTCCAGTTTTCATGTATATGATAAAACAGTTATAGCACAGATGATTCGGTCGATATGATGATTTATGGAGTGATAAAACCAATATCGACCTCGTTTGCCTTGAAGAAAAGGAACTTTCTCTAGAAGTTCAAAATATTCGTTATATTCGTTATATATACATGTATATGATAGGGTGCAGTGAGGGTTTCCCTGGAAGTTAACTGACGTGGGTCCCCCCATTTCCTCCAGCCTGACCGACTTAAATATTTCAAACAATTCAAACACATTACGTAACATCCTCTTGAGTAGACTATTTATGTCTGGGGCATTTTGTGTCTGGTGAAAGGTCATAGAAAATATACTGTTTAAATGTCATATCAAGTCTTTTAATCTGTAAACATACTGAAGTTGAAATAAACATGTTTGAGAAGTAGTGCCTAGAGGATATCATTCGTCTACATTATCAGTGCTTATGCACCGACTTTTGACATACTATAGACTAGTATTGCATTGACTTACATTTTTACATTTATTGACATATACCTTGTAAAGACTCTTCTAAGCTAAAGGCATCGTGATCTGACATAGATCTATGTAAAAATATGGAATAAATCTTACTATAGCAAAACCAATATTTGGTCATATTACATTGTTTAGATTGAGGATCACTGACGATGGTTTATTACCCGAAACGTGCATGTCTGGTCCATGCTGTAAATTTATCTGCTCTAAAATGATGCTAATGAATTTGAAGACATTAAACATTCATTCAACATAAACCGAAGAGATATACTAGGCCTTTCAACAAACGCTAGGTGTCGACTGAGAGTAACGACAACTCGTACCCAAAGTGTCAGAATCGGAACCTTTCGCGCTTCTTCATAAAAATGTAGCGCAAAAATCACTTCAAATCATGAATTTTCTTATTTATTTACCTCTTTTAGGTTGTTGGACAAAGTTGGTAGGATTGAGTATAATATTTTAATTTGTTTCATGTACTGAAGACAATAAAAGGACAGAGAAAGATAGCACAAAATTGCACATCAGATTTGTAGACCGAGTTACAAATGTTCATGTTGTAATACATTGGAAGGGAGAGAAATCTTTAATAATATCTGTAAAATTCGAGACCCTTTAAACTATGAAACGAAGTGAAAAGTAACGAAATGAAACAAAAATCAAAATTACAAATTTTACCATTTAATCATTCGTTTACGATATAACTGTGGTAATTTTTTCCCTTGCACATCCTTAGCCTATGTGCCTCGGGAACTGCGAGTCAAAGATCAGTACGTCTTATACATAGTTTATAATCTACATTTCAGATCTGTAAAAGACTATCTAATAGCTGACAAGGTTCAATCTAGGCATAGATGTAACCGATTTCGTTAAACTCTGCTTATATAAAGGGGAAAGGGGGGCACATAAGTTTTCACTAAAAATTGTATCCCGAAATTCTCAGTTTAGAATTAACATCAAAAATAAAAATCAGATATACCTGTATGTGTTAAGATAAATATCAAATTTTAGAAACAAAAATACATATCATATGTCGATAAGTATGCATAACGAAGACGGCATTAAAAGTAGCGGGATAAAATAGAATAAGAGAGAGAGAGAGAGAGTGCGCACATGCCTATGATTATCCATAACATTGAAAAATTATTTCAATATTACACATTATTATATAAAAAAGTGACGGCAATGACCCCCACCCTATAAAAAAAGACGCAGAAATGATATTAATACAGATTTCAGCTTTAATGCTCGTACAAGAGGAACTGATATAATCACCCCTCATCCACAATCTGTAAAACAAATCATATCTGCATGATTCAGTTTCAATTGGAGGGCGTTGGCGCCGGCCGTCTATGCCATAGGCGGTGCTTGCAAAGGGTTTAAGGGAGGAGGGATGGACAAGAAGTTTTTAAAGAACACATGAAAAGTGAATAATGTTTGAAAATTGTTTGTGTTATGGATATACATGTATTGGAATTATTTTGTAATTCAAAAATTCGCTAATTAAAGAGGTAGGGTATACACAGCCCGCGTTCTAAATGTTAAAATCTGTGAATATGCCTAATATGCATATGGGGGGAGGGGGCGCCTTCTCCCCCTTTCAATCAAAAGTTATTGATTCGGATAAGGCCAACGGGAACGTTCGCGCATCCGATTCAGATTTTACAATACATTTCTGCATTCTGCTTTCTTGATTGGATTGATCTCTGCCATATCAAAAGGGGGGTAAGGGGATTATGAATTTTAAATTTTGATTTTGAATATATGAATATTATGCAATGGAAATCGTAATTGATAAATATTGACCATCTCTTGTAACGATTGAAAAAAAAAAGAAAACATTCACTGACCTTCGCTTTCGCTCGCCAGTTTTTAACCACTTAAATGTATATGATCATTTCATAACAATACGGCTTACCGATGTACCCTTTCTCCCTAAAGAGTGATAGAGGGTAGATAAATAAAATTCTGACATTTTTACCCAAGACGCAGCAAAAAAAAAAAAAAAATGCTCGCTCGTATTCGCTCGAATATAATTCATTTGAAGGTCACATATAAAGGACTCCAGAGGGAGAAATGAGAAACATGTACGTCCCTTCCCCCTTTCTGAAATCCTGGATCCGCCACTGATCCATTTCTAAAAGTGTGAGTACAGGACTGTGCTATACACTTTCTTTTTCTCAATATTTGATAAATTTATACATCGCTATATACATTTTTATGAGTTTTAATTGTATAAACTTATACTCAAAATAAGTCACCTAAAGTCCGCTCGGTACTTGAAAGCTTGGATCAAAAGGGGGATGGGTTGGAGAGGGGGATCAGTCCGACCCCCCCCCCCCCCCCCACCTCCTTTGAATTTACAAAAAAGTTAGATATGTTTTTCCAGCTTATATACAAAATCATAAGTGATGAGGAATCGGCAGAGCCTTCATAGTCTATGGTTTAATTGGCCATCCAATGCAATTTTATCGATTATTAACAGGTTACGCAGATTTGTTCCATTTACTCTCAGTCAAGACAATTATGACTTCAGCACTTCATATGGGTTAATATTAATACATTTGACTACTTAATGGCGAAATACATTTTTTATGATAAAAGAGTCAGGTTTTGCTTATTCATATATTTATTTTTTTAGGCACAGGGTTTCAGTGCCTCTCCTTTCTAAAGAAAAAAGACAAAAAAAGTTTACTTCTTTATAAACTCCCCTGAAAAGACTTGATTCGTTATATCTTTTTTGCTGTTCAGATTTGGTAACCGCTTTTACATCAGAACAACCTTGAGATAGATGACTACCCTGTACATGTCAAAAGAATATGCGAAGAGCTGAACGCCTGTCATTTTACATTATTTTAGACAATTCAACTTGAAACCTTTTCATAAAGATTCGTTCTTTAAATCACGTCACTATGTAATCGATTATTGAGAGCCATAATCAATAATCGGAATCAAGTATCGAGAAATAATCGATTATTTGCGATAATCGGTTGGCACTTTTGGACACCACCATGAATGTGAAAAAAAAAAACTCGTTTTCCAGTACCTATTTTTGATCAAATTTCATTTTGAGTCATTTACCGTTCTTATCTGATCCAGAATAATCTGTGACTCTATTTGCATATACGTATACGTGAGTTCATTTTTATCTTCAGTTTTTTTTTTCATGACCATGTGTTGAATCGGCTGACCACCCCACCCTCCTCCCTCTAAAAAAAACTTTTCCCTGAGAGGAAAGAAAAAAAAAGTTTCTTAAGGTTCTTACAGCAATAAAAAAAAGTTACGTAATCGATGTTTCTGACAAATTTTGCTCGGCTTTAAACTATCAAAAAAAAAAAAGAAAACTATCATAAGATGTCAACCAGTAATTCAGTGAAATATGTGATGGGAAAAACACTACCCCCCCCCCCCCCCCCTTTTTTTCTAGTTATCCCTGCATGTAGCTGTATTATAGATAAAAGAGGTTGTTTTCAAAGTAACAATCATAACGATATGGACATTTCTTTTACATGTCTATAGCAAACAATCCATGCAAAAAGAAGAGGAATTCATCTAGTCACTCAGATTTTTTTTCTGTACAACTCAGTTTAGATATCTGAAAATCGTGAAAATTTCAAAAATTTTATTTTTGTAATTTGTTTTGTTTGTTTTTTTGGACAACTTGTGTTAAATACCGTTTGATTTTGAATAAATCGTAAATTTTGATTAAATTAGTTCAATGATCACACGAACCTGAAATTGAATTTTACAGGGCTTTTTCTATGATGTCTGCGTCGTTTACCATTACGTTTCTTTTTTATTCTTTGTCCAAGAGAAAAAAAAAATAACAAATTTATTTCGTTTCGTTACTTTTCATTTCGTTTCTTGTGCGTTTCATATTTTAAAGGACCCCGTAAAACTCGGTTACTCAAGATGAGTTCCGGGAATCAAATGTTTGCCAAATTTTACAGTTTGGATTGCTTCCCTTCTTTAGCAGATTTCATTGAAAATTCGGTAATAGAAATTAACTATTTCTCGATAATTAGCATGTCTTTCTCATTTCAAAGTTCCTTATTGCTATTCAGACACAGATACTAAAGTCGTAAAACACTTTCAAAGGAAAATTATTGGATTTTAAAATTTAGTTGAAAGGCCTAGATATACAGACCGGACAAGAAAGACATAGGCATGTTTGAAAAAAAATACCAATACTCGGAAAAGTGTTGCCTAATCTTTCGACGTATTAGTAGTATTCTAAATTGGTTTACCTAGTATTAAAAATAATTTTTGTCAAACTAAAGAGTCTAAATGACGGTTTCATCTCTTCAAATACAAAACCATCCTGCTACGTCTTTCGGTACATTTTTTTACATAATAACATTCACACTCCTTGGCGATATTGCATTGTTTAGATTGAGGATCACTGACGAGAGTTAAGTACACAACATGCATGTCTGGTCCATGCTGCAAATGTATCTGTTCTTTTAAAAATGATGCTATTGAAGACGTTTCACATTTAGAGCTTTCTTAGTTCTGCACACAAATACAAACTGAGATAAAAGAAGTGCCCCTCCCCCTTTTCCACCGTTTAATTTCTAAATTTCAAATATCATGAGCGGTTCAAAATTTTATGAAGGGTATATCCGAATTAATCTTCAAAACTCCTTACTCTCTCTGCAGTGTTTAAGCCTTTGATGTCCATTGTTTTATTGACCTTTGTAGTATTTGTATTAACGTCATCGATTGGGGACGGTACATGTATAACATTTCATTACTTTTCAATTGCAAGGTAAACTTCTTGTTATTTCACCAATACGATGCGATTTCTCTGTCTCTTTTTCTTGTACCATAAGCTGCTAAAGGATAAACGACTTTGATTTTCTATTTTGTTCTTTTTCTGCTAAGACTAATTTTGATTTTGGTGCCTTCCAAGCCTTAAGTTGCAAGTCTAAGGAAGTTCCTACATGAAAAGGTTAAACTTTCTTAGAATTGCAACTTTTAAATTTTCAATGACGTCTACAAATTGAATAGCATCATTTAAGAACATATAAATTGGCAGGATGGACCAGACATGCACGTTTCGGGTACTTAACCCTCGTCAGTTAGAGATCCTCAAATCTAAACAATGTAATATACCAAAAAAGTATGAAAGTTACAATGTCGAAAAAGCGTACCAAAAGACGCAGCAGGATGGGTGGGGTATGATGCTACAGGACCAACGTTTTGGTATTTTTTTTTTTAGAATTTTTTATAGAACATGTGGCTCCATGGATGTTAAATACTATTGAAATATATTGCACCAAATTGCCATGATTTCGATCCTACATTAGTGACTCACTTAACTTTTTCAAGTTATGTATATTTGTCATTCGTCTTTCTTATCTTAGTGTGTCTACCCTGATCAATTGTGTGACCGTTCATTTCAGTGTGGGAATTTTATTGTTTTGGTGTGACTTATCTTATTGTTTGTGTGACCGATCGGAATGGGGGTTTTATCAGAATCTCATTGCTCCCTGTTGCCTGTTAAAGTTGTTTCGTCTGATGTTTGATGTTTGTTGAGTGCTGAGGGTATGTTCCGCTGTGGTCAAAGCATTCTAGTCTTGCTGTAGATCACTTCCATATCATCTTCAATTATTCAAAAGAATAATTCTCTCATGATACTGCTTTCGGTTTGCTCTCATCTTTATGATGCTAAATGTTACCCAGGGTTTACCCTTTGCGCACCATAAAATCAGGTTCATAAACTTTATCTGGACATAATAAAGTTGTCTATTCCCCATTTTTACTCCCATCTTGAAGATGTCATCTACTAAAGTGCATCCAGAATCTGAAGATTCGGTGAGATATTTATGAAATTAATTTTTTTTCTATAAAATCTGTTACAAAGATATTTTTACTTTATTGTAATTGAATTATATTTTTGACATGGAATAATTGTATCATCACTGTACATTTTTAAAAGCATTAAAACAAATGTATTTGACATAAATTTCAGCATAGAGTATTTCTCTAATTATTCATATTTCGAAGGTTAGGTTATGTTTGGGAACATTACATGTACGCTACAGCTCTGGTAGCGCTACATGCTTGAACTTCGTAGGTACATTTGTACTGCTTTTTCGGCAACGGGAAAAAGACATTGGCAATTTGGAAGCACCAATCATACAGGCAACGGGAAAAACTAAGACAGTAGCAATTTGATAGGGTCAAACATACATTTTTTATTTATATAAAATTCATAACTATCAGTGTTCATACTAGTATCCAAATGCTGTTTTCCAAAGCTTTCCTGGATGTACATGTATTTTGTCCATGGCATTGATTACAAAGAAAATCTTTCTGTACGTCTGTATTTCAGTTTCGAATCTAGTTCAGATTTTTTATTTCTAACTTAATGTGTGAAAGGATGAAAGTAAACTAAAATACATAACAAATACTTCTATGTCATTTTGCGAATGTCGGAGCGATAGGGAATAATCTAGTACCATCAGTACGCATGTACCAAACTGAACATACTTTTCGTTGATCGGGGTTATACAGAGTTTGTTCTCAGCATCTGAATAATAGATAGAAAGCAAAAAGCAAAATATCTGCCTCTCAAGCGATTTATTTCACCATCTCTATATCAAGTCTACCAAAGAAACTAAATCTGAAATGAAAATGAATAGATGAACTGGTAAATGAAACATTTATAATTCATGTGGATAATTCAATTAAAAATAAATAGATCAACGAATACCCAGTAAATAAATAAATAAATAAATAAATAGATAAACAAATAAATGAATAAATGAATAAAAACACTTGGTTTCAAGAAACTTTGTGGTAAATAAATAAATAAATAAATGAATAAATAAATAAATAATTAGATGGATTTATTATAAATCCTACGATGAATAGATAAACAGATAATAAATGAAAATGGAAAATGAAAAAAAAAAACAAAAAAAACCCAAATGAAATTGAATAATTTAACATAATGAAATATAAAAAAAAATGATAAATAAATAAAATAGAATCAAAAGATAGACACATCTTCTTAAAATTGTTTGAAGTATTATAAACCACAGAATTGAAATATTTACGAGAAACATATTTAATGGGGCACTCTTGACTTCAAGTGGCAATTTGTATACGGTTTCCAGATATCGACATTTCGTAAGGCAATAAATAATGCGAGGCGGTAAATCTTTGTATACATTGAGCTGAAATATTATTTACTAATCCTCAGTTAGAACTAAAATTTTGGCATTTGTGAAAACTGTATTACAATTATGCATTTTTGAAAAGTCGTATGTCTTCTTTTTATATGGTTGAGGTTTTTGTTTGTTTGCTTTGGTTCCTGTTTTGTCCTGATTTTGTATGCCTTCGGTTTCTGATTTTCTGAATTATCGATTTTGTGCTGTATACAGGGATATGGTCGTTATCCATATTTGTCATTGAGATTGAATGGTTTTCTAGACGATACATACCAAACCATTCCCATTGGCTATCAATGTTCTGTTGCCGAATGGTATGTTTGTAAGAACATGCTTCGCATCAGCCGTACTTTTCAATAGTAAAAATTATGTAAGGACAATGAAATAAGAAGATTGATTGGACAGGTCCTTATTGGTCTTTCACATCAGCCTTGCATCGGCAGGGTGAATCTCTGTGATCAGCTTGCTGAAATCACCATGTATTTTATGCAGACACCCACATCGACAAACTTTTCAATAGTAAGAATTATGTAAGCATGGTAAGGGCAATGAAATAAGAAGATTGTTTGGACAGGTAACATCAGCCTAGGATGCACAATAGATATTCAAAGTACATACGTCTGCATACCGTCCTTTGTATGACAAAAGAAAAGAGAACATGTTATTCACACGTCCTTTGTAACATCCTTGATGCAGAATAAAGTTTAGGGCGAGCTAATGAACTTAAAGAAAAAGTAGGACGATACAAAGTTACTGTAATGTGATAACAGATAGTCATAAGGTTAATTTGAAATTGATTTATGCTCAATTGAACTCCCATGGTCCATGCTGTAAATCTATCTCTCCTTAAATGATGCTTTTGAATTTGAATAGTTTAACATTTGTACTACTTGGTTAGTGTCACTGCTGGTGAACAAAGTGTCCCCGAGGGCATAAGTTCGATCAGTTAATTTCGGTTGATCGCGTCTTCAATGCATTCGAAAATTTCTGTTATCAAAATTTCTTGAAATTTCTGAAACGTGAGTCCTGTAGCATCATATCCCTTTCATCCAGTTATGTCTTTTAGTACATATTTGGACATAATAATTTTCACACTTTTTGCCCATATTACATTGTTTAGATTAAAGATCACTGACGAGGGTTAAGTACCCCGAAACGTGCATGTCTGGTCCATGCTGAAAATTTATATGTTCTTAAATGATGCTATTGAATTTGAAGACGTTTAACATTCTTAACTATAGGACATCATATGGCTGCCATTCTATGGTACGGCAAAACTTTCCAAAGTTTGTGCTGTGAAATCCACACCTTCACGATCTTTTAGGAGTTCACAAAAGTTACATTATGTGTTTCCCTAGAAGTTTGGCAATAGGAAAGTTTGGGTGGTGAAAGGGATAGAGTCTCTGTTTCATATTATCACATATTGTGTTATATATGTTACGTTACTAAGCACGAATTACTCAATGCAATCATACAATGACCTCTTTGGTGCAGCAATAAATATCTTCAAATGAATTGTTTTCTGAAAATAAGGTGTTCTCCGTCATAAAAGTAAAGAGAGAGACATGTTACAAGTAGTTTTTGAATGTTCAAAACATGGATCATAATTTTCTTTTGTCGTGCTAGGTCATAACAACTCAAGTCGAATAGGAATGAAGGTGAAGGTCTTACTTACCAGTCTGGATTTCTTCCAATGTTAGATGAATAAAATGATATATTTTTTATGTTTTCATCGCCATGATTCATTTATGATCGTACTTTTACATACATATTAGATGTTCGGTACAATGCCGTTTAAATGTGTCACTTTTCGGGTTTGTGCATATTACTTAAGAAATGAATCTGACTTATATTTTTTTTTCTGTTGATGCAGGTATCACCCGAAAATTGGACAGAAAACTGCATCAATGAGCGTAGCTTTATGTTAATTTGTGAGAAAGTAGAAAAGAAATAATACCCTTGAAATTATAAGAAAACTTTAACAAAGTGTATTTTCAGCAACGAGTTCATTCGTGTTTGAGGGAACCCCCGGTTCGAAAAATAGTGCTATAAATAGAATTCCGTGAAAAATCGTGTTGATCGATGTATCAACAAAATTTCTCAGCCAATCAGAATCTTCGTTTCTTGAAAATGATAATGGAAATTAAATGATAGTTGTTTCCATAACTTTAGCCTAATAATTGAGAGAAATGCCCTACGAGAGGGCTTAAAGGACTTACAGAATATTTTGTTCAAACTGAGAAAAGTTATTCAAATCAATTGATACATGTCCATTTTTTATCATTTAATTTCCATTGTCATTTTCAAGAAACGAGGATTCTGATTGGTTGAGAAATTTTGTTGATACATCGATCAACACAATTTTTCATGGAATTCTATTTATAACACTATTTTAAGAACCGGGGGTTCCCTCAAACACGAATGAACTCGTTGCTGAAAATGCAATATGTTGATGTTTGCTTATCATTTCAAGGGTACCATTTCTTTTCTACTTACTCAAAAATTAACAGTGCATGTAGAATTTGCTCAAACTGGTCCTTATTCCAATGCTACGCGCATTGATGCAGTTTTCTGTCCACTTTTTCGGGTGATACCTGCATCAACAGAAAAAAATATGAGATTCATTTCTTTATTTCTTTTTTATTTTCTTGGTCTTGTTCGACATACGGTAAGCTGGCATCATTTCCCCTAATTTTGTTAACATCTCTCACCGCGAACTCTCTGTAAAGTTAATGTGCAAATCTAAATTCAAAACATTAAACATTGAAGAGGACGCTACTGAAATGAATTTTGATGGCTCCGCTGCAAGCATCACTGATGAGAATTTAATATTCGAAACACGTGTCTGGTGCAGGAAAAATTGGTTTGATATTTTCTCCATGAAGGTTTAGAGTTGGAACACTTCCGTATTATTATTATAAACACTTATTTCATGTTGCAGTGTGGAGCAGTTAAAATTGTTCCCCGTGACCTGATGTTTAGAAGTGTATTAACTACTTTTTTCCAGCTCTGTTTATCGATTTGATCAAAGATATTATTTTGCTATTTCGAAAACTTGTCATACCATTCAAAACTATCACCGAAATTAAAGGAGGTTAACATCTTAGCACCATCCCTCCTACGCTATTTTGAACATATTTTTTATTTGGATATGCTACTGAATCGACCCTACAGGAAATATGGAGCCGCGCATTCTATGTAAAGCAAATGCACAAATCTAAATTCAAAACATTAAAGTGTGCGCTACTGAAATGAATTTTGGTGGCTACGATGCAAGCATCACTGATGAGAATTTAATATTCGAAACATGTGTCTGGTGCAGGAAAAATTGGTTCGTAATTATCTCCATGAAGGTATAGAGTTGGAACACTTCCGTATTATTACTTTAATAATACCGATACATGACTTATGTCATTTTTGATAACATGTATGTTGTAATTAGTCTTAGATTAGTCTTGTGATTAACATGATTATTGGGGGATCAAATCTTAATTATATCTCAAGGTTTGAAACAATGTTTGATGATCCCCCTTTGTATGGTTTGTCTATTCTTTAATTCGTCATTCAATAAATGACAGTTTTCGACAAACTTTATTCTCATGTTGTCTTTAATGTTGCCTAGATGGAAATGAAGAGGAGACATAAATACATTGATATTAACCTGAACAAATGTACCAAATCGACCAAAACATGCACTGAAACATTATTTTTGATGTACCGAAAAAATACCCATTTTTACCGAAACGTTCTGATAACTTTTGATCGGCCGGGTTAGCGCAGTGGTAGTGCGCTCGCTTCTCACCTCTAAGGTCCCGGGATCGAATCTCAGATTCGGCAAAGGGTCTTATGTGGGAGGGTAGGTGGTCCCCCACCCAGGCCTCTGCAGGGGGTTTTTCTCCGGGTACTCCGGTTTCCTCCTGCTCCTTGGACCCCCTCACGCCAACATCTGAGCCACTGTGAGACATTGATATAAGTTGTGTAACTTGTTTGTTAAACGTTGTAAAATAATAAAGTTTAATTAAAAAAAAAAACTTTTGCAAATGTCTTCAGCAATAAAAATCTTTAAATTAAAGAAGATCTGTCCGTATGTAAACTTGAATACGAATGGTCAATTCTCTACCTATTGTTCCGTACGCATTGCCTTATTGGTATGAAGTGAAAACTCAGGAAAGTGATCTCATAATGGAAGTACATATTGATAAACTAATCTGTGGCTATTTGATTAGATTATTCCATCTGAAATCGATAGTAAAAATTCTTTCACCCATTAAAGAGGGAGAGAGATAGAGAGAAAAAAAATTAAGTTTAATGGTGATGTTTTGTTTATTGTATTTTGTTTTTGTTTTTATCTGGTCTTATGCCTTTTGAGTAAAATCTTTTGATCGTCCATATTTAGCTACCCTGTAAATCTGTTGAAACTCGTAACATCGTATTGAATATCAAACATTCGTACTAAAAATTGTACTTTAACGATGTACCAAAATATTTGCCCTTTTTAAACCAAATGCTTGCAAAGCATCGTATAACATGTGTTTGAGTATGATAATTAAGGCACGGTCTTTCCAAAAGATTTATTTGGACTTCTCAAATTTGTACAAACATCGTTATTTTCTCGAATAAAACAAAAGGAATAAATAAATATTTGTCTTTCATCTTACTAATAAGGACCTGCAAGAAAGGACACGATGTAAAACTATGAAATAAAACAACCTATAGAAAACGGAATTTGAAGTGAAATCCGAAACCGGTGCAAGATGAAGGTATGCTTGATATATACATGTACTTTTAGGTTTTGATTTTTAATTCATAGCAGGTAGATATGATCGCTTAAATTTTTAAAAGAAATAATTACAGATGAAGGTATTAAACTCATCATTTTGACTTACCGACTGAAAAGAACAATTGTAAAAGATAATAGGTCATACTGAAATCGTGTTAAATCACTTTAAAAAATGGGTAAAACACTTTTTTTCTGGAAATTTAAGGATTATTGTACAGTGACGTGCAGGTAAGAATCGTTTCGATATTAATTCAAAAAAACAGAGAAAATCAAAGCTCCTATTTGGAATTCCTGCTCTCGTGACAAAATTAATGATCAAGTGTGAATGTTTCTTCTAAAGCAATATAAGCTGTTTTTTCTTTGAAAAACTTTTGAAAATTGTCAATATATATATTGTATCGAGCACATAAAATATTTCTTTTGACTTCTTCTTAAAATATGGTTAAAAACCTTCATACGTCAGTAAATAATAATTTCCACGTTTGCTCTCTTCTTTTTGTAGGGGGACCCATAATTTTTGTCCGAGCAGGGGGGTTAAACACGTAAGGGGTGTACACCATTTCTGCATGCAGACTTTGGATTTTCCTTTTTTTTTTCTCTTTGAATCTTTTTGTGCTGTCGTTGCGTATGGATTTCTTGCTTAATGGCTACTGCCTGAAGCGGGACCTCTCCGTTTTTCGCACATGACTATGATTTTCGTCATGCTATTCTCCACTACATTTCTGTAGTGGAGAATAGCATTACATGTACTTCGCACATGACTATGATTTTCGTCATGCTATTCTCCACTACATTTGCTATGATGGATGAATACGTCTGACGCATAGCAAGATCGAGGCTTGGAGATTTGATCATTGCGTAACGCACTACAGACGGGGAAAAATTAGTGTGTAAGCCACATCGAAGGACCTAGGATTTTGCTTTCCGGGGTAGTGATGGTATTCTAGTTGATTTGGCCAATGTTTAGAGGTACGGGTACAAATCACTCTAATCGTTATTAAAAATGTAATTTAAAATTCTTTAAAACTTTTTTTTTAATTCTAAGGAGGGGAAGTAGTAAAAACCACAACAAGGGTACAAAAAGTACCGCTAACATTTATATAATGCCCTGTTTACACGACGGGTTTAATGCGCAATATTTACATTCCTACTGCGTTTCCCTTATATAAAGGTACCAAACCAACTGTTGCTTTATTTCTCGATAATCGCAAGAGCCTATCACGTGACTTTAGAACTTACGCGGATTAATTTTTGATAAAATGCCCATTTTATTTATTGCTTTAATACAGATTCAAAACATGTATCCATTATCAAACGACGCCGTCTACCCCCAGTGATTAAATGTGTCAAAATCTAGGTCAACCACATGTACACTTCCAAGAAGTGTGACGTAGTAAGTCGATCACGCGTCAGTAGACGAAGTTCAAGGACGAACTGCATTGTTGTCTGCAGAAAGATGCCGTGTTTGGATGAGCGAATATTCAGGCATATGTGGATCAAATATTCAGTATTTAGGATGAGGATTTGATTCACTTGTGTCATTATCAACAGTGAATTTATCTTTGCTTCTTATGGATTCTTAATATCAGAAATACTTCGAGTATCAGCGAATCTTTAGCCATGATGTTGAGGTAAGTCATGAAAATACCGAAAGTTTTCGCGTTTTCGACGGCTGTACTCGACTATTGCATTATTCTAATTACTTCCAGATGAAATACGGTATTAACAGAAGTTTGTATACAGTAATACCGATTGATTTCATATGTCTAAGCAGTTTAACAGTGTGTTAAAAAGAGTTCTCAAAAGTTTTCCCTTCATTTCTGTGAAATTTCTCCAGTTTAACTCTCCGCCATGTCTGAATTATGTTGGTTAAAAGTCACGAATTTTCACGATTCAATTTTCTTCAGTTTTAATTGAAATGTTCAAAATACAGCAAGAGGACAAAATTCAGTTTATCATTTGTCAACAACGTTTCCGTACAGAAGGTACTACTTCGAATCAAGCGAAAAACGTCGAACGTTCGTTTGCTCTTACGTCAAATGGCGTTCTCCCTCCGCAATGATATTTCAAATGTAAAGAAACTGGCTGAAAAATTGGCAGAAATAACTTAGTTAACACGTAAAATGTAAATATAAGGATTGTTTTTCAGCTTTTGCGCTTTATCGGTGTGTATTGGCAGTAGGGAATGGAAACAAAATTCATGAAAAGCACTTCGTGCTTTACATATTTTGTTTCCATTCCCTACTGCCAATACACACCGATAAAGCGCAAAAGCTGAAAAACAATCCTTAATTAAATCGAATTTAATACGCATTAGATTTTAGCTGCGTTCACACGGAGAATCTAATGCGCATTAGTTTAATTCGCATTAGATTTAATGCGCATTAGATTTTGTCGTGTGAACGCAAAGCGAATCTAATTCGCATTAAATCTGGCGCATGCGTATATGATTTACTAGAATTCTATAGTACATTTCCATCATAACTGGGCACTTTTAATTACCCTTGGACCTCGAAGCATAGAATAATGGGTAAAAATACTTGATTTCATTCACAATGAGCTCTCTTTACTTGCGTAGAGTGACGTTATATTATGACGTCATTTTACCTCACAATGACGTCATGCAATGCATGCATAAGCACAACTTACGAAAAGGTAAATTATTATGAGCAAAACAATATACCGGCATGCATTCGACCCTTTTACTATCTAAAGTATACGGCTCTCAGTGCAAATGTACCAAAATCTAATGCGCATTAGAATGTGTCGTGTGAACGCAATGCGAAACCAATTCGCAGTAGAATAAAGCGCATCAAATTTAATGCGAATCAGATTTAATGCGCACTCGTGTGAACAGGGCATAAATCTAAATTCACTATATAGCTTCTTATGAAACCGGAAACTGTTGTAACTGGATGAAACCGGAAACTGTTGTAACTGGATGTTTGCTTATCCATGTACTGTGTCGTCAATTCTAAGCACTGTGACATAGTATGTAAAGATATTTACAAATATTTACTCATTCCACCCTTAAAGTGACCACACTCAACCCAATCTAAATAATTCAGGATGGTTTCCCTATAATTTTAAAATCTGATCCAATTATTAAGGAAGAAAAAGGCTTTGAAACATTGTACTCCGCTTTTTTGTTTTTAATAAATTGCATGAATGTATTTTACCACGAACAAACACTAAAATATGGATAACACATAAGAGAGAGAGAGAGAGAGAGAGAGAGAGAGAGAGAGAGAGAGAGAGAGAGAGAGAGGTCCAATGTGTTACATGTATCCTTTGCCTTTGCTGTCATGCGACTTCAAATTGTTGACAGCCGCCATGAAGTTTTGTCGGTGATCTTAATTTACATTGATTTTCGTCTCTCTATCTATTGCTTTCATCAAATAATTCCATTACTCAGTATAATTATACCTGATTCTTTCCTATCACATAGGGAGAGAAGTACGTCAAAGGCCACGACAACGCAGAGCACCGAAATGGACACCTACCGGAAAAGGTAACATTGCGAAAAAATAAAATAATGATATTGCACACCTAAAGAATTATCGGAGGAGGAAGAAAGACTCTGCAAAAATGATAAATAAATAAATATATAAACAAGTAAATATAGTAAATATAAGAAAATTTCGACCAGAATGGGAAATTCTACTTAATCTCTCTCTACAAATCTGCTCCTTAAAAAAACTTTGATGAGATGATAAATGCATGCTTGCGCGAATACAAGATTACATGGGAGATATCAAAAGTTGACTCTGGTCTCTGCAACATCTACCTAGACACTCTACATTCCTTGCAAACACTAAATTCTGTAAAGGAACGATCGGATTCAACCTCTGTCATTTTTACATGTACTTGTTAGGTCCGCGTTAATCTTTCAATTCTAAAATAATTATAATCTCTAATTTTCTTTCGCAACCTCAGAAGATAGATGTTGATGATGAAGATGACAGTCAGCTAAGATGTGCGTACGGACCATTCTCACCAAAGTAAGTTTCATGATTACAATTGTTTTTCATGACAGATTGAGTTTTTAATTGACTTTTTAGATTAAAAAGAAATCGTGGCAATAGTCTGATAAGAAAGAGGAAGGGACGATGACTGATGACTATGGGAGTGATTCATAGGGAAATAACTTAACGTAAATGCATATTTATGAAAGATGAATCGCTTTTTGAAATAAAACAAGTTCAAATTACCGCACATTTGCAAGGTTGAGTATTTTTCATTCATTTCCAACTGTAAAGAGAGGTCGATCCCATCCGGCATCTACATTACAAGTACATAAATTAATGCATAAATGATATCTTACAAATACAATTTTTCAATACTCACAGATTTCTACAAAAGTTCCTGAACATCAAACTTTTCGTCTTCCTGCTCTGTATGGTCGGCTGCATAGAGGGCGCTGCGGTAAATGGAATCGTAAACATAATTCTGACGACCCTTGAGCGCCAGTTTAGCTTGCCGAGTTCTCAGTCAGGTCTAATCGTCAGTTCCACGGACATAGGTGCCGTTATTTTTGTGTTATTTGTGAGCTTTATAGGTTCCAAAGGGGTTCGACCAAAATGGATCGGAGGAGGGACATTCATCATGGCGCTGGGATCATTCATTTTCATTACACCACATATTTTTCAGGGAGAATACGATTACCAAAGTATAGGTAGGCATATCTATGACTACAGAACGTTTCTTTTTTAGTTACGCAGTTGCTTCCCTTTTAATTGGTATCTAAAAACAACAATATTTTCACACCTTTTAATATATATTTTCGTTTGCAACATCTGTTTATTTCATTTCTCGTAAAAGATAGTTTTACGACGTTAATGAAATCTGTAAAATGTTTCTTAAGAGCACGAAAGAGCTGGAAATAAAAGTATCTAATAACTCTAATAAAAAAAAGAGGACCATGCTATAAAAAAAATGATATTCCATTTAAGACCAAACTATGTAATATTGCGAAACGATTTGGCTTTAGAACAGCTTATACATTTCGCACTGACATGAATTATTTCATGGTCTTTAGAAAGACAATAATTCCATGATTAAAATTGCCAAAAGAAACTTTAAGACGTATTCAAAATGTGGAGAGGAAATTGATGTGATTTATTCTATCTATAACAAAATGTGTTATGTTGCGTATAATCAATTTCATATAAATTTCTGACAACTAGGTGGCGTTGGAGGTAACAAGACCGTATGTGACGTCAATAACGTGGAGACGTGTACAACAAGGTCAGGTTCTGGAATGTTGTACGTGTTCATGCTGGCACAGTTTGTTCACGGTATAGGGTTCACACCCATGTTCACACTAGGAACAGCTTACGTCGACGACAACGCACCGACAGAATCTACAGCCCTGTATCTGGGTAAGTCACAAGTGTGTGTGGTCTTCTGTAGGCTTTAGATGAGTACAATCATTAGAAAGGAATTTATAGTCATTTTCCAAGATTTTCTTCAGTTTCAATTGACCTTTTCTGAAGAGGTACACAGACGACCACTGGCTAGTTTTCCAATTAATAGTACTAGGTATAATGCCTATAAAAACAAAAGTACATACACTCTTCTATTAATTTTGTGGGGATATCTTAATTGTGTAAAGATTTGAATTTGTCACTGGATGCCTATGTTTGCCTTTTGAAACATTAGGTCGAATTGCATAGTCTTTATATCGCTTATCTTATTATTGACATTTTTAATTTTCTAATGTATATACATGTAAATAGTTTATCTACTAGATTATAAATAAATTCCATATGCTCAGTTTTGAATTCGCTCTTCGATTCAATAAGCAAAAATAAAAATTTGCTACATTTTCTCTTGTTAACAGTAAACGTAAGATTCAATCAGCTTTCGATTGATACTTCATGCATATTCTGGTAGACGTTCAACGTTTATATATATCTTTTTAGGGCTTATATACGCCATAACAGCTTTGGGCGTGGCGGCAGGATTCCTGGGCGGTGGTCAGACACTCAATTTGTGGGTAGACTTTGACCGGACGGAGGACCTAGCCACGTTAGTATAGTATTCCTTTAGCAAAGCAATGCATTTCCATTGTGCCATATGTCATACCCCAGAACAGAACCAATGCTGTTTTATTACTGCATGAATTCCATTAAACGTTTATGAATGTGTCATATGAGTACATGAATTAACGATCATATATAGATCTATCTATTTCAATTGAAATTGAAAATAAAGAAGGTATGTCTATGTAAGAAGAAAAGCTCTCTTACAACACAAGTACAATGCCAGAAGAAAGACGTAATTAGAAACAAACACACGAATAGAGGGTATCGACGCACAAGACACGAGCCTTAAGAAACAACAACAACAACAACACAACAACAGCAACACACCACAACAACACACAACAACAACAACAACAACAGGCATAGTCCATTTTACCAATGAAATCCAACTTCCATATGGATGCAAATAGTGATGTTATCCGGATGACGTGGGAAGACCGGTACTCTAACAACAACAACAACAACAACACAACAACAACAACAACAGACTTAGTCCATTTTACCAATGAAATCCAACTTCCATATGGATGCAAATAGTGAAGTTATCCGGATGACGTGGGAAGACCGGTACTCTATTAACAACAACAACAACAACAACAGACTTCACTCAGTCCATTTTACCGATGAATTCCGACTTCCATATGGATACAAATAGTGATGTTATCCGGATTAATTACGTGGGAAGACCCGTACTCCATAAAATGTTTTGTAAAGGTGTTTTTTGTTTTGTTTCTTTACTCAATTGTGGTTTTTTCCTCAAAGTCATTTTGATATTTTCTTTATTTTCCAGTATAGAGTCGACCCTGAGTCCTATGAGTCCAGTATGGGTAGGGGCGTGGTGGCTTGGCTTCGTTATCACATGCATAGCGTTCTTTATATTCGCCATACCAGTCTGGGGATATCCTAAGAACCTTCCAGGTAAAGGACTGTTTATCCAAGAAATGTGGTATTTTACTTTCTAATTTTGGGAGGTTAAAGGAAAAATTTAAAGAGCCCATTTACTAACGATTCCATGAACGCTGTAGGGGACGAAAGGATATTGTACAGAGTCTGTTCTTTATTCAAGTAGACTTGCGCGAGTCTACTAGAGACTTTTTTGTTGGTGGTTCATGTGCAGATTTTAGAAAAACTATGCGTAAAATGAAGAAAATTAGCATTTTAAGCAAATCCAAGGGAATGGTTCCTTCTAAATCTAAAACGTTACATTGTATATATAACAAAGTATACATTTTCAAGGTCATTATAGTCACCTCAATCAATTTACATTTACCGTATCAAAGTGAAAAAGAATAATGTGAAATCAATCTAATAACTGAATTTGAACGTGCTACCAGTGGTGGATTCAAGGGGGGGGGGGGGGGGGGCGTACGCCCCCCCCCCCCCTAAAATTTGCAAATCATAGGTAAAGCGATCATTTTCCATCTAAAAAAGAGTAAATATCATTAAATATCAACTACCTGTTAGTTAATGTATATCAGATGTATCAATTTGAATTCTTTAATCAATTACAGTCACGAAAATAGGTCCTAAAAGGCTAAAATGCATACGCTTACGCGGGGCTTCACCACCTGGTCCCCCTGGCTCCCCTAGGGACCTAGGCGGTCCCCACTCCCCACCCCCCCCCCCTTACCAAAACGCCCCCTCTTACTATCATTTTGAGTTGCTTTTTGATTCTGTTTGGGTTGTTGGGAACGCAAAATTAACGAAGAGAAAATAAACTCCATATAACTACATTTGTATGCAAAGCTTTGTTCAGTCCCTGACATTACATTCTAGTAATTTGAGATGATGATGTGCCATTTTGAAAATAATTGCACAATTGAAATATTCCCCACAGCAAAACGACAATGCTAACCAAATCACATAGACCAGTAGCACGGGCAGGAACACGTTACGTCGCCTTACAGTACCGTTGTCAGAAGTATTTAAAGTTCTGCACTTAAAACCGTCCGTTGACATTATGCCACAGGTAAGGATATGAAGGAAACCATCCGTTGTCGTGACAATGAGCATGTGTGGAAAGTATGATTTTCTAATAAACGTTGAAATTTTAGCAGTAATACACTCAAAAATTTAATGGGGGGTAGTCATAACACTAAGCTACTGGTTTATATGCTTTTCTGGTACTGATATACAGTTTGAAAAGAGGAGATCGAGTTGGCGTCCTTTGATCACCACGTCCTGCACATGTGTTATTCATCCTTTTTCTTGAAATCTTTGAATATTCAGGTTATCTTATTCCAGAAATATACTAATAATAAATATCAAGTCTATATAATGCTCCTCTGGTAGTGTCATGATGACAAATTCAATTTTGGGCCACTTTTTGGGACTTTTCTAAAATTAGTCCGTTGTCAATCCATGTTGCGAAAGTTCTGTCCGTTGTCAGATGTCCGTTGTCTGCTTTTATATTTTAATGTATGGAATGATACTATGATACCTGTACTAATCATTAAAATTCATCAATTAATACACACTATTTAATTTTCAACCAATTTAGAATGGAGACTGAATTGAATTCGCTGAATCATCCGTTTTGTTAAGATATCCTTAACATATAACCATTTTCCCCCTGTTAAGTCCGTATTTCGTTTACCTTCAGTTGGCTTCCAATATTGCAAAATACATGAAAATTGATACAATGGTCTTACATATATATTGCACCCATGTCTCCTCTTTACCCACCAATAATCTCTATCACTCTTGAAAAGTTGACTTTATAATTTGATTTTCATCATCGGTTCTGCAGAAGAAACGCGACATTTTGAAAAGTTTACAGACTGGCGGAAGACAGATCGTGTGCTGTAAAAAAAATCACAAAACTTCAACAGAGCAGGATATAATTACTCTTCCCGGACACTTGACCCTATTCCTATTTTTTCTTTTGTAGAATATGTAAGAGATTTCTCGGAGGGGGGAGGGTTAGACATTCACACATATATGGGGTTTTAGACAAATTCATATATATTCAGACAAATACATATATACAGACAAACACATTCATCAACAGACACACTCATACAGAAAGATATGCATAGGCAGACGGATAGACAGACAAACACAGATGTACTCACCCTCACACACATACAAACAAAACATGTATTGACTTTGATTTCAGTCAATCCACAGTTTATCACAGCATGCAAGACAGACGAAAAATCAGACTAGGCCAATATCTCTTTCTTGACAAAAACCTCTCATCAAGTGAAGCAGATAGACACACATAGTCAAGCACTCACAGAAAAACAGACACAGGGAGAAACAAAAAGAGATTCACACAGACAGACTCAGACAGACACTGATCAAAACACAGACATGAACATCCTGAAAGACATACACAGACATGCGCAAAACGACAGACTGATAGACACAGGGTATACACAGACATACGCAAAAACAAACGGACAGACAGGCATGTATATAGACAGACACACAAACAAAAGACACAGACAGATGCACTCACTCACATACAGACACACATGCTAAAAAACGCGGACAAAAGAACTCACTCGCAGGCAGACGGAGACACCGATATCGACGCTGACATAAAAAAACACACTTACATATAGGCACATAACATATCAACTACAATTTTCATCATCACCTGAGATATACATGTAAGGTCTATATCATACCCATGTTAAGAACGTTCGGAACAATTTCGTGATAAAGGCGGAGGCTATCAAAATGTCTTCAATGACCGATATTTGATGTCTTTGTATTTAACGCTAACGCTATATATATGACTTCAAAATCCCTTTAACAATTATTATTTGATCAATGTATAATTTCATGAACTCATCCTACACCTCTTCAAATTCATGAATCATATTTTCAATTTTAAATCTATTCTATACGATCTATGTTCACGTAACCTGAAAATTATATGATATCCTCCTTTACAGCTTTACAAAAAAAAAAAAAAGAGAGCTGAATGCTTTAAGAATTAACTAAGCTAATTTAATTGCTCAGGATTTAAAGACGTTTAACATTTGAACTACTTGGTGAGTGTCACTGCTGGTGGACCAAGAGTCCCCGAGGGCACATGTAGCCAAGTTCGATCGACTTTTGTTGATCGTCTGTCTCTTCAACGCATTTGACATTTTCTGTTACAAAATTTCTTGAAATTTCGAAAACGTGGGTCCTGTAGCATCATATCCCACCCATTCTGCTGCGTCTTTTGGTACATTTTTGGACATAACAATTTTCATACTTTTTGGCCATATTACATTGTTTAGACTAAGGATCATTGACGAGGGTTTAGTACCCGAAACGTGCATGTCTGGTCCATGCTGTAAATTTATCAGGTTTTAAATGATGCTATTGGATTTAAAGACGTTTAAAACTTAGATTCGAAATAAAGATTCAATACCCCATTCATGCCCAAATACCGTTAAGAGTCATGACAACGGACCATATCTTCTTGTCTTGTCATAACAACGGACATTCTTTATCAAATAATCAAAGTATACAATAAATATACAATGTAAAAGACGGTCATTCACATATATTGTTTGTATGATGTTGTCGATAATTTTCTACATAAAATTGGTATATAAAATCAAATAATTAAGAGACAGGATAGTTTTCCTGTTCAAATTTCCGATTTCGTTGCTGACAGTAGGTCATCGCCAATAAGATCTCCTCGTAACATAAAAGGAGTTTTATTCATTTCATGGTAATAATGTATTACTTAAGCGTATGGCTACCCCCCGTTGGCTTTTTAAAAGAAATCACCGGTTACCTAATGATTTATTTGTGATTTTACTGAAATTTTGTCGATAATTTTCATGACAACGGATGGTTTCCAACATATCCTCACCTGTTGCATAATGTCAACGGACGGTTTTAAGTGCAGAACTTTAAATACTTCTGACAACAGTACTGTAATGCGACGTAACGTGTTCCTGCCCGTGAGTAGGCCTCTTGAATCATAAATTATTTTGAAAATTTTATGTATACGTACGTAGGTCAGAAAAGTATCAATAAAACTTCCAACGACACACTTACATGCAAACTTGATTTCATTTGAAGTAGCTGTAAATATGCCGTCCGTAAATTTATATGTACATGTACATATTAAGTGTCCTAGTAGCGAGATATTGATATATCATGAGCACAGGGATTTATCACGCTTCCCGGTTTATAGATTTTCTATGGATTAATGACCCATAGTAAAAGAGCAACCGGGAAGCGTGATAAATCCCTGTGATCAAGAGATAAAACTTTCGTTTTTGTATAAACGATTGTCACGAGCTAATCGAAAGCTTGCAGCTGTGCACCTTTTACAATGCATAATGCTCAACGAGCATCTAAAAAATGCCCCAAGTAGTGGGAAACTGGGGTGGGGGTGTCAAAAATTGCATCGAGTTTTGACAGATGGTCTGAACTAAAGTGCGAACCTTTCCAATGAATATTGATGAAAATCATAATTTTTTTAATGCGTTTCGAGACAAGAATATCTTAGGAATCTATGAAAACATCATCACACCTATGTCCTCCTCTTTAATTGGTTAAAAATATTTTCACCTCGTTTCGGAGTACACTAGATACATGACTATTTCCTTTTCATTTTATGATACAGTATTTCATTTTTTATCTATCAAATTTAAAAACGAACAAAACGCTAAAAAAGTCCGGACGTATCTCCGAAGGGGGCAGATGCTCATCAGCTTACTAGTGATTCTTGTTGTATACCAAATACTTTGGTCTGCAATGATTAAGCATCTCCTGTAAACACATATGTGAACGATTTACGCACACGTGATATGGAAAAAATCCACATTCAGAATTATTTTGCCTTGTCAACGTAATAAATTCGGATTTGTTTCCGTTATTATTACAACGAAAGCCAAATCTAATCCAAACACTTTCAGTGTCAAAATATCATGATAAGTGTTCGTGAAGAGTGACAGAAATATGTTCAATTTCAATTAGATAATTTTGGCTTATAGTACTACTGGTGCGTTATTATTAAGGGGGAGGGGAACGTCAAATTCCAATGTAAATGTAAATTTTCTGGTATACAAATACATTTAGAATTAAGATGAAATGGAAGTCGTTCAGTTGGAATACTTTTACAGGTAATACAAATACCGGTAACTAGTTAGTGTAAAGCATACCCCTTTGATGGCCCCATTCACACCCAATTAACATAATGTCATTTTAACCGAGTAGGCGTATGGGGAACACACCATATTATAACAACAAAGAGAAAAAGCAATGAAATGAATAATTACTTTCAAACGTTTAGAAAAGAAAGTCATGAAAACATACATTTGGTAATGTAGACCATCTTTTCTGAGACTATAAGATATGCTAAACATTGCATTTGCTGAACATAAACTTGAAAATTTACAAACGATTGCCATAATGTGATAATTGTTTTACAGGGACAAAGCATATCAGGGAGTCAAGAAAAACAGATGCAGACAGAGAAAGAGAAGAAAAAGAAAAGAACGACACACGTTCTACAAAACAGAAAGTTCTAGATTTCCCAAAAGCTATTTTTGCTCTGGTAAAGTAGAATTTCGAACTAGTAGACAAAAACACTGGAATCCGGACTATGATGCTTAAAAATAAAGAATGCATGATCAAGATGCTGGGAAAGGACATTTACCTTTGAAATTAACATAAATGCCATTCGTATTTATTTCAGATACGAATTCCAATCTACATTATTTTGAACTTTGGAGCATGCGCAGAAACATTGATTATTGGTGGCTTGTCTGCATTTGCACCAAAGATTCTAGAAGAGAAATTCAACATATTGCCAGCGGATGCAGGATTGATTATGGGTACTTTACTTCACTGTAACCCCCTTCCCCTCCCCCCCCCCCCCCCAAAAAAAAAACCCAGACCGTTTTTATTTACAGGAAACTTTCGGAAACAAACATTTTACAGATTGTAAGACGGACTGTAACAAATCTGAACTGACATTTTCATTAGATATATGAATTAAATCTGCAAATCATTGGATAAATATCAGGTAAAATGAATTGAAATGTTAAACGTCTTCAAATTCATTATCATCATTTAAAGACAGATAAATTTCCAGCATGGGCCAGACATGCACGTTTCGGGTACTTAACCCTCGTCAGTGATCCTCAATCTAGACAATGTAATATGGTCAAAAAGTGTGAAAATTATTAAGGCCAAAATGTACCAAAAAAGACGTAGTAGGATGAATAGGATATGATGCTGTAGGACACTCATGTAAAGTCCGTTTTTTTATTACTTCGAATAGATAAAAGAAACCCAAATAAACCGTAAAATATACATTGGAGTAGAACCTTGGATTCACAGATACATGATTCATTGCAATGTTTAATATATTTTGTAAGGTGCTGTTACGATAGGAGGAGGTGCCGGTGGTATGGTTTTAGGTGGCTTCCTGATCAAATGTCTCAAACTGCGCCTGCGCGGGATGTTACGCCTTTGTTTCCTAATGTCCTTCCTGGCATTGCTGGTTGGTGCCGGATTCTTCATTAACTGCCCAGAGAGCGAATTCGCTGGTCTCACAAATAGCTATCCTGGCGATTCGTGAGTGCAATTAATTATTTGTTCTAAAAAATATAAAATGAGAAAGAAGCTATTTTCCATTACATTAACTCAAGGTTGACATTGCACTGGATGGTCTTCTACCAATTGAAAGATAAAATTGAGCACACGGGAGATTTAACATATGTAAAGTAATCGATGCGAATATTACTAGGGTATAATTAGTCTCTTTAACACAGCTTGTAGCCCGAAATAGGGGGATTCAATTAGCTATTTGATATTTTCAAACGACCTATCAAAATTGCTCCTTAAAAGTAAACATACTGTTTTAAGGCAATTCCAACTCTCCCTCAGGTTTATGTTCGGACAAATAAAAATCAATTGTTAATCAAATGTTGAACTGAAAGTCAGTTTGTTTACTTGAATGTTTTTGTACATCAGGATATACATTTATTTTTGGTCATTGGATTTTGTTGCATTATTTATCAGTGTTGCTAAAAGTTCGACTCATTTGGGTACACGAATGATCCAAAATATTATTCTTTATTCTTCACAAATATATTACATATTTATCGGTCATTTACTTTTAGAGCTATGTCATCTGACTCCCTAGCCGGTACGTGTAACACAGACTGTGCTTGTAACACGTTGCAATATGAACCCGTGTGTGGAAAAGACTCTATAACGTACTTCTCGGCATGCCACGCCGGCTGTTCATACAATTATACAGAGGAAGGCATGACCACGGTGAGAAATCTTATTCCTTTTGTCATAATTTGATTTATGTTGAAGATCTTTGAATCTTTGAAGATGAAAATTCATTTATGAATCGCCCAATCGTATCAGGTGAATACTAGTCGGTAATGAACATGATGGTATCGTAATTTTATAAATGCAATATTTCATCATTCTCTATTTCTGTCCTTAAAAGTGTGTTGCTTCATACTATAACATTTGTATAACCTCCTAGTAATCCTAGAAGTATCGGTTTCTCTTCAGACTTTCGCCAATTGTAGTTGCATTATGGTCAGGTCAGCAAATGATCCCTCAGCTACATCCGGGGAATGTGCCAATTCCTGTCAGATAGTCTGGCTTTTTGTGATCCTCCTGTTTGCAGGGATGTTGTTCACCTTTACAACTGTTACACCAGCATCGATGGCTATTCTAAGGTAAATTGGTTAATAATGTAGAAGCCCGACAATGTTAGGGCTGTGTTGAAGAAGAGAATAGAATAAATGACAAGGAGAAAAATGTTATGATCGCTGAGCGATATAAGTCCCCTACCGGCGGTATATATTTATGTCCTGCAACTCTGCCTATGAATTACTCTTCAATTAAACATGAGTTTTAATTAAACTTACCGTCTGTGCAGCTCAGTTCTGAGGTTTTATCTGCTTTATCGATTCGAAAAAGAGGTCAAGCGTGACGAAAGTTGAACTTGCTCTGTAACTATCCAAGACTAAGCTGAGTATCAAATTTTACCTGAATATCACTATTTGTTGCAGAAAAAGGTCTGGAAAACTGACAAAACTGAATTGTGCAAGTCATCAAGGGGCATAACTCCTCGAAAAATAGGTCAAGAGTGACAAAAGTCGAACTTGCCCTGTAACTATCCAAGACTAAGCTGAGTATCAAATTTCACCTGAATATCTCTCTTTGTTGCAGGAAAAAATCCGGAAAACTGACAAAAATTGAATTTTCCAAGTCATCAAGGGACATAACTCCTCGAAAAATAGGTCAAGCGTGACGAAAGTTAAACTTGCTTTGTTACTATCTAAGACCAAGCTATGTATCAAATTTTCACCTGAATATTTCTATAGGTCGCAGAAAAAAGTACGGAAAACTGACAAAAACTTAATTTTCCAAGGCATCAAGGGACATAACTCCTCGAAGAAAAGGTTAAGGGTGACGACTGTCAAACTTGCTGTGTAACTATCCAAGACCAAGCTGTGTATTAAATTTCATCTGAATATATCCATCTGTTGCAGAAAAAAGTCCGGAAAACTGACAAAAACTGAATTTTCCAAGACATCAAGGGGTATAACTCCTCGAAGAATGGGTCAAGTGTGACGAAAGTCAAACTTGCTCTGTAACTATCCAAGACCAAGCTGTGTATTAAATTTCATCTGAATATCTCCATCTGTTGCGGAAAAAATTCCAGAAAACTGACAAAAACAGAATTTTCCAAGACATCAAGGGGTATAACTCCTCGAAGAATAGGTCAAGTGTGACGAAAGTCAAACTTGCTCTGTAACTGTTCAAGACCAAGCTGTGTATTAAATTTCATCTGAATATCTCCATCTGTTGCAGAAAAAAGTCCGGAAAACTGACCAAAACAGAATTTTCCAAGTCATCAAGGGGCATAACTCCTTGAAAAATAGGTCAAGCCTGACGAAAGTCAAACTTGCCTTGTAACTATCCAAGACCAAGCTGTGTATCAAATTTCATCTGAATATCGCCATCCGTTGCAGAAAAAAAGTCCGGAAAACTGACCAAAACAGAATTTTCCAAGTCATCAAGTGGCATAACTCCACGAAAAATAGGTTAAGCGTGACGAAAGTCAAACTTACTCTGTAATTATCCAAGACCAAGCTGTGTATCAAATTTCATCTGAATATCACCATCCGTTGCAGAAAAAAGTCCGGAAAACTGATATTCGGACAGACGGACAGACGGGGGGACAGACGGACGGACTGACGGACAGACAGACAGACCGAGAGGAAACTAAGAGTCCCCTTCGGCGTTGCCGGTAGGGGACTAAAAAGGAGAAGAAAAGTTGATCTTGAGAGAGACGAAAGAAATGATATGTATGGTTTTGGCCTCTCTGCAGATGTGGGAAATGTTTCATTCATACATTGTGCATTAGGCATCAATGCACCATACAGGTACATTGTTTAGAAAGAAGGGAGATCTCCAACCAGACCCTATTACAGCACCAACAGCAAAACACCAAAACACCCGATGGGAAAATACAAAGACGAGCATACTAAGAGACGAAAAAGAGACATACGACATACATGTATAAACATCAAACACAAAAGACTACACATAAACCAACGAGACCAATAGGCAACCGGTGCCGACTTGGACGGCCATTTGCCACACAAGTAGCGAATGGTGTATTTATCCTGGATTACATGCATACAAACCTCTCGCTTCTCCGATTACCCAGACGTCTCGAAGAACGTACAATTGTGGTGTTAAACAACCTCCTCACTGTTAGATGACCACACATAAACAAGACCGCAAAACGAATGTAGACGCATTTTCTGAAACGATTCTTGATTTTAGAAGTTTGCTTTAAATGTACATGAGATAAACCACATCTTTATCCTTCAGATGTGTACCAGATGAACATAGAGCTCTAGGACTTGGCTTACAGTGGGTCATGCTGAGATTGCTAGGTAGGTCATTTTGTAGAAATTGATAACACTATTGATCTTAAAATAGTTAAACCATGGTTATTCATTGGGAACAGCCATTGTACTCTATCTGAAGACGTAATTCACTTGAACGCTTTTTACCTACTTGTACTGAAATGAAAAATGAATAATAACGTGGTAGACTGGATAATAGCTGCATTAAACCATAAATATTAAGCAGTATTAATGGCACGTAGATAAAAAATTGCACCAAACGAAAACATGTTCGATAGTTACAGAAGCTATTGATGTGAAACAGGAATGGGTTGCTTCAAGGACAATTAGACTAATAAACATTAAAGTAGTACCTATCAGTTATTTAGTCTCAAAGTCGAGAAGGCAAGGCTGAATTATTAGAACTAAGAAGCATACAGAATACAAATGACAAGAACAAGTAAAGACAATGAAAACAAAACTGTTTTGAGCATGTCTGGTCTGTGCTGCAAATCTACCTGTTCTCAAATGATGCTATTGAATTTGAAGACGTTTAATATTTATTAAGATACTGATGATAAACTCCACACTAAATGCGTCTTTTTTTAGGAACAATACCTGGACCAGTCTTAACCGGATACGTCATTGATCAGTCGTGTGGTTTGTGGCAGGACTTTTGTGGTGAGCGTGGTTCTTGTTGGGTCTATGATAGGACTCAGATGAGCTGGCGTCTCTTTGTGTGGTGGGTCTGTGTCAAAGTTTTCAGTGGTGTGCTATTTCTGATCTCAAGCTGCCTCGTGAAAGAAGTTGACAATGACGACAGGGAACTGGAAATGGAAAAATCAACGAAAAAGTCTGTTGAAAACGGTACAACAAAGCCGGATCAAGTGGGCACCGTGAATGCTTCGTATACCAATGACGATAATGACAAGGTTGTGGTCAACGGGAATGACCCTGGATATGAAAGCATGTCAACAAATCTATGAAACAAAATGTATGAGATTTTCAAGTTTTTGACTGTATAGCTCCTCTCGTGCAGCTTTGATGAAGCTCCGTGTATTTTCAACCATATACAACATAAACCCAACAAAACTGTATAGTGAAAGGAAGTACGATATATCCTTTACCTATCCCGAATGGTATAAGAGTATTTACTCACTATGAAGGTTTTGGTGGTTTCTTTTGTTTCACTGTTGGAATCAACATGAAATTTACTTTCTTTGACGAACTCAAATGCAATAACAATTCAAATTTTATCAAGATTACTTAATAATCAAACAGAAAGTAACTATATCTTTATTATTATCAATATAAGATTAAAAAGATACAAGCCAGCGCAGATTTAATAATATTAAGATTGAAAAAAAATATGAATATATTTGAAAGTTAAGTAAAAGAAAATATCGGATGGATAATCCAGTGGATTTACAATAACTTTTACCTATATCTAGAAAGAATTAATAATTTGAGTTTAAAAGTTACCATGTAATATTTTATAATAAAATATGCTGTTAAGTCATAAGTTTTACATAATAATGTGATATATACATGTATAAATACATTTCAACTCATAAATAAAATAACCTTTTATGAGATGTATTCATCTAACGTTAGAAACATATCAGATTTACTGTTTTGAACGTGTATTGTCATGAGCTTTGCATTAAAGTATTTTTAAAATTGTAATGAGTTAAAGAAGATCCTGAGAATAATCTCAACAGCACTCACAATAGAGCACAAGATTGAGTATCGATGGACCCCTAGCAAGCTATAGAGATGGGACCAGGTGCCCGGAAAGAATAAGTATCCCCTGTTTTGCTAGCCGCACCCGCCGTCGATGTTCACGCACGAAAATAAAAACAATATCTAAAATACATGCACTGCCTCAGTTTATGTCTATATAGGAAGCGCTATGACGACCATTTCAGGGAAAACATATTCAAAACACTTATTGTCAAACCTCTCGCGGGGAACTTTTTTACGAGCTCCACACGGCAAAGGGCATAAGTGTGACACAAATGAATTAAAGAAGATCCTGACGATAATCTCAACTGCACTCACAATAGAGCATAAAATTAAGCATCGACGGACCACTAGCAAGCTAGAGGTGGGACCAGGTGCATCGACGGACCCCCATACAGAGAAGGCAAGGACAACACGTGACGTAAAAGTGACAAACATGAAGCACAAAAAGGCTACACATTACCAATGGGCAATCGGTGCCGACTTAATAAGACTGCCATTTGCCAAGCAAGTAGCAAACCGGATTAACATGCGCACAAACTAATCTCCTATGCATGCGTCCGACTTCAGTTCCGCTTTTCTTCACTTTGAAATCTACCTCTGCCGTCATTGCCTATTGTTTGTCTGCAGGATTCTTGCAGACTGAAATTGTAAATAAAGTATAGCAAGTATTTATCATGAGGTATTACTACATTTATGAGGTATATGTACAAGCATTGTCTTTGTTTCCATGCAATACAATGCAGTATCAGGGATTCTTTCTTCATTCGTAAGTTGCCAACACGATCAGCTGAGCAAGAAGTCTCCAGTAAAAATACAAATTCTAGCTATTTATCGAAACCTACCGTCTTTAGACGTGAGTATTGTGAATTTTCCTACATCAAAATAAAGAATCGTCTCCTTCATTGCCCATTTACTCGCCCCTAAACACTCAAATATGTGCATCTGCCTTTGAATCTTTTGCACAGTTTACGTCAGTTATCCGAATGACGTCACTGTGACGACATGCCGTACCTGCGATGCCTTTCGGGTTTTATCATTGCGTGAAATGGCGAAGGAAAAATGCAATGACAAAACCTACTACGTAAAAGAAAAGTCCGATTCTGAAAATATGTACACTGAAACAGATATTATTCAGATGTTAAACTTTCTGATCGACATCATTTTTGTGGTGTTTGGAGGAAAGGTCTTCTAGCAAATTGTCGGAATTCTAATGGGGATCAATTGTGCCTTACTCCTTGCCGACATTTGCCTTTAATCTTACGAAGCTAAATTCATTCAATCTTTGGTCTCTGAAGGGAAAAAGCTACTTAGCTTCTGACATCAACTTCACTTACAGATACATAGACGATGTGTTGTCCATCAATAATCCTAAATTCGCGGATGAACTTAAGCAGTATCTATCCTTCGGAGCTTGAAGTCAAAGAAACACAGAGACAATTAATTCAGCATTCTATTTGGACATAATGTTGTCCTACGACACTGATGGTCACATGAACTCTATGACAAACGTGACGACTTCAATTTCAGCATCACAAACTTTCCTTTTCTGAGTAGCAACATCCCTTCATCGCCTCCTTATGGCGTGTTAATATCTCAGTTGATACGCTATGCCAGAGCAAGTACCAAATATACAGATTTTGTTCTGAGAGCTAGGCGTCTTTCAGATAAGCTTCTCAGTCAGGGATATGTTTGTGACCGACTAACATCGTCACTGAGGAAGTTCTGCGGTCGATATGGGGAACTCGTCATACACTATGATGTCACACTCTCCAGAATGGTGGATGATATTCTGTCATAGACCATTTGAACCATCCAACCAAAGATTGTACTCTATGTCTTCCGAAATGGAAGTAACCGGATGTGACAGTTCTACCGAATTGAAGCGGCGGGTGTTGCATGCAAGCAGGAGATGCTTATCTTCCTGGGCACCTGGTCTCACTGCCATATCGGGAGTTCGCTTCTTTTCATATGGTGGAGGTTTTTGTTTGTTTGCTTTGGGTCCTGTTTTATCCTGATTTTTTATCCCTTCGGTTTCTGATTTTCTGAATTATCGATTTTGTGCTGTATACAGGGATATGGTCATTATCCATATTTGTCATTTCAAGGTTTTCCAAAGGCAGCACAATTCTAGTATAAAATAACCTCTTCAGTGTCTGAGATGACCATACAAACAAGACAGCAAATCGCAGGGGCCCAAGCAACAATGTAAACAAACACGTCATCAAAAAGTAGGAAACAACGAGAATAAGTATCATTTTAATAGATTTGCATATCGTACTTCGATTCACCATATTATGGAAATGAAATTAGAGCTGAAAATACTATTAGATTTAATTTAATCCCCTTACTGTAGGAACCAATCAAAAATAATATCAAATCATCATGGAAATGATTTTTTGTGTTATTTTCTTTATAAGACCACAAGGAAGTACTTGAACCTTAATCATTTTCCTTAATTGTACGTGCGATTCTTTTGTTTATAAAACGCTTAATTTGATACTTGTATCATTCGAAATATATTTTACAATTAATTCCTTTTCTTATCAATAACGTGCTAAGATAAAAAATAGAAGAAACCATCCACAAACAAACAACTTGTTATCAATGGATGACATCGTTTTACATCTGTTAGCAACGGGCAGAATGTTTAAAGTATATATTTTGAAAACAAAGATATAATCTTCAATATGCCAAAGATACATTGATCACAGCTCAACATGAGCATGAGACAACAAAGGGGGGGGGGGGGGGGCAGCACGTACAGTGTTATGTCAAAAACATCAGGAGACAACAAACGTAAGATGTAAAGGCATGGGATACTCTTTGTGTCGCCTGTGAAGCAAAGCGACACTTAGGGATCAATTTGTCCGTTGTCCGTCCGCCTGTCTGTCCGTCTGTCTGTCACACCCTATATAAAAGCGATTCCTAATTGTCGCTATGTTTCGCAGGCTACACATGCATTCATTGGAATGATTTTTGATTGAATTTGTTATCTCTAAGGAAGAGTGTGTTTGAATGCAAAATTGTGAACCGTGTCCTTTAGGATGGAACATGAAAGATCAGATTATTGAGATACAAAACGTAGTGATATCATCTTTTCATGTTGGTCATGCTTTATGTAAGTTGTAAGCATTAGGGCAGAGGAGTATCACAAAAGGTGTTGACAGAATCATTGACTTAATGCTGGTATTTGTATACTCGTATGAATCCGTTATTAAGTCCTAACTCACAAAAAGAGGAACTAAGCTCTTCAATTCAATTCAAAATACAGATACATCAATTACGTACTACCTGTCTGAGAACATTTGAACCATCCAACCGAATATACTTGTATCTTCAGAAATGGAAATATCCGGATGTGACAATTCTACCGAATTGAAGTGACGGGTGTTGCAGGCAGGCAGGAGATGCTTACTCTTACTTGGCACCTTGTCTCACTCCCATTTTGGGAGTTCGCTTCTTTTCATATGGTGGAGGTTTTTCTTTGTTTGCTTTGGTTCTTGTTTTATCCTGATTTTATATGCCTTCGGTTTATGATTTTCTGAACTATCCATTTTGTACTGTGTATTGGGATATGGTCATTATCCATATTTGTCATTTCAATCAGTTATCTGTATTTCACAATCAGTTATCTGTATTTTGCATAATATATTAATTGAACTAAAGATAGGATAGTGAATTCTTCAATATATGACTAAATTGACAACTTTTACTTCAGAGTGTCAAAATTCCCTCTTGTTGTTTTTAGTCCTCTGGCTATTTGGTATTCATATAGCAGTGTTTGTGCTAGTTAAGGAAAGACTCATACTGCAACGGTTTCAGTCTGACTGCAAGACAACAAAGAGTACATTGTTTAACACCTGACTTTGTCCCTTCTAAATCGTTTTGAAGTAACAATGAATGCATAACACTTTGAAATCTCGTTTTCGATAATGTTTAAAGATATTTTTGGTAAGAACCTTTTAAAATGCCGTATTGGATATATCTTCTGTTCATTCAGTTTCGGCCTTTCCGCTCGGTGAAAGTGACGGGTGTTGATAGGAAACAGGAGATGCTTAGTCCTCCCGAGTAACTGATCTTATCTCCATTTCTTCTTTGAGAATGTTTTAGTCTTTCTTTTTTAGGTTTGATTCTTTACGTTTTGTATGCCCAGTATTTATGACGTGTAGATTCTGATAGACTAAGTGTTTATTGTATGATAAGAAATAAAATAAGATATATTCCAGCAAACATAAAGAAGAAAGAAGTATTTGATGAATGCTGACTTCATAATTTAATCATACCGTGTGATATTAGAATTATCTGACAATACACAATCAATCACATTTACTGTTCGAATGGAATTAATATCCATTGTTTTAAATGTAACAACCTGCTTTATCTACATCCCAGACAGCGGCGGAAGGTACACTTCACTTCCTCCCGAAACCTTTGATGGAGAAGACTGTATATGAATGGATTTGCAGCAGAGTTTATCAAAAAAGATCGAACTAGAAAATTATACAAGAGTTTCCTCCCATTAATCTCGTATTCATATCCCGAAAATTTCAGCAGCCGGACGGTTAAATGTGGAAGGTATCCCAGAATGAAGACAACGGTGACTGAATAGAATATGACGGTGGACCCCTTCATTCTGATCCCCCTTTTACCTATGGCATAACCACATTTTTCGAAGTCTACATCTTTTTTCGAATCCTTGATATCTGATGATTTTGAGGACGGATCAAGATACAATAATCCCTTGTGAAAAGTTCCTTTCCTTCTCCTGAATAGTTTTAATGAGATCAAAATATATAACGTTGACATTGATAAAAGTGAAACGATGAATACGACATTTAGAGTGTACAGATAAATTTTGGCATTCATTCCTGGGTATTCCTTTTCTCCAAAAGAGGTGCACTCTGTCCCTTCAACTTCATATCCTTGGATTGTGAGCGACACTTTTCTTTTTCCGGCGAAAATTATGACTGGCCAGGAAAAACAAAGACTCAAGCATACACAAAATATACACACCTTTTTTGCACGTGAAGGAGTAAATAGGAAGCGGGACTGTCGTCTGCACAGGTTAAGGTATCTATCAGCAGATACTGCGACGAGAGTAAATCCTGCAGAAAGGATAATTGAATATTCAAGAAACCTCATAACTTTACACAATTCACCTGAAGAGAAACAGTACTGATTTCGAAGATCCAAGATTTCAAACGGCATAGCGAAGCAGCATACAAGTAAGTCTAGAACGGCAAGGGACGAAATAAATACCCCTTTAGTTGTCGACTTATTCTTCATTTTGTACATATACACATAGAAAACAACGGCATTTCCAACGGCACCTGCTACCATTAGTATCCCGACGTAAATGATCACTGGTAAAAGTTGTAATGCACTGATATCGTTTGCCATAATTAACAATTTCCTCATTAGTTCCTCAGAAGCGTTGCCACAGCAACCTGAAAAGTTTCGATTACTTTCATTGTCAGAGGAAACTAAGACGTCGTCAACCATCCTATGTTGATCGCCTCCAGTTCACTGTGTATGGTAATTACACTTTTGATACTGAGCTATTAAGGAAAGTTGACACTCATGTACTTCCTTCTTTGACGTTATTTCCTGAACATTTCATTAAATGAACTTATTCCGACAAACCACAGTGTTGTTTAATGACTGAAATATAATTTATAAAAACCGCACAAATTACCGACTTTATTAAAGGTCAGAATGACAGTATACGGTCTAACTACAGATCTGAAACTGAAATTAGTCTGTGCTCATTAGATTCACAACGGATATATATGATATTTGACATTACCACGATTGGGTAATCTGTCATTGTTGTACAAGCTCTGCGCTGTCGCTTGAAAGCAGTTTTGCGTCGCAAATTGCAGAGATCAGGACATAATGTCGATTTCTCTTGTAAAAAATCAATCACTGTAATATTGCAGATGATGAAATATCAAGAAAAAATGACATAATCATGCCGTTGTCTTAGGATTAACCAATCAATTCCTGTGCTATGATGACTGATATTCCATTCTGATTGTCTTGGAAGAATGAAGGGCAATCTGCTGAATACTGAATCAATTTATTCATTGACGCCGTGTGATAATGATTATATAACATTTAGGATTGAAGACGACTCGTGGGATTCGTATTACACGACGCAATTATCAATCAAAACATCATTAATGCAATCTGCAATAACAATATAAAGCAAAAGAAAAATTGAAGCCGAGTGAAATATTGAAAATTTTCAATCAATCGAGTCATTTCATCATCTTATTTTTTTGCGTACTTATTCATGAATTTGTTGTATCTTTAAAGAAATCAATCAAATTTGACTCTTTTTCTGTTTCCTCTCTCTCCATTGTTGACTGGACGATAAAATGAAAACTTTAAATATATATTTAAGAAAGGCAGCATAATCACACTGGGTCATATGATTATTTAAAGTAACTGATCAGTCATATTACAAAACCTAAAATGACCTAAACTGCATTTAACCTGATTTTCAGTCTTAATATACAGTATCCCTCAGGTCAGAATTGCTGGTTATCTTTTCAGAATATATGTTTAGATTATTCAGCTAATATGGTTTTGGTCAAAGAAACTTTTATAGTTACATTTTATCACCTCTAAAAAGGAATTTTTCTTACTTTTCCCATAGGGTCCAATGTTTAAGTTTAAATGGCTTAAGTTCTCTGTATAATCATGGAACCACGAATTATATTTTGTTGGTATGTCAGATGTTACAGGAGATTTGAATGTATGGAAGTGAAAATATTGTAAAAGTTGTTGTTTAGGATATATGGGCATCTGGGACCTGAGGGTGTTGCATGCAAGCAGGGGGTGCTGACTCTTCCTCGGTACCTGATCTCACTCCTAAATCGGAGTTTGTTTATGTTCTTATGGAATAATTTTGTTTGTTTCCTTTGTGTTGTATGTCCTTCAGTTAAAGATTTTCCATCTATATTGGGATATAGTTTTTGTCATAACATGCATGAGCTCGCATAGCCGGCAGAGCACGGACTGTATTTCGTACGCCCCTACCCTATTTTTTAGCTCACCTGAGCCAAAGGCTCAAGTGAGCTATTGTCATAGTGTTGCGTCTGGCGTCCGTCGTCCGGCGTCTGTCGTCGTCGTCGTCGTAAACTTTTCACATTTTAAACTTCTTCTCCAGAACGGCTGAAGGGATTTTGATGAAACTTGGTAGGTATGAAGTACTCATGGTCTCCTACAAGTGTTGTTGTTTTTCGTCCGGATCTGTCAACAGGTGGCGCCACCACAGCAAAAAGTAGGTCACGGGGGTACCCTCCTTTGACAAACTTCTTCTTCAGAACCGAAGCATGTATCGACAAACCGAAAGCATCAGGATGATCTAGAGAGATGTCTTAAGAAGTGTTGTTATTTTTGGTTCCACTTCGAAGTCAAATTTTTGACGCGTTTTTGACGTCTTTTCGGACTTAGTCAGAAATGCACATTTTTGCACTATTTCTTTAAATAACTCAATAAGTGTATGATTTTACACACTCATTTACTACATATTTATCATATTTAACTTACTTAATGCTTTGATATGTATTTTATGCTTAAATTTTATTTTTTTGATTTTTTATGAATTTTTTTCTTATGTAAAAAGGAAGGGGGGGGGTTGATTTTCATACATTTTCTGCTTCTTTTCTATAACCACTCTTCAGATTGTCATGACATTTTGTAGATATGAGGTACTCATGCATGGTACCCTACAAGTGAAAGAATTTTGTCAAGATATCCACTTTTAGATTTTTAAGAAATATTTTTTAAGATTGTACATAGGTATAATGTATGTTTTCCATGCCCAATGGACCCATGGGGATTGGCTTCAAACCCCGACGGGATCCCAACAAAATTGTTTTTCCCTTTTTAGCTCACCTGAGCCAAAGGCTCAAGTGAGCTATTGTCATAGTGTTGCGTCTGGCGTCCGTCGTCCGTCGTCCGGCGTCTGTCGTCGTCGTCGTCGTCGTCGTCGTAAACTTTTCACATTTTAAACTTCTTCTCCAGAACGGCTGAAGGGATTTTGATGAAACTTGGTAGGTATGAAGTACTCACGGTCCCCTACAAGTGTGGTTGTTTTTCGTCCGGATCTGTCAACAGGTGGCGCCACCACAGCAAAAAGTAGGTCACGGGGGGTACCCTCCTTTGACAAACTTCTTCTTCAGAACCGAAGCATGTATCGACAAACCGAAAGCATCAGGATGATCTAGAGAGATGTCTTAAGAAGTGTTGTTATTTTTTGTTCCACTTCGAAGTCAAATTTTTGACGCGTTTTTGACGTCTTTTCGGACTTAGTCAGAAATGCACATTTTTGCACTATTTCTTTAAATAACTCAATAAGTGTATGATTTTACACACTCATTTACTACATATTTATCATATTTAACTTACTTAATGCTTTGATATGTTTTTTATGCTTAAATTTTATTTTTTTGATTTTTTAGAATTTTTTTCTTATGTAAAAAGGAAGGGGGGGGGGGGTTGATTTTCATACATTTTCTGCTTCTTTTCTATAACCACTCTTCAGATTGTCATGACATTTTGTAGATATGAGGTACTCATGCATGGTACCCTACAAGTGAAAGAATTTTGTCAAGATATCCACTTTTAGATTTTTAAGGAATATTTTTTAAGATTGTACATAGGTATAATGTATGTTTTCCATGCCCAATGGACCCATGGGGATTGGCTTCAAACCCCGACGGGATCCCAACAAAATTTTTTTTCCCTTTTTAGCTCACCTCAGCCAAAGGCTCAAGTGAGCTATTGTCATAGTGTTGCGTCTGGCGTCCGTCGTCCGGCGTCCGGCGTCTGTCGTCGTCGTCGTCGTCGTCGTAAACCTTTCACATTTTAAACTTCTTCTCCAGAACGGCTGAAGGGATTTTGATGAAACTTGGTAGGTATGAAGTACTCATGGTCCCCTACAAGTGTTGTTGTTTTTCGTCCGGATCTGTCAACAGGTGGCGCCACCACAGCAAAAAGTAGGTCACGGGGGGTACCCTCCTTTGACAAACTTCTTCTTCAGAACCGAAGCATGTATCGACAAACCGAAAGCATCAGGATGATCTAAAGAGATGTCTTAAGAAGTGTTGTTATTTTTGGTTCCACTTCGAAGTCAAATTTTTGACGCGTTTTTGACGTCTTTTCGGACTTAGTCAGAAATGCACATTTTTGCACTATTTCTTTAAATAACTCAATAAGTGTATGATTTTACACACTCATTTACTACATATTTATCATATTTAACTTACTTAATGCTTTGATATGTATTTTATGCTTAAATTTTATTTTTTTGATTTTTTATGAATTTTTTTCTTATGTAAAAAGGAAGGGGGGGGGGGGGGGGTTGATTTTCATACATTTTCTGCTTCTTTTCTATAACCACTCTTCAGATTGTCATGACATTTTGTAGATATGAGGTACTCATGCATGGTACCCTACAAGTGAAAGAATTTTGTCAAGATATCCACTTTTAGATTTTTAAGGAATATTTTTTAAGATTGTACATATAGGTATAATGTATGTTTTCCATGCCCAATGGACCCATGGGGATTGGCTTCAAACCCCGACGGGATCCCAACAAAATTTTTTTTCCCTTTTTAGCTCACCTCAGCCAAAGGCTCAAGTGAGCTATTGTCATAGTGTTGCGTCTGGCGTCCGTCGTCCGGCGTCCGGCGTCTGTCGTCGTCGTCGTCGTAAACCTTTCACATTTTAACTTCTTCTCCAGAACGGCTGAAGGGATTTTGATGAAACTTGGTAGGTATGAAGTACTCATGGTCCCCTACAAGTGTTGTTGTTTTTCGTCCGGATCTGTCAACAGGTGGCGCCACCACAGCAAAAAGTAGGTCACGGGGGTACCCTCCTTTGACAAACTTCTTCTTCAGAACCGAAGCATGTATCGACAAACCGAAAGCATCAGGATGATCTAGAGAGAGGTCTTAAGAAGTGTTGTTATTTTTGGTTCCACTTCGAAGTCAAATTTTTGACGCGTTTTTGACGTCTTTTCGGACTTAGTCAGAAATGCACATTTTTGCACTATTTCTTTAAATAACTCAATAAGTGTATGATTTTACACACTCATTTACTACATATTTATCATATTTAACTTACTTAATGCTTTGATATGTATTTTATGCTTAAATTTTATTTTTTTGATTTTTTATGAATTTTTTTCTTATGTAAAAAGGAAGGGGGGGGGGTTGATTTTCATACATTTTCTGCTTCTTTTCTATAACCACTCTTCAGATTGTCATGACATTTTGTAGATATGAGGTACTCATGCATGGTACCCTACAAGTGAAAGAATTTTGTCAAGATATCCACTTTTAGATTTTTAAGGAATATTTTTAAGATTGTACATAGGTATAATGTATGTTTTCCATGCCCAATGGACCCATGGGGATTGGCTTCAAACCCCGACGGGATCCCAACAAAATTTTTTTTCCCTTTTTAGCTCACCTGAGCCAAAGGCTCAAGTGAGCTATTGTCATAGTGTTGCGTCTGGCGTCCGTCGTCCGGCGTCTGTCGTCGTCGTCGTCGTCGTAAACTTTTCACATTTTAAACTTCTTCTCCAGAACGGCTGAAGGGATTTCGATGAAACTTGGTAGGTATGAAGTACTCATGGACCCCTACAAGTGTTGTTGTTTTTCGTCGGATCTGTCAACAGGTGGCGCCACCACAGCAAAAAGTAGGTCACGGGGGGTACCCTCCTTTGACAAACTTCTTCTTCAGAACCGAAGCATGTATCGACAAACCGAAAGCATCAGGATGATCTAGAGAGATGTCTCAAGAAGTGTTGTTATTTTTGGTTCCACTTCGAAGTCAAATTTTTGACGCGTTTTTGACGTCTTTTCGGACTTAGTCAGAAATGCACATTTTTGCACTATTTCTTTAAATAACTCAATAAGTGTATGATTTTACACACTCATTTACTACATATTTATCATATTTAACTTACTTAATGCTTTGATATGTATTTTATGCTTAAATTTTATTTTTTTGATTTTTTATGAATTTTTTTCTTATGTAAAAAGGAAGGGGGGGGGGGGGGGGTTGATTTTCATACATTTTCTGCTTCTTTTCTATAACCACTCTTCAGATTGTCATGACATTTTGTAGATATGAGGTACTCATGCATGGTACCCTACAAGTGAAAGAATTTTGTCAAGATATCCACTTTTAGATTTTTAAGGAATATTTTTGGCCTAGGTCATCTTTGGCACGTATAAAAACGAAAGAAAAAAGGGGTCATGCATACCTTTTCTGCAAAATTCACTTGTTTAATGACCCCTCCTTCCGAATTGAAAATTTGCTAATTTTTATATATTTTCAAATCGATCTATTGATTACATAAAGGCAAAATCATGTTCAAAACTCAATTTCTACAGACAGCAGGGAATCATACATTGATTTTATGTGCTATTTTTAAATTTTCAATAGTTATGACCAATGAGGTGACACCTTTTATTCAGCCCGGTTCACCAGTCAAAAGGGAAGGGATTCCCTGCTAAAATGATTAACTGTAGTTACACCTTCTAGGTCAGAGACAACCAAATCATTTTCCATAGGCTGTAATGTTAACGAAATGCCTTATAACGTCTATACTAACATTGCTGGCCATGCATGTTATATACCGATGTGTTCATTGATTCAAGCTTTATACGAAACTAAATTAAAAAATATAGCATGACCTGCTCTTTTTCGCACTATTTGCGTCACAAGGTACCCCGCAGAGAATTTTCCAATTTTCCCGCGCCCGTCCCCTTTAGCGGATCGGGAGCTAGGGAAATATCCGGGTATCGACATTTTAATTGCACTTATTTTTTACTTATATATATCATATTCAAACAATATACCAAAAGAAAATAGAATTGATAGCCAATCACATCTTCTGTCACATTTAAAATAACAGGCCCCCTCACCCTACAGGTTTTTCTCCAATCAGAGCCGGCCTTTTAGTGGTCTCTGACCTATAACTGTAACTGTAAACAAAGTCGCTGTACTTTAGATTTGATCCATTTAATTCCTCCACAACCCTTTCGTACTGCGATACATTTCAGGAGATACAGTGCAAACGGAATAGATTTTTATTTAGTGTGCATTATACTTGGAACACTTTCATAATGGTTATCATTCATGTACTTGGAACACTTGCATATACTTGTTATCATGTATAAAGTTTGCTCGAATTTCCTCTGTCTTAGACTCTCTTAGATGAAGTAATTTACGGACTGATTTCTTGAAGAAACGTCGAATGAGTAATCTCTTCCTCTGGATCATGAGGTTTGATACACCGTACACTGCTTTTTGGAAAACAAATTGGCCCAATTTCTGCACAATTCACTTGAATTGATAAATATTGGATTAAAACGATTTTAACTGTACGTTTCATGTATTTGAGATGAAATCAATAATATTCAAAAGCATTCTTAGATTTCAGTATACTTTAATATGAATAAAGGCAAAACCGAAAAATGTTTGTTTTTATGCCCCTGGAATAAAAGATTCGGGAGCATATAGTTTTTGGCCTGTCCGTCTGTCTGTTTGTCTGTCTGTTTTCCGAAAAACTTTAACATTGGGCATAATTTTTGAATGGAAGCTGGTGATAGAGGTTTCATATTTCACATGTGTATTCCTTGTGACAATACCTTTCCATTGATACCAAAATTTTGACCTCGTGACCATAACCTTGACCTTTGACGTACTTTTCAAAAACTTAAACATTGCGCATAACTTTTGATTGGTTAGTGATAGGGCTTTCATATTTTACATGTGTATTCCTTGTGACAAGATATTTCCATAGATAACCAATATTACGCTGACCCTGACCTCTCACATACTTAACAGAAAATGGCGTTTATACTAACAAAGATGCCGCCGGGGGCATTCTCGTTTCACAAACACAGCCTGTCAGGCTTTATAATTTCTGGCATGCTAGCTATCAATAATGAAAGATATGGTCGTTCAGTTTTAAATAAACTTAATTTATGAAATCATTTCATTGTTTTATTCTTTTTCTGCTGCGCATTAAAGTGGGATTTTACAATATGATTTTATTTTTGATGTTGCATAATTGAACTATACTAGTTGGGCATATGACTTAAAAAAAGTTATTGTTTTGAAATGTGACTATTTTTTCTTGTTTGTACTTTTAAAGGTTGTCTGAAAAAAAAACTTCTCTGCATCCGGCAAAAATCTTTTTAGAAAGGTTGTGGGCTAAAATCCCGGTACTGGCACTATCAGTATTCAATAGCAGTATGTCAATTAGAGCGTGCATGGGTATCAGGTGAGCGTTGTGCCCCCTGGGGCTCTTGTTATATATATTCACATATTCATCTGTGTTCCTTGGACCTCTGCGTTATGCTGTCTTGTTTGTAAGGTCATCTTACAGTGAGGAGGTTATTTTACACAACAATTATGCGTTCTACGAGACCTTTGGGTAACCGGAAAGTGGGAGAGTTGTGTGCACGTAATCCAGGATAACCACACCATCTGTTACTAACGTGGCTGATGGCCGTCCTAAGTCGGCACCGATTGCCCATGGGCCTCGTTGGTCTATGTGTTGTCTTTTATGTTCGATGTTTGATGTCTCGTTTGCTGTTCCTTGTCTCTTGCTGTGTGTGGCTTCTCTGTGTTTTCACTTGGGGTGTTTGTTGTGTTGCTGTTGGTGCAGCATCCGAGTCTTGTTGGAGATCCCCTCCTTTCTTTCCCATGTTTGTCATTAAGAATACATTAAGAATACTTTTAAATGTTAAACGTTTTCAAATCCAATAGCATCATTCAAGAACAGATAAATTTGAAGCATGGACCAGACATGCACGTTTCGGGTACTTAACCCTCGTCAGTGATCCCCAACCTAAACAATGTGAAATGGTCAAAGAGTGTGAAAGTTATTATGTACAAAATATACGAAAAGACGTAGCAGGATGGGTGGGATATGATGCTGCAGGACCCACGTTATAGAAATGTCAAGAAAATTTCATATCAGAATTTTTTAATGCGTTTAAGGAACGATCAAACGAAGCTAATCGAACTTGGCTACACGTGCCCTCGGAGACTCCTGGTCCGCCAGCAGTGACACTCACAAAGTGGTACAAATGTTAAACGTCTTCAAATCCAACAAAGCTTTCTAAGAAAATCGTAATATTGGAGTTGACTTTCTTCCACCATTTTGAAATGAACATAGCTACTGATACAATTTACACGAGCATCCACTTATACCTAGTTTTATGGTTTACCACCAACCTAGTAATTTCATTTTACACATGAGACTTCAATCTTGAAAAAGTAGAAGATTGATGACGCAGACCTTTGGAAACACTTTTATACAAAGTCATTGAACTGAAAAGGTAGCTGAAATGTAAACATTATTAAGCTGTCATTGTTTCGTCTTCAGAGGAAATATTCACTAGGGTCAACCTAATTGATCGTCCTATTTACCGTTATACATTCTTCCTATCTCTCCTAGTAATAACTACGCATAAATAATTATAAGGATGGATAAATAAATACACTGACTGGAAACAATACTGATATTGACACCGGAATAAACATTTCTAATTACGAAGCTGGTCTTATTTAATTTACATTAAAAGTCATTTTGATATCACGTGTTTACTTATATAACACCCTTAGGATACGTGTTATAAATGTATTGACACTTTCTTACCATGAAAAGCAAGTATCTATAGATATATGCTTTTATGATTTAGGTTAGGTTACTGAGAAAAACGAGAAAAAAAGGGAGGTAGAAAGATACCGTATTCTCCCCAGGAACGAAAAAAAAGTAGAATAAATATATGAAAATAAGCATTAAGCCCGAAACAAGAAGCAAAGTATCAATACCAATGGCCATAAATTTAAAACAAAATATATCAAGTAAAACAAAACAAATGTGAGAACTCAATGCAAATGGGAGAAGGTGCATTCCGCTGCTTGCTAGAAATATCCGTTACATCAGCCGTGAACGAGAGGTCAAAACCGACATAGGTAATACGTTTGGTAATTTCGATTGTTACAATTCTTAAATATGCATGAAATACTTCAGCCTTCCACCCTTCCACTTCGAGAGCAAACTTCAAATTTCGTGGAATTAAAATTCTCAAAGGAGGTACAGAATGAGTACGGCTGAGAAAACCTCAAATAAACACCGATCGGAATGTACCGTACATATACTTATAATGATTTATTTGTCAAATATCGTTTCTTCAAGCACACACAAATTGGACTATTGAGATACTAGGCATGAATAAATAAATAAAAAAGTTTAATGAATTATTGTAACATGACTTGAATTTTTTTCCCTATACGTAAATGTACTACAGAACTCGCCTGGTGTAAAATCTCCGACAAACTTCCATTCCGTTAATCTCCGCCCATGGACGTCTGCAGAACAATATTAGAATAGAAATAACAACTACCAAGCTGTGATTTGTTGTCAAGTAATTCCTTTCGTCGCACGAACCAATCAATTTATCATGATGATAATAATTTGCTTTGTTTATGCGACCCGGAGAATACCTGGATAA